>JAODAL010002136.1:0-204961 GCA_025379985.1 Phyllomedusa bahiana | reverse complement strand
AGGATCGCGGACAGTGCCCGGGCCACCGCAGCGCCCGGACACTGTGCGCTCACTCAGCCTTCAGTTATATGCGCTCCCTGAGGAGTCGCACATAACTGAAGCGTCCCTGTCAGCACTCGGGCCATCGCAGCGTCCGAGTGCCGACAGTGACTCGAGTATAAGTCGAGGTCGCATTTTTCAGCACATTTTTTGTGGCTGAAAAACTCGGCTTATACTCGAGTATATACGGTAATCAAATTGTCAACATTATTAAGAATAACATACCTATTCTGTGGCAAGATGACATTTACAGATGGTTGCCGTTACGTAGCACGACGAGGGCGATCTTTAGCTGCCACTTTGTCTTCAAGCCTTTTTTGAGTGACAATACACATGAAACATGGATGACCCATAACCCATAAGGTTTTTTACAGATGTGGAGGTGTCCGATGTGGCATGTGCATTTTATGCAAGTAATGATAAAGACTATGATATTGAAAACTACATCAACTGTGATAGAAAATATGTGATCTACTGTATATCATACATTGTACACTCATTTAAAATATTTAGGGTATACAAACAGAAATCTTAAAATATGAATTTCTGAACACATGGCAGCAATACGCAAGGGTATTATGGTATTGAAGTCACTCACACACCCGCCAGAAGAAGTAATCGCAAACACAACTTATTTAGAAGGGAAGCATTCTGGATTTTCCAACTAAACACAAGGGCCCATAGCAACAAATCAGAGCACCCCTTTCATTTCATATAGTGCTTTGGAAAAATGAGGGAAGCTCTGATTAGTTACTAGGGGCAACAAAGTGAGTTTTAGACCTAGACAGTTTTCATACATGTGGCCCTAGGTCGTTGCTAGGACTTAGTCTAAGGTCAGGTCTTCTTTATTAATTTTAATTTTGGCTTACAATTTCGCATTTTCTGAGTGTCTGGCACCCGGTCCATGTACTACCTGTAGTACATACCTTCTTGATGTGGTCATCACCAGTGTGAACTTGCACCTCCCTACTACGCTTTTTGCATTTCATGAGGATGTTTATCATGTGTATTTTTTAACATTATACACTACTGTGATGGGACCCTAAGTGTTCCAGCCCTTTATATTACTGAAAAATTTGACAGAAAAAAACCGCCACATCATGACCACATATCTCCGCCACATAGTGACTGAATAATACCGCAACACCATGACCACATATCACCACCACATAGTGACTGAATAACAACTCTATATTATCCCTGAATATAAACCCCTACACTACTACCAATATTTCTGCCATATAATGACCATGTGGGGGAAGACACCAGGGGCGACATGTATGAAATTTGGCATGTTAAGGCCAAATTTCATGTACATAATATTAGTCAAGAATGCTCCTGATTTATGAACCCACTCTACAGCAGGTCATAAATCAGGTGCATTCTAGCGCTAAGGCGACATTTTTGGCTCTGGTAATCCACTTTGAAAGTGGTTTACCTGTTCCAGCTGTAATGCGCCTAGAAATGCCGTAGCGAAGCTATAAATCTATAGCTTCATATGGTTCTATTCTGCCCCACATCCCGCATGGCCCCCCGAGATCGGGTGCATTACAAAGTGCCGCGAGCGCTATATAATGCACCTGATAATGGCGTGCAGGAAATTTAAACATGTAGCGAACGGGGCTGCGCCTGATATCTGAAAATACGCCAGATATCTGGTGCAGCCCCGTTCATACATGTTGCACCAGTTGTAGGCAGACTCCAGACATAAATGATTTCATTTACATTTAGTGACTCACAGGTGACATCTTATCCGTTGGGAGTCGTTCTCTTTCCCTTTCTCCATCCGCTCCAGATCGCCATGACGACTTCTCCCGGCCACGACTCTTCCCTGCAGAAATAACCACACAAAGATGTAAAATAGATGGATAATGTGTGATCACCAAATTATTACCATAAATAGGAGTTGTCTCACTACATTGATTCATCTCACCTCAGTCCTGTTTTCTTGGTTTCATTCTGAATTCAGGGGAGTGTTTACTGGATTCTACTAGGCTGCAGTAGAAGTCAGGTCTGTAGCTATAGCAACCAATGCTGGCAGCCTATCATGAGAGACTGAACAGGTCTGTAGCTATAGCGACCTGAGAACTCAGAAGCCCCCCTACAAAGAGGGATCTCCAGAATAGGGTTTGGGCACTGTTAATGGACACATATTGCAAAGTGACTTGTTTTTGCAAGATCTTTAACATAAAAAGCAGTCCTTGTAGTGAGACAACCCCTTTAAATACATTTTTGGGTACGTGTTACCGAACAACGGACCCCGAAACGTATTTAACAATGTTCAAGTGTGATTACATTCATTTCAATGTAAAACACGTATTGTCATTCAGATTATACGTGTTTTACATACGTTTTTGCATTACGCAAAACGGATGCATTCAAAGAATTCATATGTTGAAAAAGCCCATAGAACCTATAGGGATTCACTTCTGCAGTCCACAAAACGTATCCAAATTTGGACCGCACTGTGTTGTAGGTTTTTGGATGCGTTTGACGCACTATGCTTTATGTATTGAAAGAACATATCCAGGACGCCGTCTGCACTTACCCTTATGGAGCCTCCATCGTCTCCATTTTTTTCTAACTGACTCAGCAGTCTCCGCAGGGAAGTGGCTAGTTGAGACCTGCTGCCTCCCTGGCCACGCCTGCCCTACTCCTGATTCGCGGTTACCAATGAAAGGGAGGATGAGCAGCAAGTAAGAACCCAACAAGGGTCACAGCTCCCAACAATTTAAGCTTGTTTGTGCTGTTAGTCAAGCAGAAAAAAATGAGTGATCCAGCACGCGTGCAGCAAGAGGAAAAGGGGAAAACTCAGACATTTTATTCCATAGTTCAGTTAAAAAAAAAAAAAAATGACTCAACATACGGACACCATGGGTGACATGTATGAATGGACTGCCCAAGTTTTCTGGTGTCTTTGAGTACATAAAAGAATGTATGAACAGGTTCCACTCTCTCGTCGAACTCCCCGCACCTCCAAACATTTGGTGTGATAACTGCCTTTGTACTGGCCCATAAGATTAGTAAAAGTAAGACACTATTTAGGATTCTTTGACGTCAAACCTCAGGCGCAGAACAGTTAGAGACAACCAGACCTGGGTAATAGTGGTGCTGATGCCAGACTTGTGGGGTATTTGTGCTCATACACTACCTCCTGTATGTATGACCTGCAGAAAGAACAGTCCAACCAGGTAAAAGGAGGTGCCTGAGCAGACTTTGGTATTTTGGCTTCTACCTGCCCTGTTATTACTATGACCTGCAGAAGAACTATCCATTACCAGGGTAAAGGTGGTGCCTGAGCCCAGACTTGTGGTATTGGCTCTACACCTGCCCAGTATGTATGACCTGCAAAGAACAGGTTGCTATACATTCTGTCCCATTCTTATACTAACCTTAAATGCTATTTATAACTGGTCTGTCAGTGCAATCGTTCATACATGTTAGCACATCCATGTATCTGCTCCCAAACGACGCGTTTCAGACTTAGTGTCCCTTATTCGTTGTATATCAACAGAAACAGGGAGGTATAAAATATTTAAAAGCATGAGTGAGTCAATGATTGTATTCCTAATAAAGGAAGAGGGAGGAATTGGGCCCCACTCCAGTGGACTACATCACCCAACCATACTACAGACTATACCAGTCTAAGCCTTAGTCCTATATAACAAACCGGTAGAAATCGGCATCATAATTAGAGGATATATATATAATACGCTAGAAAAACAAAAACTTTTGAATATAAGCAGTATCCACTAACTGATGTAGACACTTGGAGCGGTCCCCATCTAATTCTATGTGTGGGCGCAGTCTCACTGGATAAAAAAGCCCGGGACAGTTAATATGAGGACTTGTGTGATACAGTGCAGGAAAGAGTACATTGTATACTCCTTTCTGAACGATCCCCTCAAATACAATATGCGGATTACTCTCACAGCAATATAATAATGTTTATCATATGTCCATACTAGACCGCCTATATCAAACATATGTTAGACAACAATGTGCACAATACTTGCCACAATTTGTGATTCTATATGTATTGATCCTGACAACTCGTTATAAGTGTACATTAAGTCCACAATATACAGCATCTCAAAATAGACCATCGAGAAAGCTAATATCGATACATATGTGTAACTTATAGAAAAAGTGAATAAAGAGTGTTTATCACACAGTACGCGCAGTTTTTATATGTTTTTTTTTTTTTTTTTTTTTGGTGAAGTTTTAACTGCGCTGAACATTAAACTGCCAGAAAACTTCTTTCACTTATCTAATACTCGTGTTGGAAAGATGATAATCATTAGGCGACATGTATGAAATACTCGCCACGTCTCCGAGCTCCCGTTTGCGCCTTCATTTCCGAGTGGAAACTGATCTCCATGATGTACTGGCCGCGCCCGACATAGTGCGCTCTAACAACCGTGAAAGTTTGCCGGTCGCATCGCCAGTGTGTGAGGCACAGTGCGAAACTTAGGTGCAGTGCGGGACTGCGCCTATTATTCGCTGTCCGAGGAGGTGCGCTCATACATGCGGTGAGAAGTTCACCTCGCCTCGCCGTGTGTGAGGCGCAGTGCGGGAATTAGGCGCAGAAGGGACTACGCCTAAAATGTATTTCGATTCGAGACAGGCTGGAAACAGCGAAAAATCATTAAAGATGTCCGTGCGGCATGGAGTATGAATCCAAAAAATCGCCTTTATTGGTGTAAAACATTCTCTGAAAAAGGCTCAAGCCTACTAAAAAAAATATGATAAATAAATTAAACTTTCAAAATCTAGAACGGCGCAAATCAGGAATTCGGATTTTGGAAATTCCCGGGAAATACAGTAATTAAAATTTCGGTAAGCTATTCTCATTGGCCCGGCAGAAACCAGCCAATCAGAATAGGAGCGACAGTGACCATTAAAACTATGGAGAAATATTGACCAATAAAAATCAAAGGCGGGACAGTTCTAAATACAGTAAAATGCAGAAAAGAGCTGATTGGTTGAATTGCGGGGGCTTGGCTATCCGGCCAATCAGAGAGCGAGCTACTTGTCCATTGTAGTCTATGGCCAGATTGGGGAAATGAAATCTCGGCTTCAGCGCGTGCGGCATGGAGTATGATTAAAAAAATTTCATTTTTGTTAGGTGTAAATATTATCTGAAAAAGAGCTGAAACCTTCTATAAACATACATCAATCAAAAACCCTAAAAGCGTTTGTCGCCCAGACCGGCGCTACATCAGGAATTGCGATATAGAGAATTTCCGGGAAATACGTAATTCAAATTCTGTAAGCATTCTCATTTGGTCGTCAGAAACCAACCCAAACAGAATAGGAGCGACAGTGAACCATTATAAGTATGGGGAAGTATTTGGGCCAATCAAATTCAAAGGGGGGACAGTTCAAAATACAGTAAAAAGGCAGAAAAGAGCTGATTTTGGGTTGAGACCAGGCGGCAGATATGAATCCACCAATCATATGTAGTGCATATATTTTGAGTGGAGAAAGAAGGGCGCGATTAGAAGGGCGCCCTATATAGTTTATTACTGTCTATGGGAAATTTCCAGTACTGTGATTGGTTGGGGGGAAGAGGGGCTCGTCCTGTTTAGCCAATCAAGCGGCGATGCTACTTATTCATAGAGTTTATAGGGAAAAGAAAACTGCAGGCGGAGCTCTGTTTGGTTGGCTAAGTTTAAAAGAGGCGCGGCACTTTGGAAACAATGGGAGGCTGGTGCGGACGCTCTGTTATGGGTTTGCTAATGCAAAATCTATAATAAAACTGTACTGGGCACGAAATCAAATGATAAGACTCACGAAGTTGTACGATGTGTATTATACAGTCATATGAAAAAGGTTTGCCACCCTATTAATTCTTAATCATTTTTCGTTCTAATAGTTGGGTGTTTGCAACAGACATTTCAATTTGATATATCTAATAAACTGATGGACACAGTAATATTTCGGATTGATAGTGGTTTAGTGTACTACCACAACAGTTGAATATCAATAAACCAAAATTTGACCGGTGTCAAAGTATGGGCACACCACAGAAAAAAGTGACATTAACTATTTAGTAGATTCCTCCTTTTGCAAAAATAACAGCCTCTAGTCGCTTCCTGTAGCTTTTTAAATCAGTTCATGGATGAAGGTATTTTTGACCATTCCTTCTTTGAACAAAACAATTCTAGTTCAGTTAAAGCTGTTATGGTTGATGGTTGGCCGAGCATGGTCAGCCCGCTTCAAAGTTTTCACACAGATGTTCAATGATATTCAGGTTCTGGGGATGGGATGGCAATTCAGAACATTGTAATTGTTTCCTCTGCATGAAGCCTTGGAGTAGATTTGGAGATGTTTTTGGGGATCATTGTCTTGCTGAAATATCCTTCCCGCGGTACACATTAAATTCATCAATGATTCTTGTACATTATTCTGATGAATCTGCTGATACTGAGTTGAATCCTTGCACGACCTCACAACTTTAACCAGATTCCCGGGTCCGGCCATTGGCCACACATGCCCAAAGCATGCTGGAACCTCCACCAAATTTTAAAGTGGGGTAGCAAGTGTTTTTCTTGGAAGAGGCTGTGTTCTTTTGGGACGCCCATTGCAATAACGCCTTTTTGTATGACCAAACAACTCAATCTTTCATTCAGGTCAACAGAACTTCTTCCAAAATGAAAACTGGCTTGTCCAAATGTGTTTTTTGCATAACTCAGGCGGGCGACTATGTTTGTGGCTGTGCTTTCAGGAAAACGGCTTCTTTCGCATCATCAACCATACTGCTTATCTTGGTGCAAGGTGTGGCTGCCATCTATATTGTTGACACGGATGCCTCAAGTGAAAACCATCTGCAGCAAGATGATGCTTGCAGCTATTTGGAGGTGGTCTGTGGATTGTCTGACTGTTTATCACCATTCTTCTTCTTGCCTTTCTGATATTTTTCTTAGCCTGCCACTTCTGGCTTAAACAAGAAAACTGTCCCTGTGGTCTTCCATTTCCATACTTTGTTCCTCAACTGTGGAAACTGGACAGGTTTAAATCTCTGAGACATATTTTTGTATCTTCCCCTGAACAACTATGTTGATAAATCCTTTGTTTTCATATCATGTGAGAGTCTGTTTGAGGAGCCCTGATGCCACTCTTCTACGGAGATTTCAAACTAGGAAGACAACGTGCATATGGCCACCTTAAAATACCTTTATTTCTTGGATACACCTGGCTTGCATTCAAAGCTCAGTGTGGTTACAAAAACCATTGTTGTGCTTCAGGGGAAAGCAGTAAAAAGTAGTTAGGAGTATTCAAATCATTAAAATGATAAGGGTACCCGAATTTTTTGCACTCAGTCAAAATTTGGTTTAATGGCTTATGACATTTTGATGTTAGTACAATTTAAACCTAATTTCAATCCGGAAATATTACTGTGTCCTTCAGTTATTAGATTTATCAAATTGAGAAATGGCGTTGCAAACACCCCAAATATCTTAGAACTAAAATTGATTAAGATTACTAGGGGTGCCCAAACTTTTTCATATGACTGTAAAAGAACAATATATCGGGGGGGGTTTGTTTAAAATAAATATAATAATTAAAAAAAAAAAAAAAAAAAATTAAAAAAAAAAAAAAATAAAAAAAAAAAATAAAAAAAAAAACTAAATTATAAAAAAAAAAAAAAACAAAAAAAAAAAAAAAAAAAAATTTATAAAAAAAATAAAAAAAAAAAAAAAACGAAAAACAAAGTTAATTCATTTTTATTTCCTTTATTTCGTTTTCACCCATATTTGATCATTGGCTACGAAAATAAAGAAAATAAAAAATGGACCAATGAGAAGCGCTTAAGGAATTTGAATTTTACTGTATTTCCCGGCAATTCTCTATATCGCAATTCCTGTGTTGCTGCGTGCCGTACAAACGCGCATGTTTCAGGGATTTGATTGATTATGTTTATAGAACGGTTTTCTAGCTCATTTTTCACATTATATTTTACACTTATTAAAACGATTTTTTAAATTTCTTTGCCATGATCTGGCCATAGACTTCAATGGGAGGAAAGTACTCTGCGCTCTGATTGGTCCGGAGATAAGCCAAAGCCCCCGCTACTTAAACCAATCAGCTCTTTTCTGACAGTTTTACTGTATTTTTGAACTGTCCCGCCTTTGAATTTGATGGGTCAATACTTTTCCATAGGTTTTATGCGATGGGTCCCTGTCGCTCCTTTTCTGATTAGGCAGGATTGCCAAGCCCGCTAGCTCAACCAATCAAGCTCTATTCATGCTTTTTACTGTTTTTTTGAACTGTCCCGCTTGGATTTCTGTTGGTCATATACTTCTCATAGGTTTTTAATGGGTCACTGTCGCTCATGTTTCTGATTTGGCCAGGGATTGCCAAGCCCCGATAGCTCAACCAATCAGCTCTTTTCTGCCTTTTTACTGTATTTTGAATTGTCACGCCTTTAATTTTGATTGGTCCAATACTTCTCCATAGGTTTTAATGAGGTCACTTGTCACTGCTATTCTGATTGGCTGGTTCTGCGTCCAATGAGAAGCGCTTTAAGATTGGAATTACTGTATTTCATGGCAAATGTTCCAAGTTCATTATTCCTGAGGTTAATGCGCCGTTTTGAGATTTTTAGAAATTGATTTTTTTATTTTTTGTTTTTTTAGAAGGTTTGAGCTCTTTTTCTGTTAATGTTTTACACGTAATAAAAACGTTTTTTTTTTTTTTATTCATTACTCCATGCCTCACGGAGCTGAGAGCTAGAGATTGGATTTCTTTTGCGATCTTCTTATATGTTTTCCTCTATGTTACGTTCTCGCTTCACTCGCCTTCCTCCGGCTCGTTTAGACCAGAATCAACTAGGTCTGCCTGTCGGAGCTGGCGAGTGCTGCAATGCGCCTCACTTTGCCGAGCCACGATCATACATGCCTTTTAGTATTCTAATGAGCCGCGTCCCGCTCCAAAACGCCCACACCGCGCCCATTGCACGCGCCCCTTCATGTTAGGCGCAAGCCTAAAGTTGGGCTAAGGCTGAGCCTACCTAGCATCGCTTCCATCGGTCCCGACAGGGGATTCGAGTCGTAGCGCCGTTTTCGCCAGGAAAACATGCGCAACTCCCGATCTTAAATGTTGCCCTTAGTGTGTTGGAATTCCACAAGACTTCAAATCAGTCAAATGATTACTGACTTGAAACACCTTTATGAACAATTTGACAACACTGAAAGGAAGATTGATTGTAATAATAGGCAGTTAATTGGAGCACAGTTAAAACTGCACCAAAACTGAGCTGTGTGAAAAGCACCCTAACCAATTCTGTTGTCATAAACAGTTGGTATAACATAAGTGATCCAATATACACATCAGAGAACACTCCATACAAACCATCAAAAAGACGATCATGTCCAAACCAAGTGATCACCAATGCACTTGGCCCAAGTCTACCACTTTAGTGTGCATTGATGCTGACAATTATTTGTGATAATGAGTCCAATCTGCAAAGGTCTAGTAAGGAGACAGAGGAAAACTACTGTCATAAAAGATGTGATGCATTGTATAAATTGGGACACAAACTGTGAATAGCCAATTCTGTTACTATTATAATTATCCAATCACATTCATTGGCTCTTCATACTCTTAAATGTTTTACCCTCCCACTTGCTGTTGATACCACGAATAAGGACACTCAGTCCAAAACGCGTCAGTTTGGGAGCCAGATACATTTGTATGTAAAGGGCTGCACCAGTAGTCTGGTGTCCTTTTAGCACAAAAACTGGCAATGTTCTGTTGTCTAGATGTATGAGCAGGCACACTCCAAAATTAGGCACATTATAAGGTGCATAATGGGCCTATGATGTAGGGGCATTCTGGAGACGTGTCACACCCCAACCGTATGATTCTACACATTTATGAATTAGGGACGACACCCCCACAATTAGGCGAATTACTGCTGATGATGATAAAACAAGTATAGGACTAGGTTAAAGTGGTTTACCTGAGCCTGAGAAGTCAATTAGGGAGCTTAGAAAAGCGCTAAATCTATGACCCCCAGTAGAAAAGGGTTCATAATTTCAGATAAAATTCATGCATTTCTTAATTGCGCGCAATTAAAATTGACTTCTGGGGCGGACCTTCAATTCATGCAGGTTGCCCAGTGTGTCTATATAGTACCATGTTTTTTCTTTTTTAATGAAGAACAATACCAATGAGAACAATACACACAGAAGACAAACAGGTGCATAGAGACTTCACTGCTAGAGGATGGGAATTTCACGGCCCAATGCTAAAAAACCTTTGGAACACCAGTGTGCCCAAAATGCACAATGCACACCTAAATGTGTTCCCTGTGGTGTGTTGAGTCCAAAATAAGGTGACTTCTGGAAGTTTCACCTGTTCTGGTACTTTGGAGATTTTGCAAATGCGTCATGCACCACACCTAAAACTCTTTGTTCCAAAAGCCAAATAGTGCTCCTTCCTTTGTATGCCCTGCCATGCTCCAAAACAGTAGATTATACCATCATATAGGGTATTGGAAGAATTTGTGTAACAAATTTTGGAGTGCTTTTTTCTAGGATTCTTTGTAAAAATTAAACCTTTTCAGCAAAAATTGCATTTAAAAAAAAAGAAAAACATTTTTCACAGCCTAAACACCTGTGGGCTCGATATACTCACTATACCCTTGGATATATTCCAGAAAAGGTGTAGATTTCCAAATGAGGGCTGTTTAGGAGTGTTTAGGAAGTTTTAGCACCTTAGGGTGTCTCCAAACCTGTAATGACCCCTAACTAACAACCTAATGAAAATGAGACCCCAAAATCGAGTAGGTACTCCTCCTACTCTGGGGCTTGTGGTTGAGTCAAATAGCCACAAATGGATAAAGCCTCTAAAAATCTACTGTATTCCAGTAAATATTTGATATACATTTAAAATCTGCAAAACAAAAGTGAACTTTTGTAATTTCACCTCTACTTTGTTTTCATTTCTGTGAAACCCCTAAATAATCTGTTTTTCTTGAAAATGTGAAAAATTGCCACTAAGGGGGACATGTCTGAAAACTGTCCATGGTTCTCTATGGCCCATTTCACCAACGGCGGGCTTTTGGCGCGGCTCTCGCCGCGGGTTCCACAGCACGGCCCAGAATCCTTTTCGGATCTTGCCGCAAACTCGCGTCTCCCGACGCGGGTTTGCGGCCTGTGGACGTGGTGGGCGTGGTCTCTCGCGGGAGGGTCATGGTTTTTGGGGAGAGGATTGCGCCGAGGGTTTGCCCACCATGCAAATTAATAGCAGGGGGGCAAAGCGCAGCGCAGAGCACTCCATGTCATGAATTGAACAGGAGATGTTTTAACTGCGCGGGTTGGCGTGGTGTGTGAAAAATTAACGCAGTTTCCTATAGGAGAACATGTTAATTAATCTAAAGGCACGATTTGGCCTGCGGTTCTTGGCCAACGAAACCGCGTCGGAACCCGCGTCCATAACCGTGGCCAAATCCGTCATGTAAACATAGCCTAAGACTTTTCTTGTTGCCCATAGCAACCAATTGGAGTTCATAGCAACCAATCAGAGCTCTCCTTTCATTTTTTCAGAGCACTGTATGAAGTGAAAGCTGAGCTCTGATTGGTTGCTATGGGCATAAATTAAATCCAAAAAACCTCCCAAGTGATGAAAAAAGGAATATAATCAAAAATAATACCCAATGAGAACAATTCCCTTTAAAATATAGCTTTTAATCAATATCTCTAAAATACTATTTCAAAAATCAAAATGAAAAACACCTCTAAGAGTGAATGAATGATATGGGACAATATATAATGAGTGTGTATCAATCAAAGGAGCTTAAACCTAACAAGTCCCTACCAAAATACCTATTATCTACCTGATACAGAGAACCCGCCCCGATAAGGGCGACCCTGCAATAGTGGGTACTAATTGTCCCTAACAAAGATCCCTAAGTCTATAACAATAGAGGACTTTGGTCAGTTCCTTTACCTTCAAATTGGAAAAAAGGTAATAGACAAGAGAATAGGTATATAAATAGGTCCACGGCTATAATCAAAATGTAATGTCACAAATATATCTACATAAAGATATTATAGTAGATGTCAATAGCCGATCACTGCCAAAAGAGGATAAATGTACTATAGTACCTCCTCCAGCATATGAATCCCCATAGGTCAGCACATGAATCCCCAGACGCAACGTTTCATCCCAATCTCAGGGACTTATCAATGGGGTTAAAGACAAAAGAAATGCCAAACCACTAGTTACCATATTTTCAGATGTAAAACATGGACTGAGTACATAATACCTGATGAGAGGATCATAATCTTCACATTAGGCTGGTGTGCCTGAAAATAAAGGACATATGGAGGATTGATATAAACAAATCATAACCCTCCATTTGCAGAGAGCAAACCGTATATAGCGAATGGAAAATATAATGAATGCCAAACTACATACCTGACCAGCAAATCACAGCTAGTGTGCTCCCCGGTGGGTACTCCTTTGGTATAAGGTATTCACTGTCCCACAGGGATAAAGAGCCCTCCCCACCTATTTATAGGGTGGGATATCCCCAACAAGGGCTGTATTACCGCCTACTTACATAGTTCCACTAAACCTTTGCGTCCATACCAGCCCTAGATTCAAACGGACCGCCATTCAAATCCTCCACACACTGAGGGCAACAAAGAAAGTCTTAGACCAAGACAGTTTTCAGACATGTCCCCCTAAATTTGTAAACCCCCTAATATCATAATAAAATAAAGACATTTAAAAAATGAGTAGACATATGGTAGACACTAGTTATAAATTATTTTCTGTGGTATAACTATCAGACCATGCTGATATAAATGGCTACAAATGATCTGACCTGACACATGGTTGCCTCTCACCTCACTTAAACGTGCCTGGAGTTGTGTGGCATCCATCATCCGGTTCTACAGGGTATTGTTTACAATGAAGCGGTCATCAGTGTGTGATGCCAAACATCTAAAATTCCAAAGGTACTCACAGATTTCAATATTCTCAAAACTTGAGACTCTACAGTTCTACAGTGGTGGTTTTGATAAAGGGGATTTATCGTTTGAGCTGCTCGTGCTGTTCAGCTAATTTTCTCAGATTGAGTTTGAAATCCAGGGGCGTGTCTCTCCTCTCAGCAGGCGTGTCTCTCCTCCCAGGAGGCGTGTCTCCCCTCACTGAAGACCTGTGACATCATCATTTTCTATAAAGCAGGGGATATAACAGCTCTGTAGCCTCCTGCATGCTTCTTATGTCTGCAGCCTTGAGGCTCCAAACTCCAGCAAGCACCTGTCATATGTCTTAGCTGCTGGCTTTCAGTTGTGTGTAAACTGTTACTTCTAGTGGTGTTCATCCAAATTGTACTGACAACAGGCAGAGACCTTTACTCAACTACAAGGACAAATGTCAGCTTCAAGTAAAGATCTCTGCTTGCTGTCAGTGACATGTGAGTGAAAACAATGTGGGGGGAGGCAATTAGCTGTGAGACAAGGCCCTGCTCAGCTTGTAACTAACTTGGGCTGTTGGTGCAGCAGTAGAGCAGTGAGCAATGATAGTGTTGTTTTTACAACAAAGGGGTTTGGAGTTCTAGTCCCTCACAGGGTATATATTTTTTTTCCCCTAAATTCTACACATACATAGAGAGACCTAATGTATATATGTCAATCTCTGTAATGATATATATATACACATACATAGCTCCCCTATATCATGTCTCATCCCCAGAGTATATGCATTGTATCACATATGTTGGAAGTGCTTGGTGTGACTGCAAGGATAGGACACTATATAGGGGAGCTTTGTGTGTGTATATGAATAAAATTATAGATGTCTACACATATATTCTCATATCTTTACATATGTGTACAAATTTTAAAGAAAAAAAAAATACTGATGGGGCTTGCACCTCCCAACCTCTGTCTTGCAGGGCTAATCACCTAAGCACTGCTCTATACAAGCAGCTTACACAGACACACTGTTGAATCCTTATGTTATACACTACAGATGATGACATCATAAGGAGGCGGGGCTTGCATTCGATCTGAGGAACAGAAGGCCTTCTTTTCCAAGTAGCAGCTTAAGGACTGGATCTGTAAGGAGGTTAATCAACCTCTTGGCAAAAGCCCCTTAAACAGCCAGTAATTGCCCAGAACATTGACCCTAAAGCTAGGAGATGTACATAGAGCCAGCAGACTTTGGTTTCACTATCAATTTTAACAACTCAGAGAGGAGTAAACACAGAGTGTGCAGGCAGCCAATCACAGCGCAGGGGGCGTGGCCGGGGCGTTTTCTGTCTAGGGGCGTATCCCAACAGGCTGAATGAAATGTGAGCCAGCCAATCACAGTGCAGGGGGCATGTCTAGGGTGCGGGAATCGACCAGGGGCCGTTCTGACCAGCAACAGCAGAAATAGAACCACAGATTTACAGAGCTGCTCATATCTGCTAAACCAAGTGACAGAGGTAATGCAACCCAGTTACAAAAGTGCTCATTTTTACTGTCCCCATAATCTGAGACATGATCTTTGTAACGATAAAACCCCCTTAACCTCGACAAAGGTCCATTTGGGACGAAAACATTTGGGATAATGCTCAATGAAATGAGTCTCAAGTTTTGAAAAATGTTATTTGCCCGGATCATGAATTTGCATGCTGTACCCCTTATGTTGTAATGAATAAAAGGTGTGTTTTTTTGCATATTGAAATCTGTGACTACCGTTGGAATTTTTACCATTTAACAGGTAATAGGCACCACAGTCATTTATTTGAGACCGGAACTAAGGGGCTTTGTATATCAGTTCCTTTCTGTGACTCTTCCAGTCTCCCGGTATCTCTGATACAACCTGCTGATGACACTCTGTGACACTAAGCTCAGTGGCCACTTCTGTTTGAGAACCATCCTGCTTGAAGCCTTGCAATGGCAAGGTACTGTCGATCAATTGTGAGGTGTTGTCTTGGTCTCAGGATGTCAATATGTGAACAGCATGATAAGGAGGACTGTTTAAATCCCAATTCACATTGATCACCAATTCCGGGGCGATTCAGGGATCAAACACATGCTGTGAATTTTGCCGTTAAAGGGGTTGTCTCACTACATTTATTCATCCTACCTCAGTCCTGTTTTCTTAGTTTCACTTTCAATTCAGGGGCGTGTTTACCGACTTCCATTAGGCTGCAGTAGAAGCCAGGTCTGTAGCTATAGCAACCAGTGCTGGCAGCCTATCATGAGAGATCAAACAGGTCTGTAGTTATAGCGACTTAAGGAGCTGATGCAGCCCATACAAGAGGGGATGTCTAGGAACAGGTAGAACACTGTTAATGGAAACATATTGCAAAGTGACTTGTTTTTGCAAGATCTTTAACATAAAAAGCAATCCTTGTAGCGAGACAACCCCTTTAAGTTTCTTGTTAGAAATCAGCAAGTTTTCCAAATGCACTGAAACACTAAACAGTTGGACATGTGCATTCTAAGGGTATGTTACACGGCGTGTTGGATCCGATTTTGGATCCATTTTTAATATAAGGAGTAACAATATAAGGAAGATTTTGATAATTTGAACATCTATATATATATATATATATATATATATATATAATATATATATATATATATATACTAACAAATCGCCTGCTATTTTCACTCGCTATGCATATTTTCTTTCCCTTTAAAATGTCCATTGAGGAGATTGGTTGCTGTTTAAGGGAAGATCGAAACATGTTGGAACTTCTCTTGCAAGGGCTTTAATAGGTTTTGTGATAGTAATAGGGTGCAGTTCCTGGCAGGGACGCCCCTTTCGGGCCGACTACCCTGACATTATTATTAGGGACATATTTACTTTCTATATTAACATAGGTCATTATAGGGATAGATGTCTCATTACAATTTGGTAATCTGTTCACACGGGATTTAGATTCATTGTAATCATATATTTATTTTATTATATTTATCATTAAAAGGTATATTTTATGACGTCCCATTATTAGTCTTTGTAATTATAGTCAGGGATTAAAATTATAGTATCCATTTATTTCTTGTGTACTTGGTATCATTCTAAGCCTTGGGTATCAAGAGGGCTAGCAGGGCACATCCTAAAATCATTGTCTCTGAACACCAGGAAAGCTTGTTCTGCCTTCAGACAGGATAGATACAAACACAAAAACATTGTCAGAGAAATCTATTCTGACAATCTTGCTTTATTGTGTTACATATGCGGCGCTCTTGGTATAATTGAAGTCATTTGAATTGTTTTTCTACTATTTACACAGCTTCATCCTGATGACAACTAGAAAGTGATTCTATTTCCTGGGGAAATTTGTTGGAACTGACTCATAGCGACCATTAGCATCACAATTTTTTTTTAAATATCTTTTGTGAAAAAATCAGTATACAAGAGATGCCAGCCCTTTGTTCCCAAGACATCCGCAAGTCCCAGAGTTTATTTGTTCTTTAGCAGCTGGACTTGAGGTGAATTTATGAGAACTATATCTATGCACTGAATACATACCGTTGTGATGGAGCATGGAGAGATGACAGTACACATAAACATGTTGTGAAGACATTGATGATCAGAGCTAAGTGAAACTCCATAGATGTGTGATCCAACTAATGATCCCAGGCCTGTGCTGGGAAATAAAGGCTATGTAAAGATAGTGGACAGGGGGATTTCTCAGGGGGTCCGAAAAGTTACTGTGCAATGAGAAATTTGTCATCACATCAAAGTTAAACATGCTGAATTGCATACAACATATCTGCAGACAGGCCTTTAGGGACAGTTCCAGTACTTGCTACAGGAAAGATTGCGATAGCATACAAAACTCCACATTTATTAAAACTTTACTTATACCTTTTCTACTAAACAATAACTTTTCGGATGCCCTGTGTATAGCAAATGCTAAGGTAGCAGTCTCACAGGGTACCAGGAGCTTGAGGGGGCCTAAGGTCCCAGAAGCATCATGTCATGCCTCTAATAAAGGATATACTGCTTTCCACAGCTATTTTTATACTAAGGGTTTTAATTGAGAAACAGACTGACTGTGGTATTCATAGACCATATGGCTGCTCATTATGAAATTAAACATTGACAGAGCTAATATACACCATGATTTATAAGAGTCTGTTATCCAGCCCCAGGATCTCATAATTGTATTGCCATCTTGAGCTGTATTTGACATTAAGTGAACTGTACCCTATACAAGGTATTGTTAAAAAGTGATGTATACTGTAGGGACTCACTCACATCTTGGGTTGTCCCAGGGGATATTCCGCTCTTGGACCGCTGTCCTTTGGTACAACGGTTGGCACTTTAACACAGGGCACTTGGACCCGGGTTTCTTTCAGTCTGGCCTCCACCAGCTTTATTTCTTTCAAAACAGCATACAGGAATAAACGTAAACAAAACCCTGGCCGTCTGGCCCCTTACTGCACATGCAGGTTCCCTCTCTATATGGGGTGTGGACCTACAGTCAGAACACACAGTTCCACCAACCTCCACTGGTTAGCTGCCTGCTAGCCTCTGGAGCAAGAGCTTCTCCTCAGCTCTTCAACGCTCCACTTCCAGGAAGCGAACCACACCCCCTGTACACCTGATGGCCCAGGCCTTGTATAGGAATCCAGAGATCTATCCAAGTCCTGGTCTGTAACATGGGGAGTAGACACCCACCCGACATGTTGTCTAATCCCGATAAGAGCCGACCAAGAACAAACCAAATTAACGTCTGGCAACCACTTAGTGTGGCTGACAATACATATGGCTGGCTCCTATCCCACCAAGGCCAGGTATCCTTGGTGGTATAACTCCACCTAGTGGCAGAAACTGGCAGACTTTTCTCACTTGGTAACAGTTCTGGGTATACGTTTAGTGCACCCGGGTCCACATTCAGACTGTCAGACAGGAACTCTCTGCCTTCCACATTCTTACGGACCTTCATGGGTGATATTTCTGGCTCTTTACGCTTAAGCAATGGCACAGTACCCTTTTCAAGGGGAGCTTCCCAGGAACAACCACCTGCTTTGCCTGGCCCACTAGCCATCTCCCACAGCTGATAGAAATAGGGAAAGTCACTGCCCAGTACAAATTCCACTTGGAGGTCCTGACATAACTCTAGAACATGGCTGGCAGTCCCACAACAAGTGTCAAAAAAAGTTCAACAGCCTTACCCGGTTCCCGTCTGGTCTTCACAAATGGTTTGATGTCGGGGTGCACTCTGGAGACCCTTTTGCAACAGTCCAGATTGACCCACAGCGGGACGCTGCCCACCAGCAACTCCAGGGTTCTTGCTTGCACCTTCTTTGGCTGGATCTCAGCAGCTGCTTTACGTCATTGAGGCTGGTTGCCATTGGTAACAGCCGTATCCATGGACCTTTGCCGCTCCATCAGTTCCGGAGGTAACTCCTGCGGGTGAGGGATACACGAGTGGGCTTTCTTCTGCTCAGGATATAACCCCATCAATGCCAGAATCATATCCTTTACCTTGAGGTAACTGGTTTCCTCAAGGTGCAAGTCACATGGGACTTGGGAGTAGACACCCACCCGACACGTTGTCTACTCCTGACAAGAGCCGACACAGAATAACCAAAATAAACGTCTGCCAACCACTTAGTGTGGCTGACAATAAATACGGCTGGCTCCTAACCCACCAAGGCCAAGTATCCTTGGTATCCTTGTTGATTGTACACTTCTGGTGAAACTCCACCTAGTGGCAGAAATAAGCAACTACCTGTAGTCGCTCTGCCACAATACATTGTATATGTGATGCGGGCGAATTCACTAGAAAAAGTGCTTTTCAGGATGGCTAAAGGAAACAGGGGAGACCAAAGAGCCATTGGTTTGATACCATCAAGAATGACATGAGACTCAACATCACGCAACTGAAAGAGCTGTGGAAAACAGAGAAGCATGGCAAGAACTGGTGTACAGAGCATCCAGGAGTCAGACACAACTGAATGAATAGAAGAAGAAAAACTGCCCTGAGCTTTCCATCTTAGTTGTGCTAAAATTTTATATGACCTCATGTGTATGTTGAGTCAAATTCTTAATAAAAGGTGATTGTTGTAAGAAATTTGGATTGGTGCATAACTCTATACTTGCAGATAAGGGTAATACAGTATTATTGGAGTCTCCCTGTGTAGGAATAAATATTTTAGGGGTGCCAATAGATGGATGTGTGTAGCCTTAGGGATGTGCCGAATGGGTCATTGTGTGAAACATGGTGACTGGGTATTTATTATCATTTATTTTAAAGTGCCATTAATTGCAGGGTGCTGTACAAGCCAAGGGTTCAAGTACATAACATAAGGCAAATACAAAAACACTGTAAGGGACCCCAGTATCTACAGGAACAGACGGTGTGCACTATTGCTAAGTCCCTCAGACTGTCCCTGCCTGCTTGCCAACCGGACCCTAAACAGTCGGCGACTAGTGGGCGGCGGTCCCTACCCTAAATAAATGCACCAAACAGAAAAGACAAGCACAATAGCCGAGAAGTCAGCAGATATAGGTCAGAACCAGGAAGAGCAAACAATACCAAGACGACAAGCAGAAAACAAAGGTCAAGAGGCAGGCAGAAGGTCAGAAATCTCATAGAACAAAAATATATTCAACGCAACCAGCTCAAGCAAAGGCTATCACCAGCAAGGAAGGCAGAATGGATCGTAAATAGGAAGTCAGGGACCCAGTCCAGTCACAGGACTGGCTCCCTGACATCTACAACACAGCCTGAGTGGTGCAGACAGATGTCCATCAACACTGCCTTAACCATCTGCTGCCCAAAATGGAGTCTGCAGAACTCAGATGGGTGTGACAGAAATAAATTAACACACAGACAGACCCTAATAAGACTGTGTTCAGACACTGCAGGAAACAAACATAGCACAGTCACAAATCATGGCCAAAAGATCAGCCTCTGCTGTAACCCACGGGCAGAGGACCACGCTGCGGTCTGACTATGGACAATCATGACAACCATTAAGTAACACACTGATATGGAAGAAGAGAGGGCCCTGCCTGCGAGGGCTTACAATCTACATTGGAGAAGGGGGAGACAGAAGGTGAGGGACGAAGATGTGTGTAACATGGTGTAGTGGAAGCGGGGTTATTGTAGGTTGTAGGCTATCCTTAAGAAATTATTTTTTTTAGATTGCATTGAAACTAGTGGTGAAGAGTCTAATGCAGTGTTTCTCAACTCCAGTCCTCACGCCCCACCAACAGGTCATGTTTTCAGGATCTCCCACAGAATGCACAGACAATAATTATATCACCTGTGTCAGGATCTCCCACAAAATGCATGGACAATAATTACATCACCTGTGCAATACTGAAAAAATCCTGAAAACATGACCTGTTGGTGGGTCTTGAGCAGGGCCGTAGCGACAGGGGGTGCAGAGGTAGCAGTCGCTACCGGGCCCTGCAGCCTGAGGGGGGCCAGAAGCCTATCTGCCACATAGGTACCAGTATTTTAAATGGTACATGGTAACTGGGGGGCCCCACTTCATTTTTTGCACTAGGGCCCAAGAGCTTGAAGTTACGCCTCTGGTCTTGAGGACTGGAGTTGAGAAACACTGGTCTAATGTGTTGGGGCAGTGAGTTCCAGAATATGGGGAAAGCATGGGAGAAGTCTTGGAGACGGTTGTGTGAGGAGCTGAAAAGAGTAGAGAAGACGGACTTGTGAGGAGCGTAGACCTTGTGAGCCATGCACCATACTAATGATAATTAGGCAGAGGTTTTGGCTTAAGAAGCTCTGTAGAGACCTGTAAACTACAGGTTTATTTTTGCAAAGCAAAGTCTGAGTGTCCATATAATATGTACAGTATGTGTTACCACCAAACCATTTTGTTGTGGTGTGAGGCTGCAGGAGATGGAGATATAGAACAGAGAAATGCTGAGCTGACTGACTTGTAAGCTACTGTGTAAAGTGACAACTAATCCTGGTAACCTCAAATGAAGGCTGATTGGGCCATGGACAAAGCTTTGTGCCATGCAATTCCCATCAGGAGTTAGACTCTGGAAAGGGACTGCTTTCACAGTAGAGCGAGGAGTGACGACAGAATAGTAGAATTGTGCTTACACAAGAGTCCAGTGTGAGTAACCAGTGTAATATCAGAAACAGGCTGAAAGAGACTAAAAGGCTGTCTCACTACAAAGATTAACTTTAAAAATGTAAGAATAAGTAATTAAATACTTTTTCCAAATATGTTTTTATTGCTTAGTTCAGTAGATGAGATTTTATCTGCACTGAGTGCACACAGGTCAGCATCTAAGAGTAAATGGGCTGAACTGGACGGGCGTATGTCTTTCTCGGCCTGACAAACTATGTAACTATGTAACTATGAGGTGACATCACCACAGGTATAACTGTTGGCAGCTTGAGAACAGAGTGTGTTATCTCTAACAAAAAAAAAGAGACTATTTACTTTTGTTTACTTAGAGAAGAGAGCTTCAGAGATCATAGATAAGATCTAATTGGAATGATATCAGAGCAGGAGAAGAGCTGGGAATATGGAGTTAATATGCTAATCACTGCTATAGAACCACTCACAGCTTGACCAGGAAGAGACAGGATGCATGAATGTAAAACTGCTTTTGGCTCTGAAACAGCATGGTGAGACAACCCCTTTAAAGGGGTGTTATCGTTTCATTAAATGGTCTTCAGAATAAGGGGACAGTGAAAACAAGCAACTTTGCAATTGGATGTCATTAGCAAAGCTGCCTTGTTCTCACAGTGTCCCTTATCTTGTGTTTTTATTTACACTGATATCCAGTGTGGGTCTAATCCCTCCTCCTTGCAATTCACTAGCTGAGAGCTCATTTACATTCTGTACAGCCCCTGGGTCGATTCACGGAGCTGTGTGTCTGACTCAGAGTTAGGGGCCGTAGCATTTTTCTGTCTCCACACCTAGCAGAAACAGACTTCAGCAGATTGTACAATGAGAAAACATGACAGTTTTGACCCTGTGCCTAACTCTCCTGCATACACGCAGATCTGTGCCGTTCTTAGAAAGCTGTAATACATCTCCAGCTGTGAGAGATCAGTGCTCAGATTAGATTGAATGCAGCCTGTGGTATGTATACAGCTCTTATAAAAATAAGACTGATAGGGAGAGACACAGTGACATGTGGACTCAGAGGGGAGGGGGGGAGTCTCAGGCCAGCACTGAAGGGGGGATGATGTCATCCAGCTGGAAGGGGAAGAAACGCCCCTGCATTCACAGAGCTGGGAAGCTAAGAGAAGTGTGAATCAGCCGAAGTAAGGAAGCGATATATCCCCTTTAAGTGGGAGCATCACAGAGTCCTTGAGATTGTAAGTACAAAACATCATCTCGGTAGCCTAGTATCTGCTATATTGCATTACATCTTTTCATGGGACAACATCGAAGATATAAACATATGACACTTTAAAAATATAAAGTAGTCAGTGTACAGCTTGTATAACAGTGTAAATTCGGTGTGCCCTCAAAATAACTCAACAAACAGCCACCAATGTCTAAACCGCTGGCAACAAAAGTGAGCACACTCCTAAGGCCTCTTCACACGCTTATTTCGGACGGATTTGCCGACGATGTCGATCGTCAATCCGTCGCAAATCCTCCGAAATAAGTCACAGCCTATTTTCTATTGATTTCAATAGAAAATACGGCTCGTCGTTCACCACGACGCAAAATTCCTTCCGGATTGCGCCGCGGATTGACACGGCAATCCGACGGAAAAACAATTGACATGTCAATTATTTCCGGACGGATTCACCATCTACAATCATTGTAGATGGTGAATCCGTCGGGAAATCAGTTACAAATACGTGCCACACTTAGTGGCACTTATGTGCAACACTCATGGGACAACTCGAAGATATAGAACGCATTTAAATAAAGTAGTCGTTGTACACTTGTATAACGGTAAAAAGCCCCAATGTTAACGCTGGCAACAAATGAGATAAGAAATGGGTAAATTGTGCCATGGACATGGAGTTCCCTAGAGCTTCACAGGTTGCAGCCACTGGAATGCTCACCCACTCCTCCATGACCACATCACGGAGCTGGGGGATGTTAGAAACCTTGTGCTTCTTCACCTTCCATTTAAGGATGCCCCGCAGATGCTCATTAGGGTTTAGGTCTGCAGACATGCTTGACCAGTCCAGCACCTTTACCCTCATTTTCTTTAGCAAGGCAGTTGGTCTTCTTGGAGCTGTGTTTGGGGTTGTTATTGTTTTGAAATACTGCCCTGCGGCCCAGTTTCCAAGGGGAGTGGATCATGCTCTGATCATGCAGATTGGGCTTACTGCTGTGTCTTACCAGTTCGCTACCCCTGAAGCGACTTGCTTGTGGTGGTGGCCGAGGTGCATCACGGTACAGAATCGAATGGCAAACAGGCATGAAAGGTCAGGACAGACTGTAAAGGTTCGTCTTCGAGGGACAGACACAAGTGGTACGGTACATGGAAAGACCCTCAATGACTTAGGAAACGCTTTCTCAGTAGGCTCAAGGGCACTATATATCCGCCAAGAGAATCAGGAAGGGGCAGGGTTAAATAGGGTCAGTGTCCAGTGATCGCCAATCACCGATTCACTGTCCCTTTAAATTTAAAAGAGCCAGTGCGTGCCGTAGGAAGTGGGGGTGCACACACAGGCAGGCAGAGACATCAGCAGTAACGCGGACAGATGAGTAGCTGCAGGATGGGCCGGCGCCGCTCTCCAACGGGTGCATCTGCAACCTGGTGTGAGGGTCACAGGAACACCTGTGACAATAAGTCATGCAAAATATTACAAAATTAACCATTGTTAATTGAGATTATATCGCAGTCTATATATAAACCCTAAAATAGTGTTCAGAGGTAAAATCATCAGCTTCTAAGAGATATAAAGATAAGAGACATTTCTGCTCAAATAATTAGAAATCTTGTCTCTTTTATGTTTAACACAACAATAATCTTTATATAGTACCAACATATTCTGCAGCACGTTACAATTTAGAGGATATAAGTACAGACAAAACCAAACATTGCAGAGTTAAAAGGTAGTTACAGAACAAGGTGTGAAGGCCCTGCTCGCCAGAGCTTACAATCTATGTGGGTGAATGGGAGAGACAAAGGGTGAGAAGTGCTTGGCTTACAATGGTCCAGCCATATTACATAAATATGGGCTGGTTTACATGAAAAATGGATGAACCTGCCACCCAGACTGTACATCTATATACAGATAAGTGCCTGTGAGTGCCCTAGTGAAGGGAGTGACAGAAGTGTGTGATAGCAGTTAGGGATCTTGGTAGGCCAGACTGAGAAAATGCATACCTCCCAACAAATAGGGACACATTAGCCACGCCTCTGGCCACGCCCAAACAAATGACATCACATCAGGCCACCCCTATGACCACACCCAAACAAATTACATCATACCAGGACACGTCTCTAACCACACCCCACCGAACAAAATCATGCCCCGCCCCTCCAGAAGACCAGCGCCAACACAACAGCGGCGCCACTAGGGTCTGTAAATATGTAATTATATAAAGTAATGTATTGTATATACAGAGATCCATACAAATAGCTGTAAGACAATGTATGGATGATACCGCTATATAATGGTCATTCAGTGACCACATAATACCGCTGTACAGTGAACAAATATCCCCGTACTGTTACTAACCACACCAAGACTAATATTATCAATAATACCGCAATACAGAGATCAAATAATTCCACCACATCATGAGAATATCACCAGCAAATAGTGACTGAATAATACCACAACACCATGACCACATATCACCACCACATAGTGACTGAATAACACCATCACACCACAACTACATATCACCAGCAAATAGTGACTGAATAATACCACAACACCATGACCACATATCACCACCACATAGTGACTGAATAATACAGCCATACTGATCCTGAATATAAACCATTACACTCCTACAATATTCCTGTCATATAGTGACCATATGGGGGGTAGATAGCAGTTGTACACAGGCTCTGCAGACTGTATATACCACCATACTGTGACCATATGGGGGTAGATAGCAGTTGTACACAGGCTCTACAGACTGTATATACCACCATACTGTGACCATATGGGGGTAGATAGCAGTTGTACACAGGCTCTGCAGACTGTATATACCACCATACAGTGACCATATGGGGGTAGATACCAGTTGTACACAGGCTCTGCAGACATATAAGTGATGACAGTACAATACAATTTAGTGACTCACAGGTGACGTCTTCTCTGTTGGGAGTCGTTCCCTTTCTCCATTCCTTCCAGATCATCATGACCACTTCTCCCGGCCTCGTCCCTGCAGAATTAACCACACAAACATATTAGACTCTGCACTTCTCCAGCACCTCCCTACCAATTCCCACCTCTGTACAAACTCCCCATGGGGTGATACATAGTGGTCTGGGGGTTATAGAGTGTCAGGTGAGGGTTGTATTTCGTGTTGGCAATAGGCGACAGGGATGAGAGGGAGGTAAAGGCCACAGCTTACAACACAATCTCCTGGTAGGAGACAGAAGACCAACCCCCGGAGATTGTGGTGCGGCTGTGGCCTGTTCCCCATTCCCTGCACCCCCAGATGATCAGCCACAGCCATGACCTTCAGGGGTGCAGGGGATGGAGTATAATACTATTGGATTCATTAGACTACGTCGGACCAGCGTAGCATCTATTTATAAACTAAAATGGTCCCGAGGGCCGGTGTCGGAGTTTATTTAAATAAACTGCTTTTTTATTTTGTTTCTGTTATTTTTTCCCATTTATTCCAGTAAAGGAGCTGTCTGTCAGATGCTTCTATTACTATCGCTCGGGCTTGGTGTCAGCCAGCGGCAGTTTTTTGTCAGCCCAAGGCCGACACTAATCCCGTGTCACGATTACCCCAATCCCCCACACACCAGGTGTGAGCCAGTAACCACTAGACGCGGACCCTCTAATGTGAGGGTCCGCTTCTGTGGTGGCTGCAGGCTGGTATTCTTAGACTGGGAAGGGACCAGTATTGATGGTTCTTCCCATTCTGATAGTATCAGGCTGCCGCTGTCGGTTCTACCCTGGCTGGTTATGGAAATCAGGGGGGACCCCACGTTGTTTATTTTTTTTGAAAATCATTCATTTATTGAGAATCCTACAGTGGGCACCTCCTGTAATCATTACAGTGGTTGCCCAGGTTCAGATTCTCACTAAATAAACTAATTTTCAGAAAAAAAAACAACGTGGGGTCCGCCCCCATTTCCATAACCAAAGAAGGCAGCTGCTCCAGAAGCAGATCCTCACATTAGAGGGTCCGCTCCTGACGGTTACCGGCTCTTCCCAGTACCCCGGTGCGTTGGGTAATGGGGTAATCGTGACACGGGGTTAGTGTCAGCCTCGGGGTGACAAAAAACACCACTGTCTGACACCAAGCCCGAGCAATAGTAATGGAGGCATCTGTCAGACACCGCCAGTACTATCAATGGAAGAAAATGAAAAAAAAACCACACACAAACAGAAAATAAAACACTTTATTTAAATAAACACTCCCCGACACCGGCCCTCGTTATCTATTTTATTATAGAAATAGATGCAACGTTGTCCGGTGTAGTCCAAAGGGGAAACCTGTAAAAAACCACCAACCCTACAAATTGGCATCACCCAGTTTTCCGGGATCCTGAATAGCCTATTTAGTGCTGGGAAAACTGGATGACATCCCCCATAGCAGTCGTCCGGCAAAGCTTGGTGCCTGCTGTGGGGGATGTGTCACCCAGCTTTCCAGGGTGCTGAATAGCCTACACAGTGCCTTGGAAAGTTGGGTGACATCCCCACAGTAGTTGTCCAGGAAAGCTGAGTGGCACCCATCCCCCAAGGCAAGCACCTAGCTTTCCTGGACGCCTGCTGTGGAGGGTTTTCCCAGCTGGAAAGGGTATTCAGCATCTGGGAAAGCTGGGTGACATGGGTCACAGCAGGTGTCCAGGAAAGATGGGTGCCTGCTATGGGGGATGGGTGCACTCCGCTTTCCTGGGTGTTGGATCAGGGAGGGGGGGTGTCGAGTGGAGGGTCGGGAAGAGAGGTTGGGGTTGAGTGGAGGGTCAGGGGGAGGGGGGGTGTCGAGTGGAGGGTCAGGGGGAGGGGGGGGGTGTCGAGTGGAGGGTCAGGGGGAGGGGTGGTGTCGAGTGGAGGGTCAGGGGGAGGGGGGGTTGAGTGGGGTGTCAGGGAGAGGGGGTCTGAGTAGGGTGTCAGAAGAGAGGGGGGTCGAGTGGGGGTCAGGGAGGGGGTGAGGGGTAGGGGGTCGAGTATGGTGTGAGCCAGGAGTGAAGGGAGGGTGAACTTCTGCTCTGTACTACTGGACAGTCAGGCACTTACATTTACAGGCAGAGCTGGATACAGCAGGAGGGAGAGGATATGAGCAGCTCTCACACCCTGTGTGAAGATAACAGCACCAGGAAGCCAGGGAGCGTGTACAAGCTCTGTCAGCTGTGTGTGTCCAGTAGGATGCTCATGCTGCTCAGCCTGCCACACATAGAGCTATTTGTAGACACTCCCTAGCAGAGCAGAGAGCTGGGGGCGTGGCCAGCTCAGAGCAGTGTGTAACTGAAAGCGGGACTATGCAAATCGGGTAAATCCTGCCCAATTCGGGACAGTTGGGAGGTATGAAAATGTATTTTCAGGGCCCTTGTAACGGCTGGAGTAGTGGATCCTCTGGACCACCGCAAGCGGTGGTAACGGCCGCGCCAGGGAGCGGGGTCTAAGAAGGTCCCGGTTTTACACCAGAGCCCGCCGCAAAGCGGGAGGGACTTGCTGCGGCGGGAGTCCTACCAGTTCGCTACCCCTAGCGCGACTGTCTTGCGGTGGCAGCCGAGGTACCGAATCGTAACACCAAACTCGTAGTCGTGGACGGACAAACAGGTCAGGGCAGGCGGCAAAGGTTTGTGGTCAAGAGACATAGGCGAAGGGTCAGCAACGTAGAAGACACTAGGACGCACACTGGAAATGCTGTCTCTAAAGGCTAGGGCACAATAGATCCGGCGTGGAAGTGCCGGAGGCGGTACCAATATATAGGACCAGCGGCCGGCAATTAACCAATTACCGGCGCGCTGGCCCTTTAAATCTGGAAGCGCTGCCGCACGCGCGCCCTAGGGGACGGTAACACGCGCAGCAGCCGGCAGAAAGCCTCGCAGAGACAGGAGTGTGCCTGGGTAAGTGCTGGCTCCCAGGGAAGCGAGTGCCTCTGCGGCTCGATATGCGGACCACGGCGCCACTCGTCCCTGGTGCGGGGGGGCGCCGAGAGAACACGGGTGCGCCCGCAGCCAACCCTGCGGGCTGCGGGATCACCCGTGACAGCCCTCTTAAAATGATAAGGGCTATGAATGTGTCTGATCGCCTGCGGTAGCATATACCAGAGAACTGGTGCAGTGCGTGTGAAATCTTTGAGACGGGCATGGGAGATTCGGATGTAATCTGATATCTTCAGTAGAGAGGAGAGAGCGGGTAGGGTGGTAGACAGAAATGAGGGAGGAGATGTAGGAGGGTGCAGCACTATGGAGAGCTTCATGGTGCACCTGAAATTACAATGGCCTCAGGAAACATAATTTTTAACATATGATGGTCTTTCATCTTCAATCTACACTCACCATACAATTTCACAAACACTGCTGATCTGTAGCTCATGTGATTAATGGAAGATCCACAAACAATTATTCATCGAACATTATTTTTACTCTTATACTCAATATCTGTATTATAGTGAGGTGCATGCAGTGATTGGTGGTCTTAAGTAAGCTCCTCTCTTACAGTACGGAGTGTGAGTGGTACTAGACATCTCTCTGTACATGCTCTACATGTAATTAGTGAGGGTGCATGCAGTGATTGGTGGGTCTTAATTGCGCTCAGCCTTACTCTACAGTACAGTGCGGTACTACATGTCCTGTACTGCTCTTTCATGTGCAAGGATGAGCAGCTCCTTTGGACCCAAGGTGAGATCCCCATTTTATTTTTTTCTGGTACTTTGTGTATAAAGTACATGATCCGAAGAAGCTTCAATCCTCATCATAAAAAGTGATTTTCAGCTTCCATCAGCTCTTTCTGATGTCATATGTAAGGAATTGCTTTATCTAGATAAATTTGGTGCTTCATTTTCCCTTCGACTTCATTTTGCATTATGTTAGTGACATTTTGTTGCTTTCGAACCAATTACCAATTTTCCATAGCATTATGGAGTAAATAGAACCTGTCACATAGGTTATGCCCCCCTTGCTGAGGACAGCACAAGCTATTGTCAGACCTGCTGTTTCCAGCGCTGTGTCTCTTATTCTTTAAGATGCTGTAGTTTTATGGCATTTAATGCTCAAATCTTATTCATGAGCAGGTGTTAGCCCCGCCCACCAAAGGCTAGCCCCGCCTACCTGGCAGTTATTCACATGTTTATACCTATTCAAAGTAATAGGATAATAAGTTGTGAGGTGGGCGGGGCTAGCCTCAGGTGGGCGGGGTATGAATTAACTGACTATTTTCATGACTCTTTTCTGGCTGAAAACTGCAGATTTGATCACTAAATACTCTAAAACTACAGCATCTTACAGAATAAGAGACGCAGCACTGGAAACAGCAGGTCTGTCACTAGCTTATGCTGTCCTCAGCAAGGGGGGCATAACCTATGTGACAGATTCTCTTTAAACATACAATGGTATTCCTGGAACCAAATAATATTCTATATTGAAGGACCACTGTACATTCATTTATCAAGTGGTGTGTCATCTTCTAATGTTGAACAAGCGGATACAAGTGATACATTTTAATCTGTGAGAAATTGGGAAGTGATGATAATTTACCTCACTACACAGTAAGAATTGTTGAGACTTGTAAAATACCAAGCTCACATACATCAGTAACAAGTCACTTTGCTGATATCCAGAATGTTACCCATAAATCCTGTAATGTATCATTAGAGTGAAATATTACCGTACATCCCTTGCGCTGCTCTGGATCAGCCCTGATAAAATCATAATAAGTTATAGTTAAGGAAGGGAAGATCTCTCCTTAAGTAGAGCACCGAACGAACGGCTTGTAGAGTTTTTGTTTTGCCTTTTCGCCCTCTACTTAGCATCTGCATAGCACAAGGCATTATGGGAAAGGGGCTGAAAAGCCCACAGCGCCCTCTGTTGATTGTAACAAATCCTCAATTTGCTTTTGACTCACCGAGTTTTGAGAAAGCAAAAAGGAATTTTTAGCCAAGCCAGTATCTTTCATCTACAGACAACGCTGTTTCGGGATTTTTAAGTTATAGTTAATCAGACTGATATCTTCTCCCCTGATTCTTTCAATCCCACACACTGTCAAACCTGGGCTAGCATTACTAAAGGAAACGTATGAGGGCTGGCACAACCTGAGCATCAGCCTAATTGCTATTTTATTATATTAACAGCATTTTAATTTCTATACTATGCAGTTAGTAGCCATGTTTACATACTGTATTAATGGGGTGGTCTCATAAACCTCAGCACCTGAACCCCAATCAATGAAAACAGACTTGTTACTATGAAATGTCTAAAGTTTTTTTTTTTTTAATTATGGGTAACCTTTAAAGGTATTGTCCAGTTTTAACCCCTTAAGGACAGAGCATTTTTTATTGGGTTGACACATTCGTTTTCATCCTTGCCTTCCCAGAGCCATAACTTTTTTTTATTTTTTCCATCTCCATATACACATGAGTGCTTTTATTTTGCGGGACAAGATGTATTTTCTAATGGTGTCATTCATCAGACCATAGAATATACTGGGATACTGCAAACAAATTCTAAGTGGGACAAAATGTGAAAAAAAAAAAAAAAATGTACTAGTGACTATTGTAATCACTTTTATTCCAATTTTTAGGGGGCCTGAAATTACTAAAAAAAAAAGCACACTTTTGGCATTTGGAATTTTTTTCTTCTATAGTGTTCAGCGTACGGGATAAAGTATATTATGTTTTAATAGATCAGAGTTTTCCAGATGCAGCGATACCAATTATGTGTTACTTTTTTAAAAAGTTATTTATATTTGTATAATGGCAAAAGGGGGGTATTTTGAACTTTTAATATCTTTTAATTTTTTTTCACTTTTTTTTCACTTGTACTTTGAGTCCCCCTAGGGTGCTGGACAACTAGGGGACGCGATAATGTGTGAACTCTTTTGTACTGTATAAACAATACTAAAGGGTGTACAAGGATGGCGGTTTTACTACTTACTGCCCAGAGCAGGAAGAAGTAAAATGAGAACCACGGCAGGGATGGAAGCCTTCACAATTGATTGGGACCACACAATCTTGCTGCGGAGGTTCCAATCGCAGTGAGGAATGATGCGTGGCACCATTTCTCATTCATGCTTAGAGTATGGCTGTAGGCCACGATTCGCTGCAGCGTTCAAGGGTTAATATACAGCTCACTGGAATCTCTTACCGCCGCAGGTGTCTGCTTGCAATGGAGCCCCCCCCCCCATTACAGCTGGCACCCTGCCGAGCCTTTGTAGATAGCAGTGGACTGCTGGAGCAGTCACACTTAGCGACACTGGGACGTAAGTTTCCGTCCAGTGTTGTTAAAGGGGTTTTGCCACAATCTCATTTCATACGTCCTGTATCCAGCTCTTCAGCTCTGTGTGCTCAGAAGGGGGCGTGTGTGATTTGTTTGAATTGCTTATCATGTGACCCAGCAGGATGACATCACCAGGCCTTTCCTCTCTTTAGTCAAAGAAAGGCCTGTTTATGTGTAGAACTGTAAGGGTATGTTCACACGACTTATTTGGACAAGGTTTTGGATGAGGTTTTCAGAGCGTTTCCTCGCCCAAAACCTCGTCCAAAACTCCCCCAGTTCATTTCATTGATTCCTACACGCTTCTTTGGAAAGAAGTGTCATGTCAATTCTTGAAGCGTGTATTGGGCGCGGTTTTTGGCGTGGTTTTTGTCTTGCCTATTAATTTGTATGGGTGAAAACCTCGTCGAAAACCTGATCCAAAACCTCGCCGAGAAACGCCTTTAAGAGATTATCACTGTGGGCTATGAGGAAGATGCAGCGGCGTTCACATGAGAGATCGCCGCTGCGTATTTCCCTCCTGCCTGTCGCCTCCGTCTTTAAAAGATTTGCATGTCATTTCTTTCAAAGACGGAGCCGACAAGCAGGAGGAAACACGCAGCGGTGATCTCTCATGTGAATACCGCTGCGTCTTCCTCATAGCCCGCAGTGATAATCTCACTGCTAATTGTTTAGATCCGTCTCTGGGTCCGTCCTGTCGGTCCCCGAGACGGATCTAAAAAGCGTAACACGGAGTGAAAACGCGTGTGAACAAGCCCTAAAACCTCTTCTGAAGAAGCGTGCTTCAGGCGAGGTTTTGATGTGGTTTTGGGCGAGGAAACGCTCCGAAAACCTCATCCAAAACCTTGTCCAAATAAGCCGTGTGAACATGCCTTTAGTAGCTACATTGTAGATCAGAGGTAAAACTTTTGCCTCTAGGCACAAGGGTCATCGGTTCAAATCCTTGAAGGAACCAAACCTGTGGATTTTATTTCTCTTTATCAATGCACAGACCTCATTGAGGTTTCTTTTTTATTTATTTGCACTGTTTGACTAATTACTAAGGAGGACAGAGGACAGAAATACAATGACAGCACCTGAGGTTTGAACACTCAGTAGCTGCCTGAGAGGTGATATCTGAGCATGTGCAGCCAGGACTGAGGAGCTCTCAGCCCTGGTCGTATCCCCTGGAGATAAGCTGTAAACAATGGATCACTAAAGGAGCAGCTAGAACAAAAACGGTGAGGAATTTTTAATAACAATGAATGGTGAAAATGTTTATTATTTAATTTACAAACTTCCCATGTCAATTTTACTTCGTGGCAAAACCCCTTTAAGGAGTTAAAAATCATTGTATACTCATCTAAATTAATATAGATTAATTCCCTGGTTTGGATTCTTATCTTTTGGCCGGAATGAAAAGAGGTTGTAAAGAGCATCTCTCGCTCTGGAGGACCTCTCCTGTCTTGAATTAGACTTGAACAGGCACTGAGTAATGCTTAGTTTTCCCTTTGGTGGTGCTACAGAAAAATTAAACAATTCAACAGATTATTGCTAAGGGTCCCAGCAGGATGGCACCTTGTGATCAGCTTATTATTCATTTATTCTTCTTATAAATAGGGATTGTGCAAAGTGGAAAACCCCTTTAAGCAGCAGCCCTGCTAACACAAGCACTCTCTGCAAGGGCTCTACCAAATGTTGATGGATTTGAAAGTCCACATGTTGGTTTTACAACACGTGTCTAACTTCACATGTATGGAGCAAAGCACAGCCTTGGAAATTGAAAAGATTTTTGTACTATACCAAGTGATTCACTGATTTGTTTCCTAGGAAACCTGACCTGACATATTCCATTTGCTATGTGTACCTAGCGAGAGTTATGTAAGTAGCTCTGCATGTTCCAACAGATTATATTGTATGAATAATAACTTGCCCGAGTCAAGGGAACTGTTGCTTTCTTGTAAAAAAAAGCTTGACAATCCATTCTAGATATACACTCACCGGCCACTTTATTAGGTACACCTGTCCAACTGCTCGTTAACACTTAATTTCTAATCAGCCAATCACATGGCGGCAACTCAGTGCATTTTAGGCATGTAGACATGGTCAAGACAATCTCCTGCAGTTCAAACCGAGCATCAGTATGTGAAGAAAGGTGATTTGAGTGCCTTTGAACGTGGCATGGTTGTTGGTGCCAGAAGGGCTGGTCTGATTATTTCAGAAACTGCTGATCTCCTGGGATTTTCACGCACAACCATCTCTAGGGTTTACAGAGAATGGTCCGAAAAAGAAAAAAACATCCAGTGAGCGGCAGTCCTGTGGGCGGAAATGCCTTGTATGATGCCAGAGGTCAAAGGAGAATGGGCAGACTGGTTCGAGCTGATAGAAAGGCAACAGTGACTCAAATAGCTACCCGTTACAACCAAGGTAGGCGAAGAGCATCTCTGAACGCACAGTACGGTGAACTTTGAGGCAGATGGGCTACAGCAGCAGAAGACCACACCGGGTGCCACTCCTTTCAGCTAAGAACAGGAAACTGAGGCTCCAATTTGCCCAAGCTCATCGAAATTGGACAGTAGAAGATTGGAAAAACGTTGCCTGGTCTGATGAGTCTCGATTTCTGCTGCGACATTCGGATGGTAGGGTCAGAATTTGGCGTCAACAACATGAAAGCATGGATCCATCCTGCCTTGTATCAACGGTTCAGGCTGGTGGTGGTGGTGTCATGGTGTGGGGAATATTTTCTTGGCACTCTTTGGGCCCCTTGGTACCAATTGAGCATCGTTGCAACACCTTGTGGAATCTATGCCACGAAGAATTGAGGCAGTTCTGAAGGCAAAAGGGGGTCCAACCCGTTACTAGCATGGTGTACCTAATAAAGTGGCCGGTGAGTGTATATGGGCCTATATGTCATTGTTCGATAGTATTTTGTTTCGCTGGTTAATGTAATGAGAATAGTAAAGTGCAGATGCTCAAAGTGAAAAGGGAGGACTACAAGTCAAAGGGCTGAATGTGAGAATTATAAAGAATAGACAAGTATGTATGACTTCAACGGATGCCGTGTACCAGTGCCAGCCTGCTGTTAGGGTACAAAGTAGTATTTGGCAATCGTCCATATGATTGAAATCGACCCTTAAAAATGCAGCATGGGGATGGGAATTTAACAGGCCATGACAAGCGTGCTCCAACACATTAAATAGTGATAAACCCAGCTGACTATGTGTATTCTAAGAGCTGCCTAAGGCTAATACAGTATATACCAGGGATTGCATACAACAAGTAATACAAACATACATTTATGAAAGTCATGAAGAGGATGTGTAGAATAATATTAGGAAGGTGAGGTCTGTGTTACATTACATTAATATGAGAATATACTATCTTTCATCATAAATTCAGTCCTGACACCCTCACTCTTAAACAGGATTTCTCACTACAAAGGTCCGTTTTCAACATGTAGGGAAAAGTAAATGAAGATTTTTAATAAATACATTGCTCTTTTGGTATTGCACTGGTCAAGAGATGAGAGAGATTTTATCTGCTCGGAGTGCAAACAAGTATGTCTAGGTTATGGTCCATATCTCCCTGTCTGATTAGACAGAGAGCAGGGAATTATGTTACTATCTCTTTCTTTATCAAAAATAGATTGTTTATCTTAAAAAAGCACTCGTTTTCACTCCTTTGAGCTCTGTAGATTTGTTTCCTACAGATTAAATCTCCTGCACTGTAACGCTCAGCTAGTTATAAAGGAGCTAAATATGCGCATCACTGCTATAGAACTACCCACAGCCTAACCAGGCAGTGTGAGTCTGAGGATGCCTGTGACTCTTTGAAACAACATGGTGAGAAAACCCCTTTAATGCAGGCTGTGCAACCACCTAACTAGTGATCTCCTCCTGTTATTTTCTGTTCTCCTGCTACTTAAGCAGATGAGGAAGTTACTCTCAGAACTGATCAGCTAACCATCTGGCACATGTGAGTTCAATTAATGGGAAAAGTTGATTTCTGGTCCTCTACAAAGCTGAGTTTCACTTGGCTGTGACTCAGAGTATACTATTAAGCTGAGAGCTTGCGATCTGCTTGCATGTTCTTTCTATTTTATGTATTTCGTCCTGGTTTGCCCTGTATTGGCTTACTTTTTTTGTGTCTTAGTTAACCCCATGTCTGAATTTAGTTTCTGTTTGCTTTTATTCGGGCCCTTTGTCGTTTTTCAGTGTGTTTACCCTGATTTTCCCTTTGGAATTCTGTGCTGTTTGGGTTTGGGTCAACATAGCTGAGGGGCACTGGTAGGGATATCGTTAGGGATGGAATAGAGCTGAGGAGGTCTGGTATTAGGGAAAATGCTAGGTTTTAAAGGGCAGATTTAGGGAAAGTTTGTCATTAGGATATGTTTGCTTGGTGCCTTGCTTCTGGATTCAAGTCAATAATCATTTTATTTCCATCCATGCCCTTGGCATTGTCCCTTGCTGACAGTCATATAATGGTACGTCCCTATGCTGATTTTTGATACACGCTTTGTTCAGTATATTACTTGCATGTGACCACTGGGTTGGACGCTTTACATTCTAGTTTTCGAGTTCAAGTTTACTTCTCTGTGTCTAACAGAACATTAATCCAATTTCTGTGTACGGCCAAGTTCTAGAGTTGGTAGTCCTTGAGAATATCAACCCCTTACCGGCGGTTTGAAGTGGTATGAGCTACGTCCAAAGCGCCGGTAACGCGGCTTTTGATAAACCAATGGGATGCGCACCCGCGATCCTGCTTCACAAGCACGGTGTTAGCGGCTAATTGCAGCTAACACCTGCCAGTTTCAGCGCAGCGCGGGCGGGAGCCAGCCCGCTCCTGCGCTGTTTAACCCATCATGCGCAGCGGCAAAGTTGGCTGCGGCGTAGTGGTGCCGCCTACTGAATGATGAAAAGCGGTGCCGCGCACTCGCACCGTTTTTTCAGACCAATTGGGACATTCAGCGGTGAGATACGCCTGGGGGACCAGCTGGAGTCCCGTCGGGTAACGTGGCAGCGCAGAGAGCACTGTGAAGGCTTATGACCGATGACCATGTTCTATTAGCTCCCACTTCCAATCCGCAGACAGGAATTGGGGGGAATCCGCATCTTTGTATCACCTACTTGCATTGAATATGCAATGCATTTAGGCTGTATTAACGATCGCGATCCCTATTGGTCAAGCACCAGGTAGGGGGGAGTAAATGTTAAAGTAAAAAAAAAATAAAGTTTTTTTTAAAGTACCCTAAAAAAAAAGTATTAAGAGTTCAAAATCACCCCCCTTCCACATTTTACAAATAAAAAAACAATAAAATAATAAAAAGTTGTCACATATTTTGGTATTGATCGCCTGTCCTCTACAAAGCTGAGTTTCACTTGGCTGTGACTCAGAGTATACTATTAAGCTGAGAGCTTGCGATCTGCTTGCATGTTCTTTCTATTTTATGTATTTAGTCCTGGTTTGCCCTGTATTGGCTTACTTTTATGTGTCTAGTTAGAGCCATGTCTGAATTTAGTTCTCTGTTTGCTTTTATTCTGCCCTTTGTCAGTTTTTCAGTGTGTTCTATTCCTGAGTTTCCTTTGGTAATTCTGTGCTGTTTAGGTTAGGGTCAGCATAGCTGAGGGGCACTGGTAGGGATATCGTTAGGGATGGAATAGAGCTGAGGAGGTCTGGTATTAGGGAAAATGCTAGGTTTTATAGGTGCCCAGATTATTTTGGGAAAGTTTGTCATTAGGATATAGTTTGTTTGGGTGCCTTGCTTCTGGATTAAGTCAATTTTATCATTTATTTCACCATGCCCTTGGCTTTTCCCCTTGCTGACATTTTCATATAATGGTGTCCCTATGCTGATTTTTGTACACGTTTTTGGCAGTATATTATTGCTTTTGACCATGGTTGGCTTATTCTGTTTTGGTTCAGTTTACTTTCTGTTAAAACAGAAACATTACATTTTTTTCTGTTGGGCCCAATTTCTAAAGTTGGTTAGTCCTGAGAATATCAACCCCTTAGGGGTTTTGACGATGAGTAGTCAAAAGCGCCGGTAAGCGGCTTTGAAACGGATCGCCCCGCGATCTGCTTCCCAAGCCCCCCGGGTGTTAGCGGCAAATTTGCAGCAAACACCTGCCAGTTTCAGCGCAGGCGGGCGGCCCCCCCGCCGCGCTGTTTTCCCATCGGCCGGGGGGCAAAGATGGCTGCGGCGTTTTGAATGACTAAAAAAGCGGTGCCGGCACCTTTTTTTTCGCCCAATGGGACATCAGCGGTGAGACGCGGAGTCCCGAGGGCTAACAGGGCAGCGGAGCCCCTGTGAAGGCTCTGATCGGCCATGTTTTTATTTGCCCCACTTCCACCCGCGACAGGAAGGGGGGAAACCGCCATTTTGTACCCCCTAATGCATTGCCTATGCAATGCTTTTTGGCGTATTAACATCGCGATCCCTAATGGTCAAGCACCATGGGGGACTAAATGTTAAGTAAAAAAAAAAAAAAATTTTTAAAAGACAAAAAAAAGTATTAAAAGTTCAAATCCCCCTTTTTCCCATTTTAAAATAAAAAAAAAAAAATAATAAAAAAGTTACAATATTTGGTTTGCCCCGTCGAAAAAAAACCGATCTGTAAAAAATATAAAATAATTTTGTAGCGAAACCCGTAGAAAAAAATAAATTCCAAACGCCAAAATTGCGTTTTTTTTGGGGCATTTCACGTCACAAAAAATTGGAATAAAGTAATCAAAAAAAATCGATCCATTTCAAAGTGCTAGCATTAAAAAGTAACATTTGCCCACAAAAAATGCCGCTCTCACTGATGTCCGTAGGGGGGTTAGTACAAAAAAGTTATTGGTCGCAAAAAAATGGCGCCCCCAGCGCAATTTTCAAGAATAGAAAATGTTTGGAATTTTTTTATGGTGCCAAAACATAATGGAAACCGTCCATGTTTGGTATTGCCGGATGCATATCAACCTGTAGAATACGGCTAACACCTCATTTTTCCCAAAGAATAAACTCCGTAAGAACAAACCTCCCGCAAACAATGGCGCAGTAGTTTTTTTCCCCATTTTGCCCCACTTAGAATTTTTTCCCGTTCCCTAGTATATTCTATAGTAATTGAATAACCACTAGAAAGTACAACTTGCCCGGGCAAAATAAAAACCCTCATGTGTCTAGGGTTTGGTGGAAAAATAAAAAAAGTTATGGCTTTAGGGGCAAAGAGCAAAAAAAATTTTTTGAGCCTTAATTATTAATTTTTGGACCCCAGTCCTTTTCCAGGGTTTTTTTGGGTCAGTTGTAGTTCATGGACATTTTTGAGGGATAGCTCTAGGATCAGTTTAGTGATAAAAGTTCTGGTGTCAGAGACAGCAAGGTTTAACATGGGACAGTTAGGGTCAGTTATTACTTCTACTATCTTGTTTTTGGATTAAACCCAAATGTGATTGTCCACCAAAATGCATCTGTCATGATTCGCCCACTGTACGATTGCCAAATAATCTAGCGGTAAGACCTATTTTGATTAATACATGCTTTGTGTTGTTATTTCTTGCGACTACTGGTGTACTTTTATGTTTGGCTTTTTTGCTGTTCGGAGTCCACAAATTGCAAAAATGTCAACTGATGATTTCTTGTCTATCTGCAGCCTAAATATGAACTAAAAATAATAATGAACAGTGCCTAAATCCTCATAATTGTGCCAACCTCAGGACCCTTCAAATACTGTAGAGTCAGCCATGTCACCCACAAAATAGTTGCAAAATTGTTCCTAACATTTTATTCATATTTATTTTATACAAACATTAACTTGCCTACGAGGGCTTCAAATCTAAATGGAGGAAAAAACAGTTCCACTGTAGCCTATTGCACTATGGTTCCAACGCTAAACAACCTACTCTACTTAAAGGGGTTGTCTCATCTCAAAGTTTCATAAGATGCATGAATGTAATAATGCTGCTTTGCTCTGTCACTTCCTGGTCAAGCTGTCTGTAATTAGCATATGAGCTCAGTGTATTCAGACCTCTGCTAATTAGATAAATCTCATGCTGTCAGGACCATGGAAGCTTCTGAATTAAAGTAAACAATAGTAATTACTGTATTTTGTCTGAAAGATCAGATAACAAACAGGCTCTCACTGTCAGGAGTTCTATGCTGCCTAGACCTGTGTGATGATGTCTCTCCCTGCTATCAGATAGAACAAACAGCAGGGGGGGGGAAGTACACAGGTCAGTCACTTGGGAAACTAGAAAGCCATCAGAAGGTGATAAAATCACTTGTAGCTCCTGAACATAAAAAAAATTAACAACGCAATATATTTGGAAAATGTCTTCATTTAGTGTTCCTTACATGTTGAAAGCTATTCTTTGTAGCGAGACAACCTCTTTAACTCCGATCTGAAGTCCATTCCACCCAAATCTGGGCAGGAACATTTTACCTTGTGCCACTTTCAATATAAGTGCCATTGGTTTGTCAATGTTTTTTTGCTCTTTGTACTGTCTTGAAATACGCTTGGGCAAAGAATAACGTTGTGAAAAGAAAAATTCCTCAAGCTGTCAGGCCTGAGGAAAAGGCCCCTACAAATGCATAATTATTTTTGCTGAAGACATGTACCATTTTATAAAAACCCCCCCATGTTTTTGCAGTAGAAAAACCCCTTCAGATTTATTTCAGGTTTAAAACAATTGTTATAGGAACAATGGCTCGCGGGGTTCTGGGGGAGTTAGGCCCGTTAACCGGCTTATTGCCGGGTAATTGGGGGGAGGTTTTTCGCCCCGCAATTACCCCGGCGCCGTCAGGGGGGGGGGCAGAGGGCGGCACTCACCCCCCCCATAGATGTCATTATTAGGGTGTAGTGCAGTAAAAAATGTGCATGTCACTTTCCCCGCCCGGTGGATTTGCCGGTGGGGAGAAAGAAGGGTAAGTTCTCTATGGAGTGTGGATTTACGTAGTTATGGGAGGGATTGGAGCCGTACTGCAGCGCAAAAAAGGCACGAGTATGGCCCCAATCAGCCCCAAAAATTAACCCGGGGTGTAAAACGAGGCCTAAACTGTGATCATTAAAAAATGTTTTCCATCATCTTAAGGTGAGGTTTTGCAGTATCTCAAAAAATGAGACCCCCTCAAATTTTTTAAAATTGTTTATTATTTTTCTGGGAAAGCTGAAGATATGACTTTTTGATAAAATGTAGGCAGTCAGTGTACAGTTTGTTAAGGCCGTGTTCACCGGCTTTTTTGCCGACAGTTTTGGCCCCCGTATTCCGCCCCGGTTTTGCGTTAAATTTCCCGGGCCAACCCGTGGAGGTCATTACGGTAACCCACGCTCTCATAGAGAACTGGATTCGTTGCTCCCCGCTCGGCAAATCCGCCGGGGGGGGAAAGAAAGGACATGACATTACCGGGCAAAAAAGCGCCGGGATAATGGAAATTTGGGGCCCGGGGGGCTGGGGGCCCCCGCCCCGCATTCACGCCGGATTTGCGAGCGCAATCCGGCTCGCAAAAAACGGGTGAATAAGCCCTGTGAAACACGGGCCCTTTCAGTGTTAAAAATTTGATGTGCCCCCAAAATAACTGAAAACCAGCCCCTCAATGTTTTAAAATGCTGTTAAAAAAAAGGTACTCCCTAAGTGAAATTGGACAAAATTTTGCCCAAAGTGTCAGTATTTTGTGTGGTCACATTATTGCCAGCCCCTGCCTTAACTTATTGGGATGGAAAGGGCATGGCTTCACAGGTTGCAGCCACTGGAATCCTCTTCCATCCCCATGACATCACGGAGCTGGTGGAAGTTAGGACCTTCACTCCCCTTACCCTTTTGTTTTGAGGTGCCCCACAGATGCTCAATAGGGTTTAGGGGCTAGGGAAAAATGGAGGTCACTAGAGCTTCACAGGTTGCAGCCACTGGAATCCTCTTCCCCTCCTCCATGACGACATCACGGAGCTGGGGGATGTTAGAGACCTTGTGCTTCTCCACCTTCTGTGTTGAGGATGCCCCACATATGAGAACTGAACAGTAGTGACCGTCCCCTTTAAAGTTTGTAAACATTATTGCAGTCTATGGACTGTCAGAGAGGAGGCCACCACTGCTTAGTTCTTTATGGGTCGGTCTATGCCCCAGTGTCATGGGGCCAACCAGTGGAGTTGATTCTTTGGGGTCCACTAGTGGAGTTGATTCTTGGGGCCCAACCTAGAGCTACTGTACATGACTGCAGACTTTTGCTTTCTGTCTCCCTTTCTCTGCCTTTCTCCCTAAAAAGCATCTTAAGGCCTGCTATGTTCAGGGTGCCTACTAGATCCAGAGGCCCAGCAATTTCCCCTGATTCTTGTGGGCCACTCTGAGCCTACTAGACCCGAATTAGCATATTAAGTGACAAAACTAATGGCGCAGATACCAAGAACTGGGGAAGGGCTAGAAGCGAAATGGAGAAAATGAACCAGTGGAGCCACATTGTCGCAGAGCCAGTGAATAAATACAATTTTTATAGCTTTTATTACATCTACAGTTCCAATTTTTTTTTAAATTGCATGGACTGGAAACAAACCATGTCTTACAGAGGAAGGTTTATCATTACTACTCTGTGATTGAACATTCATATTTGGTATCACAGTCACAACCTGTGAAGTAAAGTAAAAGTTATTAGTGGTGAAAAATGTTTGTTTTCTGCTTATCTGTTTCGGTTACTTAATGGGGTTGTCTCACTATAAGGATTGCTTTTTATGTTAAAGATCTTAAAAAAACAAGTCACTTTGCAATATATGTCCATTTACAGTGTCCTACTTATTATCCCCTCTTGTATGGGGTGCATCAGCTCCTCAGGTCACTATAGCTACAGACCTGTTTGATCTCTCCTAATAGGCTGCCAGGACTGGTTGCTATAGCAACAGACCTGGTGTCCTCAGCAGCTCGTTACTGTGGCCAGTAGTAGCCAGTAAATACACCCTTGAATTCAAAAATGAAACAGGACTGAAGAAGAATTGATGTAGTGAGACAAACCCTTTAACTTTTAGTCTCATATGTATTTTTGTTTTTAGAACTTCTTTTAGATCAGACCTGCACAACCTGATAGGAGGTGTGACCCAAAACCACCCTGGAAGCCCTCCAGATTGACGCCGGACAGCCAGGGAACACCCCAAACCGGAGGGGGATGTCCATCTTGGGTAGAGTTAGCACAAGCCATAACCAATGCTGTCAGGTTTTTGGGCTGCCAGAAATCCTCTGATGGGCCAGTTTTAGATAATGACTTCAATGGCAGCAATAAATTGATTGATTGTGATAGTAGGTTATACACCGGGGGCCAGTGACTGCAGCATTTTTGTCCTTTATGCATTTGGAGAAGTTGGTGCCCCCATCTTGACTGTGCATGTCACCCATTGCCTGACATCCTTATTAATAGTGTGAATGGCACCTGCCAACCTGAATGAATGTTGGCTTTGGCCCCACATAGAGATAAATCTAGGTAGGGATCCACCTAATGAGGATACCTTGATGTCATATGTGGGCGTACAAAATTGATCAAACTGTGCACTAAAAAACCTCCATTTTATAAATATAAAAAAATACAGCTGCAATGCAGTGTCCATGAATTCCGTGTCTGTATGGGGTCTGGTGCTGGTGTATTTTTTTTGTGTTAAGAGAACTGACTACAGCTTTGGCGTGACAGCTGCATTTCTACTTGTTCCTATAGGAGGCATGCACCGCTTTTTCGACATGGAACAGGTGCATGTAAAGTTACATAGCCTTTTCCCTGGATGTATGTTCATAGTATGATAGCAGCAGACACAAAATATAACTGTGCACAGTAAAGGGATGTTCTCACAGCGTTTTTGGGTCCATTTTTAGATGTGTTTGGATCTGTGCTGCGAACCCTAAACAGACCAAAACACTTATCTAACAATTTGCAGTGTGTTTTACATTGCTTTCAGTGATCTCTCTATTACAGTCAATGGCTGTACACGCTCATTCCTTTACCCTGATACTACAAAAATGCTGGTCCATGCCCTTGTCATCTCCCGCCTAGACTACTGCAACATCCTTCTCTGCGGCCTCCCGTCTAGCACTCTTGCTCCCCTTCAATCCATCCTCAACTCTGCCGCCCGTCTGATCCACCTCTCTACTCCTCTGCCTCTCCCCTCTGCCAATCCCTTAACTGGCTACCCATTGCCCAGCGCATTAATTTCAAGTTACTAACCCTGACCTACAAGGCTCTCCATGACCTCTCCCCTCCATACATCTCTGCATTAATCTCCAGATATCTCACTTCACTCAATCTCCGCTCCTCACAGGACCTTCTTCTCTGCTCTCTCTGTGTCAACTCCTCACATAACCGTCTCCAAGACTTCTCCCGCGCTTCCCCCACACTCTGAAACTCACTGCCCGAACACCTCAGACTCTCCTCCACCTTCACCAGGTTCAAAAGCAACCTGAAAACCCATCTCTTCAGTATTGCCTATAACCTACAATAACCCTGCCACCACTGTGCTACCCCTCAAACATGTCTGCCCCTCACCTTATGTCTCTTTCGCCCTTCCTTGTAGATTGTAAGCCCTCGCGGGCAGGGTCCTCTCTCCCTCTGTACCAGTTGTTAGTCACATATTGTCACCATTGTACTTGTTTGACCTATGTTATGTATGTAACCGAATGTAGAGCGCCCTGGAATCAATGGCGCTGTAAAATAAATAATAATAATGTAAAACACACATTGGCATTCAGACGTCTGATCGCCGATGCGTGTTCACATGTGTCTTTCGGGTTCCGTTCAAAGAATCGTCAATTCTTGATCCGTTTTCGCGCAGCAGGAGTCCTTAAGCCAAACGCCTGAAAAGTAGTTAATGACCAGAACATTTTTCTAGTTTTTGCCTCCTTGCGTTTCAACAGTTGTAACTTTTTTATTTTTTCAATGACGCAGTTGTATGAGTCCTCGTTTTAGACAAGACAAGTTGTACTTTATGGGGGAATAGTTTAAATTCCCTTATAAATAATTGCAGAATTTTTTTTCATTTTTTTTTTTTTACACCATTCACATTTCACACTTAATAACTTGTTAGATTAATTCTAGAGGTTATTACAGTCGTGTGGATACCTAATATGTGTAGGTATTTTTTTTGTGTGTAATGTATACACAATTATTTTTATTTTTTTATTAAGAAATGTTTTTTATTTTCCAATTTTATACTTGTTTTTTAAAAATCCCATGAAAGAAGTTTTATTTTTTTACATTGTAATTATTCAAGTAAATGTATACATTAACTGTGTCAGTCTTGACACACATGATCAATCTCATATGTTACCCATAGGCCCCAAAAACCCCTCAATTTTAAAGAGCAATAAAGTAGAGTAATCGCTATCTCAACGGGAGACAAGATATTCCCCGCAAAAAGGACATACATAAAGAAAAATTGTGAAATGGGTTTACTTTATATTATGTAGAAAGCTAATAAATCAGAACGGGAGCTTAACGATTTTCCCTACCTGATGTGCAGAAAAAAAACCTTTTTACCCTACTACCTATCCCAACAAACGAAATTTATTTTTTTTTAAAAAATTTATTTTTTTTTTATTAATTTTTTTTTACACTTTTTATGTTTTTTTATTTTTTTAAAAAAAATCCAGAAGGGAAAACTTTTTTATTTTTTCTTTTACGCTTGGTATTGTATTGCAATTCTTAGCTAATACATTATAATCTGTGTCAGTCTGACACAGGCAGTGATCAGGACAGCACAGTCTGCCCTGATCACTGCCTTGTTACACAGACAGCCCTGGGGCTACTCTAGGTCCCCAGGGCTGACTGTGCAGCTGTTCCCCGGGCTCTGTCGGTTCACCGGGTGTTCCGATCACCCGAAAGAGCAAGGTAACGCACCACCAAAATCAAAAGGTTAAAGCACCAGGTTGTGGAGGTTTCCCCCGTTCCCCGATGCTTGCAGGAGCTGTGCTGGGCTCAGAGCTGTGTAGTGCAGCCCCAATCTCATCGCTGCTGCGGCGCCAGGAGCTGCAAACTCAAAAGACGTCGCTGCAGACGAACGATCTGAAATGCCCGAAGTCAAAAGACGGTGGGCGGTCATTAAAACTGCGTGCTAGATGCGTTTTACACAGCACTTTTGAAAATATATCCAAAAAGGCCGTGTGATTATAACCTTAGGCTCTGTTCACACTTATGTTGGGAGACTGAGCTACAAATGATGTACATTACATTGTAAGATAAAGGGTGGTAGACCTCGGGATCTCCAGATATACTGTCCCACAGGGGAGCATGGGTAACCCCTAGCGGGCAGAGAGAGGCAGGGTGCTGGAGGCATGTGCAATCACTTACAGGAGCTGTAGAATGGGCCCCAAAAATCAACTCTACTTTTGGGCCCCAGGCAACCCAGCACAACAGGTCCAGCTAAGGCAGGGTTCACACGGCATAACTGCGGCAATTACGCCGGGACTACGGGAGCTCGCGCCGACTCCCGAGATACTGTCATTACTAGTGGCGCGTATTCGCCGCTAGTAGGGTGCTTTCACACAGTGCGTTTTTCCCCCTAGAAATACACAGCACTGTAGTAAGCAGTGCACGTAGAGCTGCAGCACTCGCAGACGCTGCTGCTTTCACTGTGGTTCCCGCCACCTTCTGGTTCTTCTCCTCAGGATACTGAGCCCGCAGGACAGAGCGGAGATCCGGGGGCGGGACAGAAAGACAGGGGGCGGAACTGGGCTGACGGACGGGGCGTGGCTGACAGGCAGGGGCGGCTCCGCGGTGACGTCACGGCAGAAGGCCGCGACCTATCATTCGGGGGGCGGGGCCGTAGCACAGCACAGGCGGCTGCGTGTTGACTTCCTCAAAGTGGTCACTGTGGCGGCGGCTGCTCCGACCGCACCGTCTGCTGCTGTCCCCGCAAGGCTGTCTAGGAAGCGGTGCGCACCTGCGGTGGTCGCCGAGAGGACGGTGAGTCCGGCAGTGGGAGGCGGGGAGGGCAGCGGGCAGTGAGGGGTCGGGGCAATGAGGGGGCGGCACTTGCCCCTTTGTTAGCAGACGGGGCTGCCAGAAGTTACGGGAGGGGCGGAGGGTCAGAAAGAGGGGAAAGTCGCATCTAATAACAATCCAGAAACTTAAGTGTGCGGCACCTGCCCCGCTTCCTGTGTCCTGCGCGGACACTCCCTCCTCTCACCTGAAGGAATGAGCAGCTCCTCCACCCAGTCCCCGGGTCACCTGTCCGCCCGCTCCCAGTTGTCCGGTCATGGACGGGGCAGAGACGTATTTATACGTAGTGGGGGTAGCAGTGTCACGACCTATAGAGCAGCGCAGTGTACGCGGATCTGCCGCATCATGGAGCGGGGTAACTGATCGGGAAACTGCGTGCCAGCTGTCTATGGCGAGGAGTCACTGCTCGGCTGCCAGGCTCTGCATGGTGCATAGGGCTGTGCCCAGCTAGTGACTAGCATGCCCTGGATGCAGGCATCGCTGTGCTGCTTCCCCCTTTCTGCCCCGGGTGATGGCATCACTCTGCTTCTGCCCCCCTTCTATTCCTGGATGATGGTATCACTCTGCTTCTGCCCCGGATGGTGGCATGGCTCTGCTTTTGACCCCCTGTTGGTCCTGGGTGATGGCGTTGCTTCTTTTGACCCCCATTCCCTGTGTGGTGGCATCGCTCTGCTTTTAACCTCCTACTGGGCCTGGGTGGTACAGCTAGGCAGAGAGCCTAAAGCTGTCTCCTTATGTGCCCAGCCCACCTAGTGTCCAGAATGACTGTTTTTGACCCCTTGTTGACGCTGGGTGCTGGCATCGCTCTGGAATGACTTCATATGAAAGGGGTTGTCTCACTACAAGGATTGCTTTTTATGTTAAAGATCTTGCAAAAACAAGTCACTTTGCAATATATGCCCCTTAGCAGTGTCCTACCTATTCCTAGACATCCGCTCTTGTATGGGCTGCATCAGCTCCTCAGGTCTCTATAGCTACAGACCTGTTCTATCTCTCCTAATAGGCTGCCAGCACTGGTTGCTATAGCTACAGGCCTGTTCGATCTCTCCTGATAGGCTGCCAGCGCTGGTCCCTATAGCTACAGGCCTGGTGTACTCAGTAGCTCGTCACTGCAGACCAGTAGTAGCCAATAAAGCCAGTTAACACTGAATTTGAAAATTAAACCGAGAAACAGGACTGAGGTGAGATGAATTGATGTAGTGAGACAACCCCTTTAATGCTTTGTTTGTAAAACCATTACTACTTAGCTGATCGGGCACCTTGCGCATGTCTGATTGTGTAAATGTAGTGGTCGCCGGCCGAGCGGAGTTGACTGGAGGAGAAGGACACGGTCTATTTTGTGGTGTCAGCTGGTAGGGGTCTTGTCAGTCAAAGCTCCCCCACTTTGATGGCTTATCCGAGCCCTGTGGTTCCCAGCCAGTAGCTCTTCCCCCTGTATCCACACTGCTGTCAGGACGCTCAGTCTGCAAAGCGTTTCATTATTTTGTTTAATCATATTTAATGTCGCCATATTTTACTTAAAATATCTGAAAGAGCCGGGGACTGACCAGGCCCCAAATCCCAAGTGACCGGTGTCCTGCCTCTGGAGTCACATGAGCAATGGTTTACATGTGGCTAAATGCTGGACAAGTAGCTCTCAGACCTCACTTGTATGTTATGATGCCATCTGGTGGCCAGAAAACTGTGATATTTTTCCTCAGCTCTCCTGTGAAGCCACCGGTCTCTGTTTGCCCATTGACATGATGGGGGTGATAGTTTAAGTGTTTCTGAAGGCTGACCGCATACGCTCGTCCTGCCCTTTGTACGTTACCTGGTGCCCAAAGAAATTGCTGGGTGGTGCCAGAAGGGCACAGATGCCAGTGGCTGCTCTGATGCGGTTCGTTACCATGCCCTATATTGTAGCGTGGGGGGGGGGGTGTCTCTGTTATCACCATCAGTCCTGACCGGGAGGGTGGGAATAGTGCAGCAGCTCTTATGTAATGTGAGGCCTCAGCTCTGCTACATCGCTGTGTGCTTTGTTTGTGACCAGCAGGTTGTCCTTGGGCTGTGTCTTCTTCACTCTCGAGTCCTATCTGACATGTGCAGAGCTGGGGTGGCGCGACCTCTGCTGCGCCCTCGCCTGTTTTCGGCAGGTTTCAGGGCTCGCTGTTTGTTTATGACTGATCCTTCGTTGCATTCCTTCGCTTTGGCCGATCACTTGTGCGACAGCCTCTTCTGGTAGAACAGCTTGTCTCCGACTCGCTGTTTTTGGAGCCACTTTAAGGAGTTTGTTAGGGAAATACATAACAAATCCATACTGGGTTTTATTGGTTTCTCATTTGACAAGGACAGGTTGTGTGACATGGGGTATGGGCTGGTGAAAATGAGTGCAATAGAGTAATCGTGAGGGGCTCCAAGTTATCCCGGCTTTTTCCAAATGTAGGGGTCCCAGTCAAAGCCTTTTTAGCAACCCTGTATATCACAGAGCTCAGCTCCTCTCCTCCATCATACAACCCTGTATATCACAGAGCTCAGCTCCTCTCCTCCATCATACAACCCTGTATATCACAGAGCTCAGCTTCTCTCCTCCATCATACAACCGTGTATATCACAGAGTCAGCTGTCTGCTACATCATCAATACCGTATATCACAGAGCTCAGCTTCTTCCTCCTTTCCAATATAACCCTAGTAGATCACAGAGCTCAGCTTCTCTCCTCTCATCATAAACCCTTATATCACAGAGCTCAGCTTCTCTCCTCCATCATATAACCCTCTAGATCACAGAGCTCAGCTTCTCTCCTGTATCATATAACCCTATAGATCACAGAGCTCAGCTTCTCTCCTCCATCATATAACCCTAATATATCACAGAGCTCAGCTTCTCTCCTCATATATAACCCTATATATCACAGAGCTCAGCTTCTCTCCTCCATCATACAACCCTGTATATCACAGAGCTTAGCTTCTCTCCTCTATCTTATAACCCTATATATCAGAGCTCAGCTTCTCTCCTCTATCATATACCTATATATATCAGAGCTCAGCTTCTCTCCTGTATCATATAACCCTATATATCAGAGCTCAGCTTCTCTCCTCTATCATATACGCCTATATCCCAGAGCTCAGCCCTCTCCCTCCTCATATACCCTATCTATCACAGAGCTCAGCTCTCTCTCCTCTCCATATATAACCCTATCTATCACAGAGCTCAGCTTCTCTCTCTTCTCTCATTGAACCCTACTATATCACAGAGCTCAGTCTCTCTCTCTCCTCATATACCCCTATATATTGCAGAGCTCAGCTTCTCTCCTCTTCTCTCATATGACCCTATATATCGCAGAGCTCAGCTTCTCTCCTCTTCTCTCATATGACCCTATATATCACAGAACTCTGCTTCTCTCCTCTTCTCTCATATGACCCTATATATCACAGAACTCTGCTTCTCTCCTCTTCTCTCATATGACCCTATATATCACAGAACTCCGCTTCTCTCCTCTTCTCTCATATGACCCTATATATCACAGAGCTCAGCTTCTCTCCTCTTCTCTCATATGACCCTATATATCACAGAGCTCAGCTTCTCTCCTCTTCTCTCATATGACCCTATATATCACAGAGCTCAGCTTCTCTCCTCTTCTCTCATATGACCCTATATGTGACAGGCGTCGTTATGGCCCCATTTTAGCCTATGGGACGCTGGGTGCAGTGTGTTCAGCTTGTCACACTTGGTGTTTCTATCTGGTTTGTAGTTTTCAGGACATAAGTGATCTTGCCCTAAGTTAGCCGTACCCATGACCTGCTGACCACCACGCCATCTTTCATGAAGGACAGAATGGCTTTAAAGGGATTGTCTCACTACATCGATTCATCCTACCTCAGTCCTGTTTTTTTCAGTTAAAATTTTTAATTTGGGGTGTGTTTACTGGCTTCTACTGGCCTGCAGTGAGTGATGAGCTGCTGTGGACAGATCTGTAGCTATAGCAACCAGCACTAGCAGCCTATCAGCAGAGATCGAACAGATCTGTAGCTATAGCGACCAGTGCTTGCAGCCTATCAGGAAAGATCAAACAGATCTGTAGCTATAGCGACCAGTGCTTGCAGCCTATCAGGAAAGATCAAGCAGATCTGTAGCTATAGCGACCAGTGCTTGCCGCCTATCAGGAGAGATCAAACAGGTCTGTAGCTATAGCGACCAGTGCTTGCAGCCTATCAGGAGAGATCAAACAGGTCTGTAGCTATAGCGACCAGTGCTTGCAGCCTATCAGGAGAGATCAAACAGGTCTGTAGCTACAGTGACCGGTGCTTGCAGCCTATCCGGAGAGATCAAACAGGTCTGTAGCTATGGTGACCAGTGCTTGCAGCCTATCAGGAGAGTTCAAACAGGTCTGTAGCTACAGCAACCAACGATGGCAGCCTATCGGGAGAGTTCAAACAGGTCTGTAGCTACAGCAACCAACGATGGCAGCCCATCAGGAGAGATCAAACAGGTCTGTAGCTATATCGGCCTGAGGAGCTGACGCAACCCATACAAGAGGGGATATATAATAAAATATATATATATTGCAAAGTAACTTGTTTTTGCAAGATCTTTAACATAAGAAGCAATCCTTGTAGTGAGACAACCACTTTAATTGGATCAGTAGTGAAAATAAAATATGGACGCACAGTTTATCCCCAAAAGTGCACCCGTCGTACACACAAGGTCACCCGTAGGACGTGCCAGGTTCAGTCACGGGCTCTCCATCTGGATAGTGTATAGCACAGCAGGCAGCGATGTCTTGTCTCTGGTAATTGGCGCATAATTCCAGCTATAAGGACTTCCGTGCGGCGGGATGGGACCAGCTCCTATTACACATATAATGCATCATAAATAGGATGAAGGGATTTTGGACGTTTCCCACTAAAGGGCCGTTTGCCGCTCTGCAGTCCACGGTTGGTCTTGTCTAGGGGCTGACAAGGCATTAATGCCATTAACTCCGGCGCTGCTGGAGGCTGTGCCCCCCCGTGCAGCGGGGCTGTGACGGTACATGAACTCCTGAGCGGAGGTGCAGGGTGGATGGCGCTGGCTGCCCGGGCACATGTGGTGAGAGGGAGGTGCATTCATCAGTGTTTGCTTCAGTTGCTGGGATTGCATGTCTTTGCATTGTGCCAGCAGGAATGTTAATTTGCAGTGATTTCAGATTGGAGAGGCTCCCAGCAGCCGCGCTGGCTCATGGCTTGGTCATAAGGAAAACAGTTATGTGGCACACGATATCTTGTACGGAGGCTTAGTGGGCAGACTGGTCATAGTCTATGGTATGTGCCGCTGAGCCGCTGGCACAGCCGGGGTGATGCAAGGCTTTCCTAATGGCATTAATGAAGAATAAAACCATGCAGATAAGAGGCGCTGATGTAATGTGCTCACGTGTACGGAGCGGTGCCTGGAGGTTCTGGGCCTGGAGGTGAGACCATACAAGTCTGACACCTGCACCTGTCTCAGGAATGGGCCCCAAATATTTTGGCTCAGAATGGAGAGCTGGTTGTTCTTGCTTGTGACTTAATTCTGTTCTATGGGAGATCCTGGTACAGGGCGGCGCTGTGCTGTCTCCATTCTGTTCTATGGGAGATCCTGGTACAGGGCGGCGCTGTGTTCTCTCCATTCTGTTCTATGGGAGTTCCCGGTACAGGGGGGTGCGGTGTTCTCTCCATTCTGTTCTATGGGAGTTCCCGGTACAGGGGGGTGCTGTGTTCTCTCCATTCTGTTCTATGGGAGTTAACGGTACAGGGGAGCGCTGTGTTCTCTCCATTTTGTTCTATGGGAGTTCCCAGTACAGGGGAGCGCTGTGTTCTCTCCATTCTGTTCTATGGGAGATCCCAGTACAGGGGAGCGCTGTGTTCTCTCCATTCTGATCTATGGGAGATCCCAGTACAGGGGAGCGCTGTGTTCTCTCCATTCTGTTCTATGCGATATCACAGAAAAGCGGAGCGCTGTGTACTCTACATTATATTCTATGTGCGATCGCAGTACAGCGCAGCGCTGTGTTCTCTCCATGCTGTTGTATGGGAGGGCCCAGTACAGGGGAGCGGTGTGTTCTCTCCATTCTGTTCTATGGGAGTTCCCAGTACAGGGGAGCGCTGTGTTCCCTCCATTCTGTTCTATGGGAGATCCCAGTACGGGGGAGCGCTGTGTTCTCTCCATTCTGTTCTATGGGAGATCCCAGTACGGGGCAGCGCTGTGTTCTCTCCATTCTGTTCTATGGGAGATTCCAGTACAGGGCAGCGCTGTTTTTCTCTCCATTCTGTTCTATGGGAGATTCCAGTACGGGGCAGCTCTGTGTTCTCTCCATTCTGTTCTATGGGAGATTCCAGTACAGGGGCAGCGCTGTGCTGTCTCCATTTTTGTTCTATGGGAGATCCAGTACAGGGCAGCGCTGTGCTGTCTCCATTCTGTTCTATGGGAGATTCCAGTACAGGGCAGTGCTGTGCTGTCTCCATTTTGTTCTATGGGAAATCCCGGTACAGGGCGGCACTGTGTTCTCTCTATTCTGTCCATTTGAGACCCCGATACAGCGCAGTGCTGTCTCCATTCTGTCCATGTGAGATCCCGGTACAGGGCGGCGCTGTGCTCTCTCCGTTATGTTCTATGGCAGATCCCGGTACAGGGCAGCGCTGTGTTGTCTCCGTTATGTTCTATGGCAGATCCCGGTACAGGGCAGCGCTGTGTTGTCTCCATTCTGTTCTATGGGAGACCCCGATACCCCGCAGTAATGTCTCCATTCTGTCCATGTGAGATCACGGTACGCCGGCGCTATTTTCGCCTGTCTGTTCCTATGGGACCCCGATCCCCGCGAAAAGTCCCTTTTCGTTCTAGGGGAGATCCCGGTACGGGGCGGCGCGGGGCTCCCCCGTTATGTTCTATGGCAATCCCGGTACGGGCGGCGCTGTTTTGTCTCCGTTTTTCTTTTGGCAGATCCCGGTACAGGGCGGCGCTGTTTTGTCTCCGTTATGTTCTATGGCAGATCCCGGTACAGGCGCGCTGTGTTTTTCCCATTTGTTCAGGGGAGACCCCGAAAAGCGCATAATGCTCCATTTTTCCATGTGAGATCACGGTACAGGGCGGCGCTGTGTTCGGCTGTACTGAGAATTCCCATAGAACAGAATGGAGAGCCATGCATAAGTGTGACCCGTTCTCCATTCTGAGCCGACACTTTTGGGGGCCAGTTCCTGACACAGGTGCAGGGCTGTGATTGCAGCCTTGTTAGGTGTCACACAAGTTTTCCAGGCGCTGGTCTCATTAAAGCTAGATTCACAGGGCGCATGTTTGGTAACAGAAATGTGAGGGTCAAACTTGGTTTTCTGCTGTGTATTTGTGTAACGCACAGCTTTTACTGTTCCTTAAAGACCCTGATTGGCTCCATCCACTGGGGCTAATCTATATCCTTACTCCTTACCCATTTTCTATGCTAAATATTCACAGGGGAACGTGCAAGACAATTCTCTTAACTTTCAAAAAAGAAAAAAAAAAATGATCAAAACGAAATGTAAAACCCTCCTTGTTGCCCATAGCAACCAATCGGAGCTCGGCTTTCATTTTTTTTCCAGAGCTGTATAAGAAATGAAAGCTCAGCTGTGCTTGGTTGCTATGGGCAACATGGACGGTCTTACGCTTAGACAGCTTTGAGAAATAAGGCACAATGGGGGAGACCAGTGCAAGGGTATGTTCACATGGCTTATTTTAGCACGTATTTCGCCGCGCATTTCGGCGTGTATTGCGCTTTATACACGGCGAAATGCGCGCCACAATTACGGTAATTAATAGTTCTCAGAGAGCTGTGGATTACGCGTCATCTCCCTGCGCATACAATACGAACGTATTGTACGCGTGAGGAGAGACTTGACATGTCAGTTGTTTGCGGCGCTTATGCCGTGTGAACATGCCCTAAAGTTAGACTAGACAATCTTAGGGTATGTTCACACGATGTACTGCGGCGTGTACAGTACAATACATTGGGCCTCATTTATCAAAACTGTCTAACAGTAAGACTGTCTTAGTTGCCCATAGCAACCAATCAGGGCTTAGCTTTCATTTCTCCACAGCGGTTTCAAAAATAAAAGCTGAGCTTTTTTTGATTTGGGTTTGCCATTGGGCCATACTTTAAGCGACATTCTTTCTGTTGATGACAGTTTGAAAACATATCCCAGGGCCCATGGGGGGGGGGGGTTTTTGGGGTTTTAGGGTTTTTTTGGGGGGAGCAAAAAGGCGTTTTACTCCTGCGGCATGGGGGGGCCGGCCGCATACACATACATTGCTCATGTCACTTATCTCCCCACGCATACAATATGATCGTATTGTACGAACGGGGAGAGGAGGTCTAATCCATAGTTTTCTGAGAGCTATGGATTACTGTAATTATGGGGCGCAGTGCACCGCGAAATGCACTCCAAAATAAGCTATGTGAGCATACCCTTACAGTGCGCCTCATTTATCACAGTGTTGCTAAATCTGGCGCAGGTTAGACCTGTCTAGTCTAACTTTATACCCTCTTTAAGGGGGTTTTGTCACGATGTAATGTTGAGGTGGGATCCTCAAAAATGGGTATTTAATCACTTTTCGAAATATATGTGATTACAAAAAGTGAAGCCTGTGAGAGCTACAGCATTCCTCGGTTCCCCTCAGTTTCCTGAAAGTTTACATTAGACACGACCAGGAGCTGACAGGGAGCCGATCTGGTCGCGTTTGCGTGTTTGCACTTCTTATCTGATGACAGGGAACATGAAGGAGCTTGCAAGGGGCTGGGGAGAAAGTGCAGTATATGAGTCTGTCTGCTGTATAGAGAATCCACTGTTGTAATGTTATTATTTGAGTAAACTTTTGAGACGCTCCTTGCTTCCTCGCTCTCTGCTCACCCCTGCAGCCGTTCATGACTCTGCATGCTTTGTTTATATTCTCCCCTGGGCTGATGAGAGGTAAGGAACTCGCTTCGTGGCAAAACCCCTTTAAGTTGGCTTACCCTATGCCACGAACGTGCCCAACTGTTGGTGCAAGTTTGCTGCATGCAAAGCAACGGCCCTTTCCCTGCAAAAGGCGCAGAAGTGTCTGAAACTGTCTAAAACACATAGTAAATGTGGTGTAAAGCTTGTACTCCATTATTTTTGTTGCAGCTTGTTCCAGACTTCTGGCGCTGCTGCCTTGATGAATGTGTCTGAATGGTGGGTATCATCCTTAGAGCCCATGAGACACTTGACATAGTGTCACACACAGTTGTATGCATAAAACACCTGTTCATCGCCTCCAAAATGCACTAAAAAAAACATTGTGAGCCCAGCCTGAGGGAGAAGCAAAATTCAGGCCCGGGTTGTATCAGCTGCTGACGGGCATCGCTGCCAGTTATCCCTCCCCATTGAAGGAATACAGTCCTGATAATCTGGAAAGTTCCCTAATCTAATCCAGAGCACAGCTGTGTACTATCTGATCAGATCGGCTGTGTCGTTGACAATAGTCTATTGTTCTTCATCAGCCATCTTGGATTTTAGGTGATGCTATGTGCAGGGTGTAGCTCGTCAGCTGCCACTATGGAGAGATGATGAGAGTCCGGGCATCCTTCGAAGGTTTGTAACCACAGAATTGCTTCCTTTTCCTGTTACCTGTTTGTGTATCTGTAGCTGCAGAGCAGCGCTCGGCTAGAGGAAGCCGCACGTGTCTGAGCGCGGCGTTTCTGATTTCAACCACATTTGTGTCGTATGGTGTCGGTGCCTGTGATCTAGCAGCACATGAGACTCTGTAGGAGGAAGCCGCCCTGGTCACCCCCATGTAGAAGCCCAAAAAAACAGCAGCAGATGTTTCTGCTCTCAATTGTTTCCAGGCCTCATTTCCCACCCCGTTGCTGCTGATCCATGAACGCTTAAAGATTCCCCCTACAATAAAGTAGTTCCGTCCCGTTTTTTACCAGGAAGGCAGATATCACACATCGCATTTTGTTGCGTTTCTGAATTGCATAAAAAATGCATGCATTAAAAAATTAAAAAAAACTTGCATGCAATATATACAGGAAAGACATTGTAGAGCTTGAACAGGTACAAAGGCGGCAACAAAAATAATAAAAGGACTGGGTGGACTACAGTACACAGAAAGATTAGCAAAGGTTAGGGTTATTTAGTTAGAGAAAAGACGGCTTCAGGGGGACATAATAAATATGTTTTAAATATATTAAGGTCAATATAGAGATCTCTCCCAAGATGTATTTATACCCATGGCTGTATCTAGAACAAGGGGGCATCCTCTACGTCTTGAGGAATGAAAGTTTCTACATAAACATAGAAAGGGATTCTTTACTGTCAGAGCAGTGAGACTGTGGAACTCTCTGCCAGAGGAAATGGTTATGGTGAATTCAACAGAGTTCAAAAAGGGTTTGGATGCATTTCTGGAGCATAATAATATAACAAGTTATAGTGACCGGGATTCTGGAGAAGGGGCGCTGATCCAGGGATTTTTCCGATTGCCAGATTGGAGTCGGGAAGGAATTTTTCCCTAAAATGAGGACAATTGGCTTCTACCTCATTGGGGGTTTTTGCCTTCCTCTGGATCAACACCTTAGCACAATAGGCTGAACTGGATGGACGCCTCTTCTTTTTTCGGCCTTACAAACTATGAAACTAGGTATTTATAGAAGTTAACGGGTTGTTCCAAGAGTTGAAATTTTTTTTTTTGTCTGACGGGACATGATTAAAAATAGAGGAAAAGGAGTGAACAGCATCGACTCTCAATTATTCTTAATACATAGAGTTTACAGAACTCCTCTATTTCTGCATAAAATTGGTATTCGGGCCTCTCCTCTGTGTAATAGGTGTCATGTGCACCCGGCCTCTCTGATGCATATGTTCTGGCATTGCCCTAAACTAGAGCGATATTGGATTTTTATTGTCCAATTGATCCAGCGTATTTTTCATATTACAGTGGAAATGAATCCGTTGGTTTGTATTTTGGGATATGTAGGAGACTTGAAGGGGTTGTCTCGCTACAAAGAATAGCTTTCAAATTGTAGGGAACACAAAATAAAGACATTTTCCAAATATATTGCTTTGTTCCTCTGTTTTCCCTAAGGAGATACAAGTGAATTTATGACCTCCCTGGCTATTTCAGTTCCCTCAGTACTGACCTGTAAACAATTCTCCCCTGCTGTTTGTTCAATGAGATAAGTGAGTGATGTCATCACACAGGTCCCTGCAGTGTCCTGTGCTGCTCAGCAGTAAAAAGCTTGATTTATGTAAATTAAACAGAACTGTAATTAGGGCTTTTGTTTTGGGGATCAGATAAGAAGTCCTGTTAGTAGTTTGAGAAGCTAATCTGATCTAATTAGCATCTGAAAGCACAGAGCTGTACAGGCAGGGAGCTGTATGCAAATGAGTCAGTCTGAACCAGGAAGTGACAGAGTATTTCATTCATGCATTCTGTGAAACTCAGAAGGGAGACAACTCCTTTAACGGTTTCAGAGGCCGAGAAAATCGCGAGATCTAGGCTTTTATTTATGGCGAGGAAGTTAAAAGCGACAAAGTGGCTGGATGCAGAACCTCCGTCAGCACAGGAGTTTGTTAATAAAGTGAATTGGCTGATCGCATTGGAGAGAGGGGTGTATTATAAGAGAGGAGCCAAACTTAAAGGGGTTGTCTCGCTACAAAGAATAGCTTTCAAATTGTAGGGAACACAAAAAAGACATTTCCAAATATATTGCATTGTTCCTCTGTTTTCCTAAAGAGATACAAGTGAATTTATTACCTCCATGGCTATTTAAGTTCCCTCAGTAACTGACCTGTAAACAAATCTCCCTGGGCTGTTTGTTCAATGAGATAACAGGAGTGAGTCATCCACAGGTCTGCAGTGTCAGTCATTGTCCTGTGCTGCCAGACAGTAAAAAAGCTTGATTTTTTCTCAATAAACAGCTCTGTAATTAGGGTTTTGTTTGGGGATCAGATAAGAAGTCCTGCCATAGTAGGGGAAGCTAATCTATCTAATTAGCATCTGAATAGCACGGAGCTTATGCTGTACAAGCATGGAGTTTATGCAAATTAGTTTGAACCAGGAAGTGACAGAGAATTTCTTTCATGCATTCTTTGAAACCCTGTGGGGAGACAACTCCTTTAAGTATAATAAAATATGGGCTAAATGGCTGGATACTTCTGGTCTTGCTGCACCGAACTTAGTTAGGTCTAGTGTGTTGGGGATCTCGGTGTAGAGGTTCCTGGGACTGTGTCTATGGCAGTTGTGTGGATGGAGGCCGTCCGAAAGCCAGGTACAATTTTTATTGTGACAAGAACGGACTGTTATTAATATTGCCTTGCTAATTGATTGTAATGGATATTTACTGCTCTGAATCTGGAGATGGATTTGGGAGGTGGCTGGGTTGTGTTTTGGGGATAAAAGTTGAAATTCGGTCTTACAATGACATATAATGTATTCTGTTTGTATTACTTTATATCTGACCAATAAAAAGTTTATAGTTAAAAAAAAAAAATAGAGGAAAAGTCATAGTTACCTCCTGGACGCTCCCGTACAGTCATGGCAGCTGCCCCGTTCATCCCTGCTGTAGCCAATCACAGGCCACAGAGTTAACGTGTACGTGATGTAGTGACCTGCGATTGGCTGTAGCTGTCATGTGAATGATGAACAGCTACAGCCGGATAAACCAAACGGCCGCCCGGAGTGTCAAGGAGGTGAGTGATACTTTTCTTCTACTTTTAATCATGCCCCAACAGATGAATGAGCTCTTTCTACTCTCGGAACAGCCCCTTTAACTTGTATTAGGAACACAGGTAAAATTTGGGTTTATTCATTTTTTGGGGATAAAAGGTTTTTGTTGCTGATTTTATGTGTTGGAATATAAAACCTGTGTGTGAAACCAGCCTCAGGGTTTTGAATGCTTTGCATTAAAGGGGTTTTGCCAAGAAGTGAGTTCCTTACCGAACAGGCTGATACTCCCCTCTTGAGGCCTGAAAAAAAAGGGGTCTCTACTACTCAGTCTCTGTAGTTGAGCAAACATTGTTTTGCTAATCCACAGAGGAGAACTGTATTGTTCACAAGTTATATGCGTTTTATTTCTCCTTATTTGCTCAGGAGAGAAGATAAGCTCAACAGGCAGCCTTCTTTCATTCCTTCAGGAAAGGCTGGAGGGGAAGAGGGAGGGGGGCTGAGCAGAGAGCCAGGGAGCATCTGCATGTTTGTTCAGATAATTACGCTACAACCAGTGGATTCTCTGTACAAAAGACACAGGATCTTTCTCCCCAGTCCCTTCATGTTCCCTGCCATCAGATAAGTGCAAACAATGCAAGCGCGGCCAGATCAGCTCCAGGTCGTGTCTAATGTAAACTGTCAGGAAACCAAGGGCATGTAAGTCAGGCTGTTGCTCTGAGGCTTCACTTGTTTTGATGACACATATTTAGAAAAGTGATTAAATACCCATTTTGGAGGATCCTACGTCAACATTGGATCATGGCAAAACCCCTTTAAGCTGTGGGGCAGACCTGTGTACATGTACGGGGTATGTTCACACAGCATAATTGTGGGGTGTATTTCGACGGGTAATTGCGCCGCAATACGTCCAAAATGCAACCCGCAATTACAGTAATACATAGCTCGGATAGAGCACTATGAATAACGCCCTGCTTCCCTGACGCATATTGAACGCCGAGGGAAATAAATGACATGTAACTTCTTCCCAGCGTTTAAGCACTGGTGGATAATAGAAGTCTATGGGGGCGGCTCCCCTTACGCTGGTTACTTCTAAAGCATCCAGCGTATTGTGGCGTGTACAGTACGTGCCGCAATACAGTGTGTGAACATAGCCTTAAAATGAAGGAATCCCAGTCAAGATAGGGCCAGGTTCTATGTGCCGAAATGGTACCTGTTGGGAATCACTGGCAAGGATACTTTATCACTCATTGGCTGCAATAGAGAGTAAAGCCGTGTTCACACGGCTTATTCCCGACGGATTTGTGCGCCGTAGTGAGCGCACAAATCCGCCGTGAAGAAGGGGCGGGACTGGGGCGGGGCCGAAGCGCGGCGGGGGCGCCGCTCCCGGCCCCATAGACCATGCATTGTTTACGGCGCGTCCGCGCCGTAAATAATGTGCATGTCACTTTCTCCCCCCGTGGCGGATTCGCCGAGCGGGGAGGAGCGACGGAATCCACTGTTCTCTATGAGAGCAGTGGATTACCGTAATGATAGGGACGGATTGGAGCCGTACTGCAGCGCAAATCCGGTGCGCAGTACGGCGCAAATCCGCGGCAGAATAAGCCGTGTGAACGGGGCCTAACTGTGTCACTTTTCTGAGTGGGTGCATGCCCCACAATCTTTCGTTTTGGTTGTGGTCCCATCATCTGCTACCTGCACCAATCAGACTTCTTTACTGTATCTAATTAAAGGGGTTTTGCCACAAAGTAAAATTGACGTGGGAAGTGTTTGTAAATTAATTATTACAAATTCTGGACCGTTTTTGTTTTAGCTGCTCCTTTAGTCATCCATTGTTTACAGCTCGTCTCCAGGGAATACGACCAGTGATGAGAGTTCCTCACTCCTGGTCGCACATGCTCAGACATCACCTCTCCTCTCGGGCAGCTACTGAGTGTTCAAACCCCGGGTGCTGTCATTCTACTCCTGTCCTCTGTACTCCTTAGTAATTAGTCCAAACAGTGCAAATAAAAAAAAAAAAGAAAAGAAACCTCAGAGGTATGTGCATTGATAAAGAGAAATAAAATCCACAGGTTTGGTTCCTGCAGGGATTTGAAACGAGGACCCTTGTGCTGAGGCAAAAGTTTTACCTCTGAGCTACATTGTAGCTACTCACAGCTCTATACAGAAACAGACCTTTCTTTGATTAGAAAAGAGGAAAGGCCTTTGGTGTTTGTCATCCTGCTGGGTCACTTTAATGCAATTCAAACAATCCACACATTGCCCCCTTCTGAGCACACACAGCTGGATGCAGGAGGTATGAAATGAGATTGTGGCAAAACCCCTTTAATAGGATATAAGCTTTTGTTGGGGGCCCGAGCATGTTATCAGACTGCTTTGAAGCTGGATTGGTCATGGTGAGATTTGTATGGCGACCGTCTTCATCCAGCAGGTCCCGGCCATTGCTAATCTGGTCACTTCCAGGCCACAGTGACTACTAGTTAGCGATTCTCTTACAAGTTAATTATTGGCCGGTTTTCCAGCTTGTGTGAGAAACTTTTTTTTTTTTTTCTTGTTCATTCAGCTGCTTAGAAGGCTGCAGGGATGATAATGGTGCCCAGCACTTGTCCAGGCCAGTAGCCGTGTGCATTCTCTGACCGTGCACCATGCGTGTAGTGTGAATTGCATCCGAGTTGGTCTAATTTCTTAGTTTCTTTCCTGCATTGAATGTTTTATGGATGATTAGTTGAGTTAATTATGGAAATGATCAAAAATGATGTCTGATGTGAAAGTGAAGGAATGCTTTGCCTCGTTGTGTGATGTGATACCTTGTGCTGGAAAGGGACTTGCACACGTGGTGGATCTGCTGCATTTTGGAGGAGCACAGCTAGTAGTGTCGGTGCAATAGATTTGAGGCCGCCTGTTTATTGTTTGCTGGGACTTTGTGCAGAATTTCTTTCTTTTGACTGGAAATTTGTGTTGTGGATTTATAATCTGAACCAAAATTAGTTTTTCTCGCTATATCGTTTTCTATAGTTTTTTTTTTTTTTTTCTTTTTGTGGGCTAAAACCTTATGATTTTGATTACATGCATGTTTTGACTTTCTTTTTTTTTTTTTTATTCAGAGAATTTGAAACCTACATTTTTGAATGTTAGGTCCAAAATTGTCTGGAAGAGAAAAAAAACTACAGAATCACCCTCACCCCCCTCTGTAGTTCCTTTCCATATTTGCTTAATACCTTATAGCTAGGGCTGGGTACACCAAATGGGTCAGTTAAAGCCAGATATGTGGAAAAGCGCAGAAGCCTTTGTCAGTCCACATAACGGCATCCAGTAAAAACCATATATGTCAAATGTATGTTTTTCTTTACAGTGGGACATTATGGGTGATTTCACTGCCTGGCATCAGTCAGAAGCATCCACTTTAGGCCCTGTTCACATGGCGCATTTTAGCCGTGGGTTCGGTGCGGTTGCCGCGGCCAAAAACCTCGTCCAAATCGCGCGCCAAACGCCCCCAGTTCATTACATGGTTTCCTATGGGAAAGGGCGTTGCTATTCACACGCACTTGTGAATGCCGCGCGTATTTGAGAAGTTTCCTGTCAATTCTGACAGCGAGTCTTCAGTGCGGCTGTCGCCGCGGGTTTGGCCGTGGCTCTCGGCGCGGGTGGTGCGCGGTTGGGCCACGATTCTCGGCGCGGTTTTTGCCCTGCCTATTAATTTGTATGGGAGAAAACTTCGCCACAAACCATGCACCACCCGCGCTAACCTCGCCGCGATCGCTCCGCAAAACTGCGTCGGGAGACGCGAGTTTGAGGCGAGGTTTTGGCCGCCAAAACCCACGGCCAAATCCGCCGTGTGAACAGGGCATAACATTGTGACGTGTAACTTGCCTTACATCAGGCTGCAGGTTCCATTTTGTTTGTTTGCTTAGTTATTTTTTTTAGTGTTTTTTTTATTTTTTTTGTTTTTTTTTTTGTGACCCTACCCTCAAGGTATGTTATGGTGTCATCTGATACATCTGAATGGGGTGGTTTCTTCAACAGGTGCATAGATTTCTGCAAGCCCTACTCAGAGGAATAGAACAGTCACAGAGATGTGTCCAACAAATCTATTGCAAATATATATATTTACTCGTTTAATTGGTTGTTTCACCCAAACGCCCCGGGACGCGCACCCGAGAACGAGATCCCAAACGTGCCTGAGGAGTGGCCGTGCTCGCGTGGTTAGTCTCCATTTATTTGGGCAGGAACTTCCAAGTGCAGCCAATATGCAGTGGGTTGTAAAAGTTTTCATACCCCTTGTACTGCTTCACATTTGTCAACGTGACAACCACAAAGTCTTTTAATAATGCCTTATGTGATAAAAGTAGCAAGTATTTGTGAAGTGTAAAGAAAATGATACTTGCTTTTCCACATTTTTGCAAATTAAAAAAAAAAAACCTGAAGTGTGGGGTGCATATGTATCCCCCTGAGACAATGCTCTGCAGGACCACTTTTAGCTGAAGTCTGTTTGGGGTTGTCCCTACCAGTTTTTGGTGCGTTTGTTTTGCAGAAATGCTCAACAATTATTGCTGTGCGTTTCTGCAAAAAAAAAAAAAAAAAAAAAAAGCGCAGGGGTCGCAAGCCCATATCTCCCCCATTTGGGAAAATTGAGTAAACCCATTACTGTTTGTAATCCGTAAGACTTCAAACACATTAAGGGCTTGTTCCCACTGCGTTTTGGGGACCCTTTTTTTTAGGGAAACCTTTTTTCCAGTTAAAAGGCATCCGGGAAGGGGTTTTCCCGCAAAACGCAGCTTTTGGACATTTTATTTGGATCCGTTTTTAATTTTTTTTTTCACCTGCTTTTTTAAGCACCCGGCTTTCCGGATCTTTTTTCCACAGAAAAAATCTTCCCCCTGCCCTCTGCCCTTTCCTCTTCTCCCCCCCCCCCCCCCCCCCCAAAAGGGGCCAAATCACATTCTGCCCTCCTCACCTGCCCTCGCGCCCCCCCCGACCCCCGCCCAAACCTTCCATTTGCGTTTTTTTCCGAACCCGCTTTAAAGGATGCAAAGCGAAAAGGCTTTTAACGTACCAGAATTGGGGACGTTTTTTGGACAAGTGCCAAAAGCGGACCCCCATTACTCCTTTGGGTTCTTTTTGGCGTAAACCGCAATAAGAATTGCCCATGTCAATTCTTAAAGCGAATGGAAAAAAAGGGGCAGTGCAGGAGACCCCTCAAAAGCGCATCCCCAATCTCCCGTGGGAACAGCGATGCGCTTTTTGCCATTCAACTTTAAAGTTAATCACACTGACAATTGTTAGAAACCGTTTTTTGCGGATCCGAAAACGGATCATAAAAAAAAGCCTTTTGAACAAGCCCTTTAAAGGGGGCCCTTTCCCCCACACGTTTTTGGGTATGAAGAAATTCCATCCCAAAAAATTTCTCAGCAATCATTTCCCAAAACGCAGATGCCCCGCTTGTTGGGGGGGCCCCGGGGGGGAAAAACAAAAGAGGGCCCTTCATATGCGGGGCTTTTTCCCGGGCCCCCAAAGTTCTGTAAAGACTCATAGTGGGATGGCGGGCCCCCCTTCCCCAACCCCATTAAAGCCTTTAAAATGGGGAAAATATTGTGGGCAGACAAGCTCTAAACATTTTTTTTTGTTTTTAAAAAAAACCCCCCTCTCTTCGGTCCTCTGCCCTATCTTTTTTGGGTTTCCCCCCCCTCTTTGTCCACCTTGTTTTAACGGGGAGCCCTTTGGGTTTTTGGGGGTGTTTAGGCCATAAGGTGAATTTTGGGTTTTTTCTTTCCCTTTTTCCCCCGACGGCTGTAGTTGTACATTTGATCTTCGCGTCCCTCAGCTTTTAAACAGTGAGGTTACGTCAGGGGATTGCAGCTTTTTTGTCTCCTATTACTTCCTATAAAAGTAAAATATTTACTACTTCTTTTTCCTTTAGAATCACAGTAAAACCTTTTCAAAGCAACGTGTCCCGCGGTTCCCAGTTTGGGGTTTTCCCTAGAACCGGCAGGGTGTCGGTTTTTCCCTTTTTTAGAAAAGGGGGGGGATGCATGAAAAAAAAATGAATGATGAAGTAAAGCAGGGATAATCTTGGCCACGCTGTCCTGCTCTTTTGGGTTTTCTGAAAAGAATTTTTTTAAAAATAAATTTCAGGGAAAACGGAGGGAAAAAGGGTTTTCCATAAAAACCCCAAAAAAAAAAATCATTGCTTGCCTTTTCCTTCCCTTCATCTCCAGGTGATTTTTTTTTTTCTATTTCTTTTGTAAACCCCTCTTCTCTTTCAGCCCAGCCCCCCCCCCCCCCCCCCCCTGGGGCTTTCCCCCTTTTTCTTGTTTAAAAAAAAAGCCCCTAGGATCTTTTGCCGTGCCTTTTGTATCTTCTGCCCCCAATCCTCGGTCTCCGTGCACCACCCCTGTTAACTACTTCATGTTTTAAAACCCTTTTGGCCGTTTTCAAAGGCCAGATTTTTTAAAGTTGAGTTAATTTTATTCGCATTCAAAAAGGCCAGTCCCCTGTTTGTAGCTCATTGAATCCGCATTGATCCTCGTGGTTTTGGGGGGAGAGAGGGGGCCCGGTTAACCCCCCTTTTCAATTTGGGGAAAGAAAAAAGGGGTTCTTTACATTAAAATTTTTTTGGAAGAAATTGGAGCTATTTTTCCCCCTTGGGTTTCTGATGAGGAACCCGTCGGGACTTTTTCCCTCTGACATGTAAAACCTAAACCCCTTTTGGGGGATGTTCACACGGCAGTTTTGGATCCAGAAATCGAATCCAAAATCACTGCGTTAATTGAACCCAAAACTCATCTAACACACAAATGCATGTTTGGCTGCAGCAGGATCACACCCTATAGTAAATCGGGCTCCTGGTGCATCTTTCGGACCAAGAATTGACATGATAATTCTTGGGATGGATTCGAAAGACGCAAGTAAACGTAACGGTGATTACTCATCTGAACGCCGATGCGTGTTTTACATTGAAAACAATGTAAAATCACACAGGTAATTGTTAGTTTGGTACTTGGGTCCGAAAGATGGATCCAAACGCATCTATAAATGTATGTACACACGAACAGAACATGCTGTGTGAACATACGCATAGAAGGCAGGACTAACAAGTATGGATTCAAAGGCTGCTGTGAAAACGGCCAAAACTCTTTGTTCATCTGATCTCCTGGGCTCCACACAGCTGTTTCTGGTATGTGAAGACCTATAACTACCAAGCTTCCTGTTATGAAACTCCGAACTCACTCCATTGTGCCTACTAGTTTACTACAATTGTCACCAGAAAGTGGCAGTTTCGGATTTAAATTGCAGATGCACAGACCAAAAGCTGAACCACATGTGCTTAAAGATGCACCAAATGTATCAAAAGCTGCACTCCATCCACTGAGCGCGTATAACTTCTTAAAGGGGTTGTCTCACTACATCGATTCCTCTCACCTCAGTCCTGTTTTCTCAGTTTCATTTTTGAATTCCGTGTTTACTGGCTTCTACTGGCCTGCAGTGATGAGCTGCTGAGGACACCAGGTCTGTAGCTATAGCGACCAGTGCTGGCAGCCTATAAGGAGACATCAAACAGGTCTGTAGCTATAGCAACCAGTGCTTGCAGCCTATCAGGAGAGATCGAACAGGTCTGTAACTATAGCGACCTGAGGAGCTGATGCAGCTCATACAAGAGGGGATATCTAGGAATAGGTAGGACACTGTTAATGGACATAATGCAAAGTGACTTATTTTTGCAAGATCTTTAACATAAAAAGCAACCATTGTAGTGAGACAACCCCTTTAAGGAATGCCAGTGAGCATAAACTGCCTCAAGGTATATTTTGCATCCGTACGAGCGCTGCCATGTAGCAGCAGAGTGATGTATGAATGCGCACCTGCTGAGTGGCTGGTACTTTATGGGCACTGCAGAGCCGGCACCTTGTTTGGGGTTGTGTGCTGTCTGGTGGGTGCCTTCTTTAGAATGACGTTCTGGGTGCTGCTATGTGAGGATGTTCTGCTATGTAATCACAACTCTGTACTTCCAAATTGCTGTGTGGGCAGAAACCGTGGTAGTACTGCTGTGTGGGCGCAATTTCTCTGTTTGAACTGTATTTTGAGAGAACATGTCTTCTTGATGCTACGGAACCTCTTTTTGGCCCCCTTTCAGGACGTTACTGGACTTGGATCATAAACATTTTTCATTTCTACCTACATTTCCTGCAAGTGTATATATAGACCACAAACCAGAGATGTGATTTAGCAGATACCACAGAGGTTTTCATGTTACATCACACATATCTGCCATTGACCATGTGAGGTTTGTGTTGGTGTTTTAGCCATCACACGTATTTTATTACCAAACTGCCTGACAAATACATTTCTCCCACACTCATCACAGAAGACCCCATTCAATATGGGGCGCTGCTCTGGCTACTGAGGATCTGCCATTCAGTTGATATTGGCAGGAGAAGCTGTGGCTATTCAGACATTATTATTTATTTTTAGAGCGCCATTGATTCCAGGGCACTGTACATTCAAGAGGGTTACATACATAACATACAATGCTGACAGTATGTGACAATCAACTAGCACAGAGGAGGAGAGAACCCTGCCCGCGAAGGCTTACAATCTACAAGGAAGGGGGAAAGAGACAGAAGGTGGGGGCAGACATGTTTATGGAGGGTGTAGTGACAGAAGGGGTACTATAGTTTATAGGCTATCCTGAAGAGATGGGTTTTCAGGTTGCTTTTGAGGCTGGTGAGAGTGGGGGAGACTCTGATGTGTTGGGGCAGTGAGTTCCAGAGAATGGGTGAAGCACGAGAGAAGTCTTGGAGATGGTTGTGTGAGGAGCTGATATGGGGAGAGCAGAGAAGAAGGCCCTTGTGGGTCAGGGTTAGCAACTTGAAGTGAATTCGCTGGGCAATGGATAGCCAGTGAAGGGATTGGCAGAGGGGAGCAGCAGAGGAGTAGTGAGGAGAGAGGTGAATAAGACGGGCAGCAGAGTTGAGGATGGATTGAAGGGGAGCAAGAGTGCTAGCTGGGAGGCCACAGAGAAGGATGTTGCAGTAATCGAGGCGGGAGATGACGAGGGCATGGACCAGCATTTTTGTAGTATCGGGGTTGAGGAATGAGCGGATTCGTGAAATATTTTTCAGTTGGAGGCGGCAGGTGGAGGTAAGGGCTTGGATGTGTGGTTTGAAGGACAAAGCGGAGTCAAGGATTATCCCAAGGCAGCGGACCTGCGGGACCGGTGAGAGTGTGGAGCCATTCACTGTGATAGAGAGATCAGGTGGAGGGGTAGAGAGGGACGGTGGAAAGATAATGAATTCAGTTTTCTCCACATTTAGTTTTAGGAGATGGGAGGAGAATGAGGAGGATATGGACGGCAGATAATCTGGGATCCGGGACAGTAAAGAGTTAATGTCTGAGCCAGAGATGTAAAGTTGGATGTCATCAGCGTACGGGTGGTATTGAAAGTTGTGTGATGCTATGAGTTGACCAAGGGCGACGCGTCAGGGACCTAGGCCTGACCCCTGGGGGACACCAACCGCGAGGGGCGGGGGGGAGGGGGAGGTAGAGTGAGAGACACTGAATGTCCGATCAGTGAGGTATGAGGAGATCCAGGAAAGTCCGTGATGCTGAGGGAGGAGAGGATTTGGAGCAGGAGGGAATAGTCAACAGTGTCAAAGGCAGAGGATAAGTCTAGGAGGAGAAGGATAGAGTAGTGATGTGAGGATTTAGCAGTGACTAGATCGTTGGTAACCTTGGTTAGGGCGCTTTCTGTAGAGTGATGGGATCGGAAACAAGATTGCAGTGGGTCAAGAAGAGAGTTGGAGGAGAGATGGGAGGACAGTTGAGGATAAATGTGATTGTGATGAAGGTCCATCCATGGGTTCAGGTCTGGAATATGGACAAGGGTTAAAAAAAAAAAAAAAATCCTTCACAGTTTGGTGCCATAATTTTACCACATTTTTTACAATTTAGGCAATCTATGGAGAATTGGGAGTTGTATTCATTCATGTTTCTATTATGAATTTTCTTTGTTCCTTCTTTTTGTAGAATCTTCATCTCAAGCTGTCATAATGTGCGCAGTGCTCTTAAAAAGGTGATCAACCTCCTTGAAAATGGCTGACAAAAGCGGCAGACCCGGACCGGTGTTCATTGAGGTGGAATATGACTATGAATACGAATACAAGAGCAAGAAGATCATCATTCGACAAGGCGAGAGGTATATCTTGATTAAAAAGTCCAACGAAGACTGGTGGCAGGTGAAGAAGGACGAGAACTCCAAACCGTTATACGTTCCCGCTCAGTATGTAAAGGAGGTGGGCAGAAAGGCATTGATGCCGCCCATCAAACAGGGCGTTCTGCCCAATAGTCCTCTGAAAGTCATGCAAGGGCTGCAGAGGTCGACCGAGAATGTTAATAAGTCTCCAGAGCTTTCAAGCTTTGGGAAAACCTCAAGTATTCGGGACGCCAACCAGAACTTTGGGACCAGTAGTAGCCCCGGACAGACGAGAGGACTTACTCGAGATTTGGTACATAACAATGGTAAGCTGTGTACAGATTTGCACTCGCCAAAGGCCACCAGCAGGAGCCCCTCGGCCATGCATTTCCCTGGCCCGGAACTTATGGAAATCGAGAAGACGAGTTTCTCTAATGATCACTCGGACTCTGCCGGGGAGAACTCTGAAAAGCTTCTTGCAGATTCCGAATCTGGAGATGAATTGAGCAGCAGTTCTACCGAGCAGCTACAGGTAACTTTCCGTTTTAGTCTGCTTCCTTGTCTGGTGATGCATTAGCTAATCCTATTACCCGTGATTAAACTCTTTGTATCTTCCTCTAGTACAGCTGGCCTTGCACGGAGTGATTCCAGCAATGTCTGAAACAGTGTAGCTCTATTAAGGGTATGTTCACACGGCTTATTTTGGCGCACATTTCGCCGTGTATTTCGGTGCGTATTGTGCATTATACGCAGCAAAACGCGCACCGCAATTCTGGTAATGAATAGCTCTCATAGAGAACTATGGATTACGCCTCCTCTCCCTGCTCGTACAGTATGATCGTATTGTACGCGTGAGGAGATAAGTGACATGTCAATTATTGGCGGCGATCACGTGCCGTGAACAATGTATGTCAATGGGGCCGGTGGGCTGCCGCCCCCCCCTCCATGCTTTGGGAATACGCGCGACTCTCAAAACACACGGCGTATTGTGGCGCGTCCTGTATGCGCCGCAATTATGCTGCGTGAACATACCCTATGCCAGGTTCACACATAAGGGCCTTATTTATGAAAGCCGTCTAGCAGTAAGACCGTCTTTGTTGCCCATAGCAACCAATTAGAGCACTGCTTTTATTTCATAGTGCTTTGGAAAAATGAAACTTGAGTTCTGATTGGTTGCTATGGGCAACAAAGATGGTCTCACTGCTAGACTGCTTTCATAACGAAGGTCCATAGTGTTCACATCTTGGCGGTGATATGTCTGAAAATCAGTAAATCAGTGGGGTCTTCAGCAAAACACACTAATAATAAATATATATATATATAATATAATATATATATATTAATATATATTATATTATATATATATATATATATGAATATGAGTAATTTTAGTTTAAAATAGTTAACTTAACGGCCACATGTTTATCCCGTTTGGACAACAAGCAAACTAAGTGTGAGCCCAATCTTTGTGTGGAGACACTACTAGGGCGCGTCCCCACAGCACAGGACAAATACCAGTCACTATCCGACCTGTATTTGTCCTGTTTTTGTGCCATGCATATGGCCGCGGGGAGGGGGGGGGGCGGCTTTTATCCGCGATTAGCAGAGAAAAGCCCACACCCATCACAATCACTTGTTCAGATTCCCTACGAAAAACGGACGGCAGAATGAACAAGCACCATGCGTTTCGGGTAAAAGTTTGTGGCCGGTTTTTCAAATGGTGTGCAACACCGCAAACAGTCTGAAAAACCGGCCGCAAACCGGTGCCGTGGGGACATGGCCCTACTGTCTGAGGTCTAGCCGCAATCCTGAATATTGGTGCATTTTCTCCTAACAGCTATTAATATCCAGTTTTGCAGAACCATGTGGACTTTTTCCGGTCTAAACACTGATTTGGGGTCCTGAATTTTAACAAGCTGCCACAGAGATGACCGGTATGCGTCCACACGATCCACTTTGGTCAGAAATGGTTCTGATGACCACCGGGGTCGGCCTTGGCGCTGTTGGTTTTTGCGCAGCATTTAGGTGGTAATTTAACAATATTTTTGACTTTCTTGTCAGGAATGTTTATGGGATAAGCCATGAAAATAAAGCTTAAATTTAGTAATGCATTTTTTTGTGGTTGAAATTGCTTCTAAATGACGCTTGGCTTACGGATATTATTGTGCGACTGCTCTCAAGTCAAGGCGTACTGGAGATCTGTGATCAACTTGAACAACTGCTTAGACTCTGTGCAGGCTCTGTCTGAGTCCATCATCCTTTCAGAAGATTTCCTTACATATCCTCTCGATAGGCTCTAACACATGCGGTTGTGTAGTCGTGCCATACAGGAGCACGTGGTCCATTGATTGTGGACGTCCTCCCCATTCATGTCTATAGCAGTTCGGAATATAGCCAAGCACACTCGGCTATAGTCGTGCTGTACAGGGGCACATGTGGCCCATTGATTGCTTTTGTATGGAAAAAACTTTTTGCACCGAGCCTGTGTTTTTGTTAAACTTCGCGACACATCTTGGTCCCATCGGTAATGGAGCCGCAAAAACAAAATTTGACGTAGCTGTGTGATTTTCCTATTTTCTTCGTCAGTTGTAAGGCCCCGATGATTTGTGCACAAAGGCTTGGGCTGGTTATATACATGGCTGTGATTTGGTGTTTTAGAGTCTGTAGTAACACAGCACCTGGACCTCTTGACGTTATACTAGAGCAAATCTAGGTCACCATAGGTTCTCTTTAAATTGGTGTTAAACTCTGTCATCTTGCTCAATGTGGTCAGCTTGTAGCTTGCTCAATGTGGATGTGGCCTTATGGAAACATCCCTCTAAGGAGTCCAGTAGGCGGTGTTATTAGTGATTGATAGCCACTTCTGTATGCACACTCGTACAAGAGGCTGTCAATCATGGATAGGACCGCCTACTGGACTCCTTAATCTAGAATAAGCGGGGATTTAAATGAATGACCATAAAGGCCCTACTAAATCTTCCCTCACAAAGCTGTATGTGAATCATTTCAGTATAAAGCCAGGGAGTCTGGGTGCCGTGTCCATGATATAAGCTCATGGTGAAGTATATTGATGGTGCTTGTGATTATGTTGGGGTAGGGAGCCTTATCAGGGGATGTTCACACGGTGTGTTGGATATGTTTTTAGATGTTTGGATCCGTTTTGCGGACCCTAAACCGACCCAAACCTGCATCTAACAATGTGCAGTGTGATTTACATTGCTTTCACTGTAAAACATGTGTCGGCGTTCAGACGAGTGATCGCACCTGCGTATTTACTTGCGTCTTTCGGATTCGTTCAAAGAATTATCATGTCAATTCTTGATCCGAAATACGCAGCAGGCGCCTTATATAAAACTATAGGGTGCGGTCCTGCTGCAGCCAGAACACATCCAAACACACAGCTGCGTCTTGGATGCAATTTACGTGGCGCTTTTGAATGTTTTTCGGATCCAAAATGGATCTTACACGCCGTGTGAACATCCCCTTATTCAGAACATTATTGGTGAAGTCCCTTTTATTTATAGCCATTTGTTGGAAAAACCTTGACATCGGGGATCATACAATAAGGATATGTTCACACGGCTGATTTGGACGCTGTTTTGACCAAAACTGCGCCAAAAAACGACTAGAAAAGGCCTCCAGTTCATTTCTGTTGATTTCTTTGTAAAACCGTGGCCTCGTGGTTTTTTTACTGAACGCTGAAAAGCAAGTGATGTCCGTTCATTGAGGCGTTTTTGATGAGTAAAATGACCACAGGAAACAATGGGGAGCTTCATAACGGCGTCCAAAATGCCTCGCGCAAAGTGTGGCATGTTTGTGGACAAGGTCAGTACCCAAAAGCTGTCCTGGCACAGAACTGAATTGTCAGAATAAAAGCCGTGTTGAAAACCTCAGACTCTGCTGAAAACTGCAAAATGAGTCCGTTTTCTGATGAGTATTTGAAATTGATTTGGACGCTGAAAAATAAGCGTCCAAATCAGCCGCGTGAACGCTCCCCAACAGGAAAGTTCTGCACAGTTTACTCGGACGCTGCGTCTCGGGTCAACAAGGTGCATTGGACGTCGGTGTCTGTCATGTGACTGGACCGGGCCCCCGTCATTCTCCGTTTTCTGTTTTTGTGACGGGACAGAAATCCGGAAGCCCTGACGCAGATAAAGCCGTAGCTGCAGAAGTGCTGTTCCTTTCCTGTGAATGATTTCCTTTCAGTTGTTAATACAATTCCTATAATTCATGCGCTCTCAATTATCACTATTGCAGTTTCATATTTTGTGGTATTTTTAGATATTTTTTTCGGATTTATGATATTTTGGTTGTGTCACTTCTGTGCCCTAGATGCAACCGAATTACCACCCTCCGCTCTGACTCGCAGGACTGCAATGTTGCTCTGCCATTTGTCGCTAGGAGCAACAGCTCTCTTTAGGGATCCTTGGTGTGCCTGTTTATTGTTACTTAGAAAAGCATAATTGTATGATTTCTGCTTGTTAAATAAGGTCATGCACCTATGCTGAGGAAAAGGAGACAAAACGTTCTCCCATCCTCACAAAAGTATTAAAAGAGAGGAACTCTGTAAGATTTAGGCTACACAGCATTGTTAAAATGGCGTCCCAAATCCTACAGCATTTTAACGCGGCCGGACTGTGGTTTTTGGCGAAGATTTGCGCTAAAAACCCCAGTCAGTTTTTGTAATTGTCGTCGGCCCCATACATTCCAGTGGAATATGTCGCATGTTTTTAAAATACACTGGAATCTGGCGGATTTCAAAACCAATCGGAATTTTTTATTGCTGTCTATGGGGCACACAAACCTGTGCTGTGTAGACACGGCCCAACACATTTTCATCAGAAGATCCATGGCAGGGCTGACCGCTGTATTTCTGCTGTAGACCTGCTGCGGATCCATACGACTTCTAGGCTGCGTCCCCACTGCAGAGGACAAATACCGGTCGGTTTATCCCACGGCCGCGATGATCGGAGAGAAGCCCTCCCCCTCCCATTGAGATGTTCAGATTCCGTATGAAAACCGGACGGAAGAATGGACATGCCCAATGCTTTTTGAGCGGCCCGCGGATGGAAAACCCTTGTAGTGGGGACTGCTGCACGGGTTTTCCATAGAGCCCCATTGTGCTCATTTTCGGCCGGTTTTTCAGGTGGTCTGCAAACCGCCTGAAAAACTGGCCGAAAACCTGTGCAGTGGGGACATGCCCTTACCAGGGCGAATCTGCCAGCATCTTCATGCAGAGTCATGATGACCACCATCAAATATCCAGAGTCCCTGCTCTGTGCGGCCCGGACAGCAGCTACACGGACTGGTGGTGACTCGGTCTGGTAGGTTGTCACAGGGATCTGGACGACCGTACTCTTAAATTGAATCAATGGTAACATACCGTTCGGATTTGAATTCAACCGGTATTTTGTTCTCTGTCAGGTAGACGAAGCCTAAGGGTATGGTCACATGATGTATCGCGGCGTGTACAGTACGCACCATATTACATTGCGTGTTTCTGAAGCTCGCGCTGATCAGCACTTACTCCCGAGGCTTGGGGGGCCGGCTATAGACATGCATTACTCGCGGAGCGTAATTGCTGCAAATAATTGACATGTCACTTTTCTCCCCGTGCGTACAATACGATCGTACTGTACGAGCCGGGAGAGGAGGCGTAATCCATAGTTCTCTGAGAGCTATGGATCACCGTAATTCTGGGGCGTATTTCCCCACGTATTAAGCGCAGTACGCCGCAAAATGCGCCCCAAAATAAGTAATGTGAACGTACCCTAAGGGTGAATTCAATTACACGTCAAAATACGCCCCCGCTATTACACCGTGTGAACATGCCCTTAGAGATAACACACTCTGTTCTCAAGCTGCCGGCGTCCTGTGTGCCCACCTGTGGTGATGTCACTCCCTACTCCGAGATGAGACCAAGAGCAGAGAGAGAGAAGTGGAGAGCAGGACGGTAACCAGAGAAACCTGTATACACTCAGAGCAGATAAAATCTCTTACTACTTCAACAAAGCAATGTATTTGGATATAGTCTTCGATTACCGCTTCCTGCATGTTGAAAGCCAGTCTTTGTAGTGAGATGACCCCTTTACCTGTCGTGACAAGGGGAGCTGTCCTGTCGAGAAATGAGGATTCTAAGACGGGGTTTACACTGGGCTGTGATCCCTAACTCCAGCCTCCTGCGGATTATTCAGGGTACTTAAGGTATCCCAACAAGTCAATAGGGAACAACAGTGCAAACATACTTCCTCTTGAACTGCCCTTATGTTTCCTGAACCGGCCATCATTCTTTTTTTTCTCTCCGGCGCAGAAAACCGAGCAAATGTCGTCCAAAAGTGACTCCATGGCTTTGTTACTGTATCTTTCAGGTATCTCTATGGATACCCACAATGTGGGACTGGCGTTACAGTGCAGTGTGAAGCCAGCCTTACTCCTGCATTACAGATGTCATGCACGTGCCCATTCGTCGGCGGGTCGCAGGCCTTCTATTCCTGACAGTGACTGGGAATAAAGCTTTCTGCTGGGCCCGTGTACAAGGCCTCCTCCTCATTCGTTCCTCTCTGGCGCGTGGCTGCACTTTCAGGGCAGAATTGCAGAAGTTAAAATAAATGATTAATAAGGCGACTGGAAAGAAACCCGCTTTTTATTTCCAGAAAGTAGAAACCATTTAGGACTTGTGCATTTATCATCTTTTTTTTTGATGGATTCTGCGTGTAAGCTTTGTGTAAAGTGTTTTCATTTTCTGAGCCAGATTAATTAGAGATGGAAAACACATTGCCTCCTGAGGAGTACGGCTGAACCTTGGCTGCCATACACCATGATTTTTTTTTTTCTTTACTGTTACAGCTGTATTCACCCTAAGGCGATGTTCAGACGGCTTATACACGCCGTAATTGCGGGACGGATTTCGCCCGCAATTACAGTGCAGGGGGCGGCAGCTCGCCGGCCCCACAGACATGCGTTATCCACGTCGCGTATCCTTTTTGTTTAGGCCCAGTTTACATCTGTGCCAGAGATTATTTTGAGCCTCCGGCGCAGATTTTGTCAAACATGGCGGAGAAGATGGAGCAGTATGCAGCACTATTTTTTTTCTGTTAAAATTACAGCCACCATGATGGAAAACTGTAGTCATTTGACAGACCAGGCGCCGCCGCTTCTGGGTAGATGCGCACAGGGCTGTGGAGTCGGCAAGCCAAAGCCCCGACTCCTCAATTTCCCAAACCTCCGACTCCTGACTCCCTCATACACAGCGCATGTTTAAGTGATAACTTTACTGTAGTAAAAGGGTATCATCATGCTGTTTATCACCTTATGATGCAATAATCAAGCTATTTAGGTAGAACAGACGCTGACAAGCAAAAGGGTAACAATGTTTTGATCTTTTGAACATTTGTGGGTAGAGTTGAAGAAAAGCAGTATTTGTATCCAAGTCCAGTCTGCACCAACATTGGGAATGTGTAGAAGAGTCCTGGGATCAGATTTTGGTCAAGACATGCTTGAATCTTATCCAGAGCCCAGAAGGATTCAGGCAGTATTGAAAACCAAAGGTGGATTTCCCAAATACTAACAAAATAATACAGTAACAACGCAGTTACATGACAAGAATCTACAGAACTAAGCAGATGCTAAATACTTCCAAGTCAAATTTATGTATAAGATCGGTAAGATGACTGTTATATAAAATACAGTAGCCTCATGTACAAAGCTGTAGTGGATGGTGAGATATGGAGCCTGAAAGTCACAAGTTCAAAACATTGTTACCATTTTGCTTGTCAGTGTAAAATAGATTTATTGGCTATGACCAGGGCTGTGGAGTCGGAGTTGTGGCTATTTTGCAGGAGTCGGAGTAGTCATAAAAGGGACAGACTCCCAAAATATATAATAAGTTGGTCCAGTTAGTTTGATGCAGTGCAAAGAGCAAGAGGAATTGGGTCCGGCCAGTGCTACTGCTCCCATATCTTCAGCCTTATCACATGAGGAATGCAATTGATGACATGGAGCAGGCAAAGCGCTGTCCCTGGGGAGAAGATTCTGCTCCCAGGGCAAACAGATTTCAGCAACATTTTTCACCTGTTTTCAAAGAAGTAGAAGAGTTTAACCATTCATAAAAAATGTCTGTGGCTGAGGCAATTCCTTTATACCCTGACATTGTTAGAGATGCTACCCCTGTGGTTATCGTTTTGCCCCCAACCCAAGTTAGTGTAGAGAGGCCGTTCTCTAGCCTGGAAATAATGAGATCAGATGTGAGGTCATGTATGCAGGATCTGATGGAGGCAATACTATTTCTCGGAATAAATTCAGAGACTTCACAAATGTTCCTGCAGTGTTTTGCATATTTATAATTTTTTTGTGGCTGACTATATGGGAGCAGTAGCACTGGCCGGTCTCAATTCCTCTGGCTCTTTGAATCGAACTAACTGGACCAACTCATTATATATTTTGGGAGTCGGAGTCGGTCCATTTTATGACGACTCCGACTCCTGCAAAGTAGGTTCTGACTCCACAGCCCTTAGATGGGACCCTTGATGGCAGGCAGACTCCCATACTGCTGGGACCCCAGTGAGTGAATCTAATCTGGGTGTGGAACCTGGTAGCAAGTGCCAAGTCTCCCACGGGCTGCAGTTCCTTACACCATTCCTATTGAAATCAATGGGCTTTCCGTAACTGGTCCTCCGGAATATGCAGTGCTCTGTAAAATCGCTCCCCGCTTCCAATCTTGTCAATAAGGCCTTAGCCTTCGATTTAAAGTGTCCCTCCAATGCTACTCTCCCACTTGGATTTACGTGTGGAAAATCCGTACAGTAGCAGCAAAGTGAAGAAGATTTTAACCTTACCCCCACACACAAAATCCATACAGGAATTGACTTCTGGTCCAGATGTTAAAACTGCAGTGTGACGATTCTATTGGCGCATTGTTACCGCTGATTTTACCTTTAGGCCTCGTTCACACGGCTTATTTCGCCGCTGATTGGAGCCGTACTGCGTGCCGGATTTGCAATGCAAGACGGCTCCAGTCCGTCCCTGTCATTACGGTAATCCACTGCTCTCATAGAGAACTGTGGATTCCGTCGCTCCTCCCCGCTCAGCGAATCCGCCGCGGGGGGAGAAAGTGACCTGCACATTATTTACTGCGCGGACGCGCCATGGATAATGCATTGTCTATGGGGCCGGCGAGCAGCTCTCCCGCCCCTGTCCCGCCCCTTATTCAAGCCGTAACTGCGGGCGAAATCCGGCTCACAATTACGGCTTGAATAAGCCGTGTGAACACTGCCTAACGGGAAATATTCAGCAACCAAATCCTCATGTAAAACAGGTGGATTTTCAGTGGACTGGTTGCACACACACATCATATGTTACAGCTGCAGACATATAACACAAGAAGCTGATCTATTAACCAGCAACGTGAGACTAATGCTATATATTCCTACAGACCTTGATTGTGTAGCCGGGCTAAAAGAAGTGTGTGAAAAACCCCCAAAAAATCAGAACATAGAATACTAAGTATAAGTAGTAAATATCTGTCACAAATCGGTGTCAGCAACTGAGGGGTGGTTCACACGACGTATTTGATCCTTTTTACGGATCCGTTTTTGAGGAGTGAAAGCGCATCTGTAAAGCGATCTCTTACTCGCATCTTTTCCCTGTCTTCTCATTCTCGCTTTCCTTCTAAATTTTCTCGGCTTCTTCTTCCTTTTCCCTGCTTGTTAGAGATGCTCCTTGTTTCTTTGCCCCAACCCAATTAGTGTAGAGGCCGTTCTCTAGCCTGGAAAATGAATCAGATTGAGGTCATGTATCAGGATCTGATGGGCAATACTATTTCTCGAATAAATTCATAGACTTCACATGTTCCTGCAGTGTTTTGCTTTATAATTTTTTGTTGCTGCTATATGGAGATACACTGGCCGTCTCATTCCTCTTGCTCTTTAATTCGAACTAACTGGACCAACTCTTATATTTTGGAGTCGGGTCGTCCATTTTATGACGACTCCGACTCCTCAAAGTAGGTTTCTGACCCACAGCCCTTAGATGGACCCTTATGGCAGCAGACTCCCTACTGCGGACCCAGCCGTGAATCTAATCCTGGGTTGGAACCTGAGCCAATGTGCAGTCTCCCACGGGCTGCAGTTCCTTACAGATTCCTAATGAATCCATGCTTTCCGATACTGTCCTCCGGATATGCAGTGCTGTAAAATCGCTCCCGCTTCAATCTTGTCATAAGGTGCCTTCATTAAAGTGACTCCAATGCTACTTCTCCCTACTTGGATTTACTGTGAAATCCGTACAGTACAGCAAAGTAAGAAGATTTTAACCTTACCCCACACCACAATCCATACAGGAATGACTTGTGGTCCAATGTTAAAACTGCATGTGACCGATCTATTGCCGTGAGACGTGATGCGCTTTTGCCATTGAAAGCAATGTTAATCAATCTGACAATTGTTAGATCCGTTTTGCGGATCCGTAAAACGGATCACAAAAACGTTGTGTGAACAAGCCCTTACAAACGCTTTTATATCACAAAAAGACAAATCTCTTCAGACAAACAATGGTGCTCACCCCCTAGTTGACAGATGGTAGGTCAGCGTAGTTTTCCATGGAATGAATGGGTCTCGCACAATGTGCTTGGATTAGCTGTGGATCCAGCAGCCCAGAGATATCCAGAGAGCAGGGAAATATCCGGCACTAACGTGGTAATAAAAAATAGACCTTTGTGTTTAAAAGAAAAAAAAATGCTTTCTGTATATTGCAGAATATTGCCAAGTTGGATCTTTCTCCTCACTGGGCTAGTGGGTAGAGCTAGATGCAATGTATGAAAGTTACATTTCCCACAACAGCCACTTCCAGCAGAGCTGTAGATTCTATATACTATATCCATACCAAATGTATTATATATAGCAATGTATCCACACATATATATTCACAATTTTATATGAAACTGTCTCCTTTCTACACTGCAGAGCCGTCCCTCACACCACAAGTCTGTCAGGCTCACACAGCACACATGCTCAGTTATGTCAGTCAGCCTAACCCAGAAGTAACTAGGAGTCTGTTCTGCTGTTCACTGCATTCTAGGACAGGTTTTGCACAGGGAGGAGACCAGAGGCCATTTTCCTGGCCTTTAATGATTATCCTCTAGACAAAACGAGCAAACTTTTCTAATTTAGAGGAATTAAAGGGGCTTTGTCGCTACAGATATCATATCTCAAATGATGGGGACAGTAAAAATAAGCACTTTTGCAATTGGTTTGCTTGACCTAGGTCACGTTAGTGTAGTAGATATGAGCTGAACTGTGCATCTGTAGCTATGTCTGCAGCAGCTGGATGGGAAACTCCCCCTTTTCTGTGATTGGATGACTGATATGTCATTCACTCTGTTCGGACATGCCCCTTGACGGGAAACGCCCCCGGTGCTGTGATTGGCTCTCTGCACTCTGAGCTGTTTATACTCCCCTCTGAGCTGTTGATATTGAAAGTGAAACTAGGTGCCTAAGCTTCTCTATGCTCCTATCTCAGCTCTATGTAAAGGATCTGGGCAATTAATCAGTCTTTAGCAGTTTGATTCACTCTCACCTCATATAACACAGCCTTATACACTGCTCTCCCCTCATATAACACATCCTTATACAGTCTGATCTACCTCCTGCCTGATAATAGAGGGGGGGCAGTGTGCATTTCTCACATTTGTTTCATCAGTTCAGGCTGTGTGTATAACTGGTTATAGCAATGAGGGTGTTCTGGTTACATGTTGCTTCTGGAGCCTGTCATCTCCAGACATCCTTTCCCTTCCACTGCACACACAGAATGTCACAACTCTTCAGTGAGGGAAGACTCGCCTCCTAGGAGGTGATACACGCCTCTTGAGAGAAGAGACTCGCCCCTGGATTTGAAAATGAAACTGATAGACAACTCAAGTGTACGAAACCTTCAAATGATAAAACCCCTTTAAGGATTTTTTTATTTTTATTGTTGTAACATGTAGTTTATATATTTCATTATTTTTTTTTTAAATGGGGGTGCTTCCCCCCCCCCCCTCCCCTCCTTTCATCCCATATTGATCGGACATGCCATTAATGTCAGAAAGGCATAAGTCCAACCTCGGGGATCTGCACCTATCTTCAGATCATGCCACCGAAACTCCTGCGCACTCATTCATTTCAGCCGTACGGTTGTGCCGCCATTTCTTCATTCAGAACAGAGAGTTTCGGGGGGCTCTGTTCTGGAGATAGGTGCAGGTTACCCCACGCCTATCTGGCATATGCTCTCGCTGTGCCCTCAATGTCGGCGATGGAACAACCCTTTTAAGATCAAGTCTACACAGGATTGAAATTCTGCAAATTTGCAGCTGGCAAACTTGCATCGGAATAAAGTAGCAGGCACGTGGACTGGGTGTTAGAACTGTAAGGCCTGGTTCCCATCTACGACGGATGTTCCCTTTTAACCTCTGGAAGTTGCTCTATTTTATATATTTTTTTGTTAATACAGAAACCACCGTCCGACCTCACTGGAATTGAGGGAGGGAGGGGGTGTCTGTCAAGTGCCATTGGTGCCTGTTGTGTAAGGAACATAACCTCCAATGCATGTGTCCCAGGCCCAATTCACACACTGCCATGTGGGTTGGTTTTTTTTTTTTTAACATTTTGTTTTTTTTATAGAATTTACCTGTAGTTTGAATCTTAAAATCGTCAGCATCTGAATCTATTGTAGATTTTTACCATAATCCCTTCCAGTGCGGCAGGAGTGACCTGTACACGGAATATGTAGCAAAAATCAGCCGTCAACACATGCATTGCAGCAGAAAAATTAGCTGGACCTACCTAAAAGCCCCATATACACGGAGTGAGACTTCTACAGCACGGCGCTCGGAGGACTAAAAAGCTGCAGGTTATCTACAACGTTTCTGCAAATCCATGAACGGCGACCAATCTGCCCCAAACACTTGCCGCAGATTTGCAGTGTTTTCACCTCCCATGGAAGGCAAGGTCTGGGGGTGCACAGGGGGCTTATAATGTGGACTGTGGGCCTTATGTATGAATACTGTCTAGCAATTGGTTGCTATGGGCAACAAGGACAGTCTTCCTGCTAGACTGCTTTCATACTACGCGCGTTGCCATAAAGGGTCTGTGCACATTTGTCGGGCGCATGAGCATCAACAAATGCAGTCCTATCGGTCCACCTTTGAAAGCCTGGGAGGCGTGGGTTGACTTGGCTTTAGTGAATGCAGTTGTGTCAGTGGTTTATAATTTAGTTTTGATGATCTTGTCAATAAGCGCCTAGTTATTTGCTGTTGGAGGTGTGCAGCGGCACTCCCTCAGGGTTATAGCCGCATGATTAGCCTTCAGAGCCACGCTATAAGATCAAAATGTTGCTTCTCCCTTCTGTAGGAGGGCCAATAAAAAGCCTTACATTCCCAGGGAAGCCTATGAATGCTCTACTCCAAGTCAGGAGCTGCAGGACGCCGTCCCTTTCCAAGCTGGCCACACGCGGAGGTTGAGTCCGTTCCTGATGAGCCGCTACTTTAACCTGCAAGATAACCATACACTCTAATGAAATACTCGTGACGTTTGCATTTTGGCTCAGACTTCCCAGCATAAGGAGCTGTTCTTCAATCGTGCAGAATAGATTCATGTAGCAAATCGACCGAGAAAATTTCCTTTCATCCGCTTTTTTGGGGGGTAGGGAGTTTCTGTTGAAGTCCATGAATGTCCTGGACAGGTGGGTTTCCTAGTTTAACGAGCTTTTGCACCCCGGCCCATCAAGCTAGAAATTCAAAGGGGTTTTCCCACCAAGTAAAACTGATGTGGGAAGCTTGAGTAATAAACATTTTCACCATTCAGCAGTATTCAAAATTCTCTACCATTTTTGTTTTAGCTACTACCTTAGTGATCCATAGGGTACAGCTGGTCTCCGGGGGATACGACCAGTAACCAGAGCTCCTCAGTCCTGGCCACACGTGCTCAGACATCGCCTTTCCTCACACGCAGCTACTGGTTGGATTCTAAAACTGAATGGACGGTGTTTTACAATTGCCGCGTGGACACAGCCTATAGACACGGTGTATAGCGGCACATTACTGTATGTGTCGTTATAGGCCTGCTGTTTCAGAAGCACTCCGGCCCGGCTTGGCTCCCATTCACCCTTCCTTCCCCAAGCACCAGAAAGAAGTGACGTCATTACTTTCTTCGCATGCACAGTACGCGCCAGGGAATACGCTGTAAAATCATAGCACTCGGGTACTATATTTTTTACAATATTTATGGTACGTACTTCGGACGCATTGCAACACGATTACATGCCAAAGTCGCCCCGCAAATACGCCATGTGAAGATACCCTTAGGCCGTGTTCACACGGCTTATTCCCGACGGATATGTGCGCCGTATTGAGCTCACAAATCCAGCGTGAATAAGGGGCGGGACGGGGGCGGGGCCGGAGCGCGGCGGGGGCGCCGCTCCCTGGCCCATAGACAATGCATTGTTTACGGCGCGTCCGCGCCGTAAATAATGTGCATGTCACTTTCTCCCCGCGCGGCGGATTCGCCGAGCGGGGAGGAGCGACGGATTCCACTGTTCTCTATGAGAGCAGTGGATTACCGTAATGACTCCGACGGATTGGCGCCGTACTGCAGCGCAAATCCGGCACGCAGTACGGCGCCAATACGCGGCAAAATAAGCCGTGTGAACGAGGCCTTAGTCTTACTTAATCTGGAATTTAAAGGGTTGTATCACTGCAAAGATTGTTTTTTATGTTGAAGATCTTGCAAAAACAAGTCACTTTACAATATGTGTTCATTACCAGTGTCCTACCTGTTCCTAGATATCCCCTCTTGTATGGTCTGCATCATCACACTGAACATCTGATCTGCTGGTAGCGTTTTATAGAACAGGAGGAGCTGAGCAGATTGATATATAGTTTTGTAGGGAAACGTATTTTATAATCTGGGTTCAGTAGTCCAGTAGGCGGTGCTATCAGTGATTGTATGTATACTGATAGAAGGAAAGCTGTCCGAGTTGGCTGTCAAGCGCTGATGACACTGCCTACTGGACTCCTTAAAGGGGTTGTCTCACTACATTGATTCATCTTACCTCAGTCCTGTTTTCTAGGTTTCACTTTGAATTTAGGGGCGTGTTTACTGGCTTCTACTAGGCTGCAATAGAAGCCAGGTCTGTAGCTATAGCAACCAGTGCTGGCAGCCTATCAGGAGAGAACAAACAGGTCTGTAACTATAGTGACCTGAGGAGCTGATGCAGCCCATACTAGAGGGGATGTCTAGGAATAGGTAGGATACTGGTAATGAACACATATTGTAAAGTGACTTGTTTTTGCAAGATCTTCAACATAAACAATCTTTGCAGTGATACAACCCCTTTAAATTCCAGATTAAGTAAGACTAAGGGTATCTTCACATGGCGTATTTGCGGGGCGACTTTGGCATGTAATGTGTTGCTATGCGTCAAAGTACGTACCGTAAATATTGTAAAAAATATAGTACCCGAGTGCTATGATTTTACAGCGTATTCCCTGGCGCGTACCGTGCATGCGAAGAAAGTAATGACATGTCACTTCTTTCTGGTGCTTGGGGAAGGAAGGGTGAATGGGAGCCAAGCCGGGCCGGAGCGCTTTACAAGCACAGCGAGTGCTTCTGAAACAGCAGGCCTATAACGACACATACAGTAATGTGCCGCTATACACCGTGTCTATAGGCTGTTTCCACTACAATCCTTGTAGTGAGACAACCCCTTTAAAGGAAACCTGTGACATTGAACATCTGGTCTGCTGGTAGCGTTTTGTAGAACAGGAGGAGCTGAGCAGCTTGATATATAGTTTTGTAGTGAAACGTATTTTATTTAAATCCCTGCATAATCTGGGTTCAGGAGTCCAGTAGGCGGTGTTAGCAGTGATTGTATGTATGCTGATAGAAGGATGACTTTCAGAGTTGGCTGTCGAGCACTGATGACACCGCCTACTGGACTCCTTAACCCAGAATAAGCAGGGATTTAAATGAATAAAATACAACTTCTACTGAATCTTTCCCTACAAACCTATCTATCGGTCTGCTCTATAACCTGCTGCCGGCTGATCAGATGGTGTCTTCAGGGTGACCGGTTCCCTTTGGAAATCCGCGCCACAGGTCACATTCCATGCAGAAAATCTCCCCGGCGTGTGGATGAGTTTTATTACAGTTCTGTGTATGATGGATCTTTTTCTAATGCTTCTCTTAGGTCATGAATATAAGCTGTAGGTTTTCTGCTGCGGACTGTGCTATTTTTGCCATCAAACACAATGGATTCTGACAGGACTGAACCCAGTACAAGTGTGAGCAGAGCCTTCCAGGAATCTCTGGGCAGCAGCAATGAGGTTTCAGCGCTCTATAGAGACTGCTTTAGTTCTGGCATTCGGGACGTGATCTTCTCATTTATGTCCGTGTGACGGTTTCCCCTTTTTAAGATCCTGTCTTTACAAAAAATCATGCACATTTTGTGGAATCTGCACCAAGTCTTGACTAACCATATGGGCTTCTGTCTAGAAATGAGGTCCTTGCCAGCACATGACATTTGACTGAGATCCGAGGGTTAAGATGTCAGCCCCAATATAGCCGCGCTGCTGTGAGTCGAGCTGGGAGCGCCAGCCCTCGCTATGGGAGCAGCCCCCATACTGATCATTCAATAATGCTCATTGTTCTTACTGAATCAGCTGTGCAAAATGAACAGTTTAATAAGCTCCTTTTCCAGTCTGCTTCTATTCCCACTAGAACATGAAGTCCCCGAGAAACTCGCTGCACATACCAAGCCCAACGCCTGAATTTTTTATTTTATTTTTTGGTTAATTGAGAAAAATAGGACAATTCTACATTGCTGCTGCTGCTCAGATTTTGGATGATCCAAGGCGGGGAGGCCTGGTCCATCTGCTAGGAGCTGATCATCTGCTTTCTCTGGGGGGGAAAAAGAAAAGCTGCAGTGTAAGGCAAGGTTCACACGTTACTAAACGGTAATGGGCTGAGCAGCCAAAAACTGTGGCTCAATTTTTGTTTGTTTTTTTTAATAGCAAGTACAGGCGAGTATTTTTAAAGAGGCCCTGTGACGTCTCCTGACAGGTCTTAGTAACTCCTTGTGTTCCCTGTGAAATAGTTATGAGAAGATGCTCCAGAATTGCCAGGTTGTGCTGTTCCTCTGTTGTTCCTTATAGAAATGTGTTACTGAATCAGTCAACTGGGTGTAACCAACTGAAATGAGGACGCCCAGCTGACCGATTCAGTAATGTCGCCATTCCGGTTTTCAGAGAGGTGTGTCCCTGATTTTTACACTGTGCAGGGACACACCTCCAGTTGGTAACACCCAGTTGTGTGATTCAGTCGTACGTTTCTATAAGGAATAACAGAGAAACAGCACAGAGATAGAAAAAGAGGATGCAGTATTGGAAGGAATTCCGAAGAAATCTGAGTATTTACTGAGACAGACCTATCAGGACAGGTCACCGGTCCTCTTTAGGTTACGTCTACACGTCAAATAGCAAAATACTCGGAGTCCTGAAACGCGTTGTCCAACTATTTTGAAGCAGCTTTCAGTGTGTATTTTAGGTGGTTGCTGCCCCCTCCTCCCCTCTTCCCCCATAACGGGTTTACAGTCAGAAAACAAGTCTCATTCATCTCTTGGGTTGGATGTGGATCTGGCATAATAATGTTAAGGACACTTTTTTTATATTTTTTTTATTTTTTTTCCTCGAAATACGGTGCAAGAAAGAATATTTTCAAAATTTTTGGGAAAGTTTTGAAATCTGACTACAACTTGGATTTTCAGTTGAGGTCTATGGGGATGGTTTACAGTTGGATTTTGACTTTTTTTTTCTTTTTAAACAAAAATGAATTCCTGTGGATTCCCGGCTGGAAATGCGTGGTGTGACGACGGCCCCGAGAGTGCTTTAAACTGTGGCAATTTGCCGTAAAGTACACGTGATTTTTCACCAACTTAACACATTGCCGCCTCACCGCTGCAACATGTGAACCCAATCTTAATGTAGAGTCCATAATAAATTTGGGTATCTACTTCCTACTATGTAGGAGGTGACAGCTGCCTTAATAGGATTTATATTATTACAAGGTGTCTGACAAAACCCCTTTTAATTATGCAGGATTATCACCTAAAAAACTTAAAGGGGAATTCCCATTTTATTGATTTAGCTTCAAACATGTTCGCAAAGGTAACTAGACTATTGCTAAAGACATTGCTGTTGTGATTTTGCTTTTCATCTCTTGCTTATGTAAATAAGCTTCCCTTGGTTACTGACCCTAGCGACCCTCGGTGACTTCACTGTCTGGTGTGTCTTATCAGCAGCACAGGAGCTTGTGTGTCGTTTTTTTTAACTAAATTTATATGGGTAAACCCTATCAAAAACACGGCAAGTATCGGCTCACTACAAGATGATTCCAACAACATGTGCGTGCCCCACCTCGCCAATCACTATCCAAAAATAGTTGTCGTTGCAATAGAGAGAAGAAAACATTCCTCCTAGGGTGTTTTTCCTCTTCAATTTTAGTAATTGCAGTCAGTGTACATGGATTATGGCATATGAGAATTACATGAACGCGTGTAGTGATAGTATACCTCACAGCAACATGTCCATTCTAGATGGATACTATACCGATAGCAGCGTAACACACATTATACATGTACTATCAGACATCACTTGTGCCTAGAGAACAGGTGTATTATGCTCTATTCCATTATAGCCTGTCTTCAGTTTCCGCAGCATAAAAACATGATTGAGACGTTTCATAGGATAGAAACTTTCTTTGTCAAGCAATATACTGAATAAAAAATACTAAAACAAAGAGAAAAACCCCACTATCTGGATGGTTTGCTTTTGTGGTTTACAATAATTGAACTATTTTTGTATCTTTCCGACTGACAAACTTTAGGGTATGTTCACACGATGTACTGCGGCGCCTACAGTACGCACTGCAGTGCATCGTGTCTTTCGGGAGCACGCGCCGATACGCGCGTACTCTCCTGGGGGTGGGTGGGCGGCAGCCGGCCCCATTGACAGTCATTACTCGCGGCGCATATTTACTGCGAATAATTGACATGTCACTTATGTCCCCACGTGTACAATACGATCGTATTGTACGAGCGGCGAGAGGAGGCGTAATTCATAGTTCTCTATGAGAACTGTGGGTAACCGTAATTTCGGTGCGCATCTCGCTTATATTAGAGTGCAAATATGACGCGAAATGCGCGCCGAAATTACCCCATATGAAAATAGCCTTAAAGGGGTTTTGCCAAGACGGGAGTTCCATACCTATTGTCTGCTCAGAAGAGAAGATAAACATAGGATGCAGTGTGTCACGGAGGGAGTGAGAGGAGCACGGAGCCAGTAAGCAGGGATCATGTACAATGTTTACTCAAATAATCACATTATAACCAGTGAATTTTCTATACAAAAGAAAAAGGTCTTTCTCTACAGTCCCTTCCAAGCTGGTTCATGTTCCCTGACATCAGATAAGAAGTGCAAACACGCAAGCGCGGCCAGATCAGCTCCTGGTCGTGTCTGATGTAAACTGTCAGGAAACTAAGGGGGACTGTGCAATGCTGTAGCGCTCACAGGCTTCACTTTTTTTTATTACATATATTTAGAAAAGTGATTACCCATTTTGGAGGATCCCACGTCAACATAACATCGTGGCAAAACCCCTTTAACCCTTTTAGTGCTCTTTAGCCTTGTGCACTACTGTTGAATAACCTCCATCACCAATGTCCCTCTAACATGCTCAGCTGAGCTGATATGTCGGTCACTGCTGTGGAACTGCTCACAGCCTGAACAAGAATTGGCAGCCTGAAGCTGGCCTAGTCTCTGTAATACAGCATGGTGAGACCTCCCCTTTAATTTTCAGCTGGTTCTGGAGTAAATGGCCACATTGTGGATCCATGTAGTACAGAACCGTATTTGGGTGGGGTTTTTTTCCCCTTTTTTTTTTTTTTTTTAAATTTCACATTCTGAAAACATCAGAAAATGACGTTAAAGGGGTTGTCTCACTACAAGGGTTGCTTTTTATATTAAAGATCTTGCAAAAGCAAGTCACTTTGCAATATATGTCCATTAACAGTGCCCCACCTATTCCTAGATATCCCCTTTTAGGGGCTGCATCAGCTCCTCAGGTCGCTATAGCAAAGGGACCTGTTTGATCTTTCCCTGATAGGCTGTCAGAAATGGTTGCTATAGTACAGACCTGGCTTCTACTGCAGCCTAGTAGTAGCCAGTAAACACGCCCCTGAATTCAAAGTGAAACCAAGAAAATAGGACTGAGATGAATCAATGTAGTGAGACAACCCCTTTAACCATTATAATTCTATACTGTTCTCAAACACACAAGTAACCTATTATTTATAAGCAATCGTATGCACCTTTTGTTTGTTCAGTCGGAATGTGAGTCTTCCATAGCTCGCATATTAAACATCTATAGCAAATTGCCCAAAACTTTCTTTAAAATATTTTCTCCTTTTAATCATGAACGTTTACAAAAAACAGACAACAGTCTTTGAAGTCATAGGAAAAGGTGCAATACTTATCGCATTAAAGCGTAGTCCATATTCTCAATGGCATTAGATATGAGGATAGCTGGAGGGCAGGAGCCGTCCGCACACCCGTGCGACGTTTCGAAGAATGAACTTCTTTATCAAGCATTAAAGATTAAAAAAAACAATTAATAAATACTGGGCCCTTATGAGACATGATCCACAGTATGGCAGTTTATTCAGGGAACCACCATTGTTCATATATCGAAAAGGAACACATTAGGACAGAGCCCTTTTAAGCTCTGACATTAAGAAATCAACCAAAATAGACAGATGCAGCTAGCCCCGAAAAAAGTGGAACGGCATCCTGTTTAAACTGCCAAAACTGCAATAGTATTATTAAAGGCTCAGAAAATTTGTCATCCAACACAAGGCACCCCTATTAAAATTCGAGGATACCACACTTGTCAGAGCAGCGCGGTAATATATCTTTTGAAATGCCCTGTGGGAAACCGTATGTGGGCAAAAATAGTAGGACAAGTGAGAATACGGCTCAATGAGCATAGATCGGCTATCGGCTTTATAAAAAAGAAGAAGGATAAATCAGAAAATGATAATGTGATTTGCAATGCAATAAAAAGTAAAAATTTTATGAATAATACCCTAGCAAAGCCATTTCTTCGAGGACATCATAAGTTTTCAGAATTAAATGGTGCGTACTAGAAAGAGTTAAAGTCAGTCTGTTATAAACCTGAGTGAACATTAACTAAAAGAAAGCTTCTGGATAGTAAGCTTGGATGCTCTCAGCCCCAAAGGGTTAAATGAAAAGTTAGAATTAAAAGTGTTTTTTTTAATTGTATATGTCTGTGATTTGGAAAGGGGATATAAGTAGCATACTTACCTCACTGCCGCATGCTTGATAAAGAAGTTCATTCTCCGAAACGTCGCACGGGTGTGCGGACGGCTCCTGCCCTCCAGCTATCCTCATATCTAATGCCATTGAGAATATGGACTACGCTTTAATGCGATAAGTATTGCACCTTTTCCTATGACTTCAAAGACTGTTGTCTGTTTTTTGTATCGTTCATGATTAAAAGGAGAAAATATTTTAAAGAAAGTTTGGTCAATTTGCTATAGAATTCTATACTGTTGTCATCGAGCCTAGCTGATCTATAGGTCTTCGTTGTTTCACTTACTTGCTTCTGTACAATCGTGTCAACTCTATTACAGATCCTGCACTCTACAAGCACAGTGGTGAAAATCCGCAGCAGAATGACCATACAGTGTATGGGAAAATCCTCAGTGTGCTCATATTTTCACACAGAGAAACTAGCAACATTAGAGAGCATCCATTTACCTGCTACAGTAAAAAAAAAAAAAAAAAAATTTTGGAAAATCTGCAACAAGTCAGACCTGTGTGAGAAGTGAAAACAGCAGGATTTCCGGTTTGTTTTATCTTAAAATTGATAGCGATATGGAAAATTAAAAAATGCACAGCCACAAATTCTTAGAAAGTGTGTTAAAATGTGTTAAACATGAGTTAGACAATTAGGTCATTTTCTGATGACACATTCCCATTAAGCTTTGTTCCTCCCTGTTGATGTCAAATTTGGAACCATAAGGCAAGAACCAATCTGCCCTAAAGGAATATTTCGCTTCTGATCCCGAAATTGTCATCAGACCGGATCCAGATGTTTTTTACGGCTACATTAGTATTAATATTATTTAGTAGTAAGTGGTTCTGTAAGGGTATGTTCACACGGCGTACTTCTGGCGCGCATTTCGCTGTGTATTTGCGCTGTAATACGGGCGAGATGCGCGCCGAAATTACGGTAATCCATAGTCTCATAGAGAACTATGGATTACGCCTCCTCTCCCCGCTCATACAATACGATCGTATTGTACGAGCGGTGGGGAGAAGTGACATGTCTATGGGGCCGCGGTCTGCCTGCCCCCCCCCCCCCCCACACACCCCTTGGGAGAACGCGCTAATCGGTGTGAGCTTCCAAAGCACACGATGTATTGCAGGGCGTTCTGTACCCGCTGCAATACATCATGTGAACATGGCCTAAGGGTATGTTCACACGATGTATTGCGACACGTACAGTATGCGCCGCAGTACATCGTGTCTTTTGGGAGCTCGCGCTGATCAGCACGTACTCCTAAGGCGTGGGGGGGATGCCCCATAGACATGTTACTTCTCTCCCTGCTCGCCGTGTTGTACTAGCGGAGAGAGGAGGTGTAATCCATAGTTCTCTGAGAACTATGGATTGCCGTAATTTCGGCGCGCATCTCGCCCGTATTAGGGCGCAAATACACAGTGAAATGCGCGTCGGAAGTACGTTGTGTGAACATACCCTAAGGCTTTGTTCACACAGCTTATTTCAGAACGTATTTACGGTCGGATTTCCGATCGTAAATACGTTCCGAAATCAGTTGCCAATACGTGTCACAAGGAATTACATTCCCGTTCTACTATGGGGGTGATTCCGACGCGAAATACGGCACAGTAAGTGACAGGACACTGTTTTTCCGGTCGTATTGCGGCCGCGAATCCGCGGCGCAATACGGCACGGAAATACGTTTTTGAACGACACGTATTTCCCATTTAAATCTATATAAAATGGCCTGACACTTATTGGCCACTGATATCGGAAATCCGACCGTAAATACGTTCTGAAATAAGCCGTGTGAACATAGCCTAAGAAGGCTTGACAATTAGGAGGTGGTACCTTTTAAATAGGGACATGACATGTGAGCCCTTGTGCCTCGTCATTGTGTGTTCTGCTGAGCTCACCTGTTCTTGCACCTTGGGTAAATTGTTAATGTCCCAGAAGTAAAACTAGAAAAAGCTCTGGGCTTCCGCTGACCTGTGATCCCTCGTATGTAGTGAGTCACAGCGATAAATATTTGCGCTGGCGGATCTGGAGAGGGGTGTAGAGTCAACACCTCGGCACTGACTAAAGCCTCCCTGCTCCGTCTTCTGCCTGCTCCCGAGCTCATTATGAGATCTTCACCTCCGCACGTTGTACAACAGATGGAGAGGCGCTGAGGGCTGGATTCGTTCCCTGCAGTGCGGCTGTACAGGGCATGACGTGGGAGGAGGTGAACGCTGCACTCTGCTCCACTTCTATCTGGAGTGCTGAATGTTACTGACATCCACTGTACAAGAATCCTACAGGATCTATTGGGAGAGAAGTTTATTTTAGTGAATATATATTATGGGAATGTAGCCGCACCATGAATCTGGGGAAGAGCCAGAGGGAAGAAAAAAAAGTCACAGCACAATAATGACCCAAATAAAAGATAACTTTTAATAAATATACTTTAAAATAGATCCAAATACCCCACAAACAAGACCAAAAAACATAAGAGGGTATACAACAAGGCGAGATAGAAAGACCCCTTCAAATTTATCCTGAGGGGTAATAGCCAGACAAATACAGCCTATAAAGTCCCTAATCAGTGACTAATGAAGCGGAGACATCGCCCCGACAAGGGCGGCCCCACAAACTGACCCTCACAAAATGCCCTATACAAAATACCTGACACCAGGGCAAAAAACATATAACCAAACCACTTTACAGTGGAACCCGACGCGTTTCCCCCTTTCTTATAACTAAGGGTCCTCAGGCATCCATGGGAGCCAGACCATCCTAGGAGACATCAGGTTGTATTTATCTACATTATCTAAACCTGGGTCTTCCTGTTAATATCTTGGACCTTTATAGTTACTATGCTTGTTATACTTTATCCCCTGAGGAACCTACCTGGTGTCGGTATTTTGTATAGGGCATTTTGTGAGGGTTATTTTGTGGAGCCGCCCTTATCGGGGCGATGTCTCCACTTTATTAGTCACTGATTAGGGACTTTATAGGCTGTATTTTTCTGGCTATTACCCCTCAGGATAAATTTGAAGGGGTCTTTCTATCTCGCCTTGTTGTATACCCTCTTATGTTTTTTGGTCTTGTTTGTGGGGTATTTGGATCTATTTTAAAGTATATTTATTAAAAGTTATGTTTTATTTGGGTCATTATTGTGCTGTGACTTTTGTTTGACAGACCCAATGAATTATATTTGTTTGGCAGTGCTCTGAAGAGCCGGAGAACTTAATCTCCTTTAACAACAGGCAGGTGACAGCTCTTCTGTGCCAGTCATTAGCCATGCAGGAGATTGCTTGTACATGGAGGACCGCGGATTAGCTTGTCTTTTTGCCCATGGCAGGAGCGACAGATCCTTATTTCAGTTTGAGATGCTAAATAGTGAACGGGCATCACCATAAACCTGCATAGAGTGCAGAGAATCCAGAGAAGGGTACGGCACAGACCAGAAGCTGCTCATCAAAATCACATCTAAATCAACAAGACCATATTCAAATCTGGAAAGCGGATACAAAACTGATAGAAAACCGTAAAAATCTGACCCTAAAGCCATCCCTATTGACCTCAATTGAAAAGCCTAGTTGTAGTCCATTCAACATGGATTTTCTTGAGGATGCATTTCAAAACTGCCAGTTTTTCAAAAACTTAAAGGGGTTGTCTCACTACAAAGATCATAGTTTAAAATGAGGGGCCAAAAATGTAAGCATGTAAGTCATTGGTTACCATTAGCAAAGTGCTATGGTTTATGAGAACGCTGCTTTATTTGTGCTTATCAACAGTGTTTAAGCCCAGGTCGGGTTACTTACGCCCAGCTAAAGTGTTACTAGCTGTCGGCTGAGCGGCATGTCCCGCCCAGGTCACAGACGGGAGCGCGCAGGCTAAGTGGATGTAGTGAACAGGTCGCAGACAGGGGCGCATGTACAAGCAGCAGTGTGCACGGATAGGAGAGCGAATCGGCCGTCTTACACCGGCAGACCCACTTAAATCATGTGCAGTCCCATGTAAGATGTGCATAGAGCGCTGTACGGTGCAGTCCCACGTAAAACTATTTTGCGACATGCTCAGTCCCATGTAAATCCATTTTGTGCGTAAATCAGAAACAGAACACAGCTGTACACAGCAGTCCAATGCAAGATGTGGAGTCCCACGCAAATTATACAGAGAGAACACAGCTGGACTATGCAGTCCCACGTAAAAGTTTTGCAACACAGATCTACAGTCCCATGTAAATACAGATAATGTATAGTTTTGTTCTGCAGATCTGTAGAGGTCAGAGGTATTCTAATCTGCAGGATATATCACTGTGTGAGAGACAGGAAAGGAAATCACGCATCTTTCCCAGAGCCCCGAATGTCAAATGCCCATTCTAGTTTCAAAGTATGTAGAGAGCGCGAGAGATTTAGATATACACGGTTGAGTTACTTAGCTTTTCACTTCCAGTGATTCCAATGACAGCTGAGAACCTCTCCCTTCCTCCAGATAACACAGAATGAATCATTATGTGCACACTGTGAGAGCGTGTCTGCAGAGAGTGAAGATACTCCCTGCTGGAAGGAGAAACCTTTCACAAGCTTTTCTTGGCAACCAGTATAAACGGCTGCCAAATGCTGTAACGAGACAACCCCTTTTATAGCAGTTCAATCTTCCACAGTATTTTCAGTCAAAAACCGCTTTCCAAGCATTTCTATGTCGGATCTGCGTCCAAAACCCAAAAGAGCTGAATAAACTCATTTTCTGACTGTAAAAAAACCCCTCAAAATCCACATAAAATACTTTGTTGAAAAGCGCATCGTCCAATGTGGTTTTCAGTGGTACACTCCAAGAGGATTTTGACCTTGTCGTGTGGATGTACCCTAAAATCATGGACGTAGAAAATGATCCCTAAACTGTAAACCATCGAAAATGTGCATAAACGTGATCACAAATCTTCTAATATCAAATAGCACCAAGTGAGAAAACGAAAGAGCAGTATCGCCAAATGAAGTCCACATCCGTGCACCCACATGGGTTTATTTGGTGGTCTTGCGTATTTTATCCACTTTTTAGGTTTTAATATGGTTTATAATTTTGATGCGCAGCTTTTGTTCTGTGCATATCTTTCTCTTTTATTCATCAGCTATAGCCTTGTTCATCCTGAGCTTCCTGGTTCACAAATATTTAATGGCAGAACTGTTAGGATATTCAGGCTAAATGTACATTACACTCGGGGGGTGTAGCTACAGGGGCTGCAGAGGTAGCAGTTGCTACCGGGCCCAGCAGATTGAGGGGGCCCAAAACCTCTCCTTCCACATAAGAAGAGACCAGTATTATAAATAACACATGGTAGCTGGGGGGTCCCAGTTTCACTTTCTGCATTGGGGCCCAGGAGCCTCAGGTTACGCTTCTGATTGCACTTAAAGGGGTGGTCCACTTTTTTTTTTTTTTCTCTTTAAATCCTACTAGTGCCCATTTAAAATAAAACTTACACAGGCAGTGCCCGACCTATAACACTCACTTACACCTGTCCTAGTTGCAAACGGAGACTTATAGGGCGTGGTTCAGCATGCTGACATTACAAAGCATGCCCCATAGTAACCTTGGGACGTCACAAGCCTTCCTCTGCCCTGGGCTTGTACAGCACAGCCGCTCTTTTACTTTTTTCCTGCCCACCCGCTTTGCTCTGGAACCTCCGACTTCAGCCCGTCACAGCAGTTCTGTCTCGTGCCGCTCTGATGTTGCATTGATTTGGTTGTGGAACCAGTTTCTCTTCCATCTCTATAAAGTGTCCCAGGAGCCTTTTTTCCCTTTTTTACCGAACACTAGTCTACATGTTGCTTTTGCTACTGAGTGTGCGGGGACTTATTGGGCTACTATGACCTCCAGCTCCTCTGGACCTCATTCCCATCACGGACATCCCTGCAAAGGAGGTGCATGTCCAAGTGCATTCAGCATGGCGTAACGTTTAGCCTCACAGTGTGTAAGTGCGGGTGTTTCTGCATGTGAGCCCCCCCCCCCCCTCCCCTCTCTTTGTGTCATGTGCATCTCCGTAACCTGCCTCAATCCTGTGGTTTCCAGAATTTTATGACTTTTTATTCTTACATTTTCAATGATGAGTGTAGCTACCCTGTTTCCATGAAAATAAGACACCCCTGAAAATAATATAGAAAAATATGACCGCACTCAGGAAAATTTTCATGCAAATAAAATGTCTTTATTGCTTTCACAGGCTCCAAAATTATATACATATATAGAAGGTGACTCAATAAGGACGTTTCGGTCACTCATAGACCTTTATCAACAAGTCACAATTAGAAGCAGGAAAGATTAGGAAAGGGGCCGTAGCCCTGTGGATAGGCTCCTTATCCACAGGGCTACGCCCCTTTCCATCTGAAAGCACAGCACCACACTGAGCTGTACAAGCATGGAGCTTATGAAAATGAGTCAGTCTGAACCAGGAAGTGACATAGTATTTCATTCATGCATTCTCTGAAACTCTGAAGGGAGACAACTCCTTTAAACATGCGCCTTGTATGAGGGAGTCAGGAGTCGGGGCTTTTGCTGGCCGACTCCACAGCCCTGGAAATCACTACAGTATATGAATACATATTGATTATTTGTTCAACAATAAATGTGAATTCTTGTTCATGGAGGAATAAGACATCCCCTAAAAATAAGTCTTAGCTCGTGATTAGGAGCAAAAATTAATATAGGACACTGTCTTATTTTCAGGGAAACGGGGTATTATGCACATGGGCATAGTGATCCACGATCAACAGCCCAGTGGCTGCCAGTTGTGCTAATAGAGTGCGCAGGGGTTGAGGAAGACTTCTGCACTGTAGGTTATAGGATTATAAGGATATGTTCACATTGCGTTTTTCGGCTGTATTTTAGTGCGTTTAAATGGCACAAAATCCGCTTTGGATAAGCTTTAAATCTTCCTTCATTGAATATAATGTAAAATCCGTCGTCTTGTTCACATGAAGCGTATTTCACAAGCGTGATTGCAAACTGGTTTTGGACGCAATTCGTGAGGCGTTTTTCACCCGTAAAATCCCCATAGGAAACAATGTGGGTATGATTTTTCAAAATCTGCCTCTAATCAGGTGTTTTTTTTAAGCTAATTTATAAGCTGATTTTGAAGTGTAAATTTACACTTCAGAAACACCGTGTGAACATACCCTAAGGCGAAGTATACCGAGCACAGCAATAACGTCGGATATTCAGCGGTTTAAATGTTTTGAAAGTGGTGAGAATCCAATGGTTCACAGTGCTGCATAGACCGCAGTGAAAAACCCATACTGTAGTGTATACAGCACGGGTTTTTAACCGGCATGTTAAAAATCCGATGGCATATGCAACAAGTTGTACAGGCCAACGGCAAACACTAAAACGGACCCTAGATTTTGCGCAAATCGGTGACACAAACCGCAGTCCTCCATAGGACAGAATGCCAAAGTTTTTTGCCCCATGCTGTGTGGCCCTAGCCTAAGGCCGTGTTCACACGGCTTATTCCCGACGGATTTGTGCGCCGTATTGAGCTCACAAATCCGCCGTGAAGAAGGGGCGGGACGGGGCGGGGCCGGAGCGCGGCGGGGGCGCCGCTCCCGGCCCCATAAACAATGCATTGTTTACGGCGCGTACGCGCCGTAAATAATGCATGTCACTTTCTCACCCCGCGGCGGATTCGCCGAGCGGGGAGGAGCGACGGATTCCACAGTTCTCTATGAGAGCAGTGGATTACCGTAATGACTCCGACGGATTGGAGCCGTACTGCAGTGCAAGTACGGCGCCAATCCGTGCCCAAATAAGCCGTGTGAACAAGGCCTAAGAGTCTGTTTTCCCCAAAGAGCAGCACTCGTCTTCATGGGCTGGTTCTGAGGCGGCAGTGGATAAGGGTGTGTTCACACAGCGTATTTGCGGGTCGTACTTTGTTGGCTAATTGAGGGGTGAATTTTGGGCGCATTGCAAATACTGTAAAATCATAACACTCCTTGAGTGAGATGTTAAAGTGGCGTATTCCCCCGGTGCGTACTGTTCGCCCGTAGATAGTGACGTGTTGCTTCATTCGGGCGGTTTTCCCCGGGTGAAAACAAAACTAATAGGAGGGTGGGCTGTTGCACCGTTGAAGGTATACGCTGGGCAGCGTGTACTTTCAGCAGCAGGTGTACTGCGGCACGCACAGGTATGTCCCATCATAAAGCCTTGTCCCCACAGCACTGTTTTTCAGCCGGATTTCGGTTCGGCTGACAAACTTTTACACACACCTTAATGGAAAATCTGTGCAGCGGTCCCCACTGCACGGATTTTCCGCCTGGCAGTTTTTCAGACTGCTAGCAGTTTGAAAACCTGTTCATTCGCCCGACCGGTTTTCGGACGGAATATGAACATGTCTGTGTGAAGGGGGAGGGATTTTCTCTAACTGCGGAGAAAGACCGTCCCCCGGCGGCCGTGTGCACGGCACGAAAACAGTGCAAATACCGGTCAGATAAACAGACCGGTATTTGTCCTGTGCTGTGTAAACGGCCCCTAAGTCATGTGAACATACCCCAAGAGTGCTGCTGTTTCGGGACTAGCTTGCCTTTCGGTCATGGCCATCCTCTTTTTAAAGAGAACCTGTCGCATAGTTTTTGGCCCCCTGGCTGAGGGCAGCACAAGCCAGTGTCAGACCTGCTGTTTCCAGCACTGTGTCCCTTATTCTGTAAGATGCTGCAGTTTTCGTGTATTTAATGCTCAAATCTGCAGTTTTCAGCCAGAAGAGTCATTCGAAGAGTCCTTCAGAGTGTCAGGTTTTTTTTCAAACCCCGCCCACCTGAGGCTAGCCCCACCCACCTCAACTGATAAACCTATTACTTTGAATAGGTAGAAACACGTGAATAACTCAGTGGGCGGAGCTAGCCTTTGGTGGGCGGGGCTAACACCTGCTCATGAATAAGTTTTAAGGAGTAAATGCTCTAAAAATGCAGCATCTTACGGAATAAGGGGCACAGCGCTGGGAACAGCAGGTCTGACACTAGCTTGTGCTGCCCTCAGCAAGGGGGGCATAAACTATGGGACAGGTTCCCTACATGTATTCCAGGTGCCTGTGAGAGTAGGACTTTCTCTGCTAATACCTACAAGCTAAGGAGATCCGTTGACTCTTCTTCCATGGACCACATTGTAGAACAGAATGTGTCCTCTGCATATAAGCTGTCCTCTCGCAAAGGAGCCATGATTTGCTTCCAGACATGATCTCTGGAGCCAGAAGATGGGCACAGCTAATCCGCACTCCATGAGGGGCTGCAGCTCATCTCTGGCTCTGGGAGAAGATCTGTCAAAGTGGAAGTTATGCAAATTGGCCGCAGTGTAATCCGTTATGTGCCGCCTGGGGCTCTCCAGGACTTAGGGCTTCTCCTGCGCTTCCCTTTTGTGGTCAGTGGGTGCTTGGGGACTGTGCTATCTTGCCTGACAGCTGGCACTGTGAGGAATGGACTTGAATTCCTATCACTCAGACTCTGCATGCACAGAAGGCAGATGTGGACGGGCTCGCTGTGTCTCTCTCCTCTTTGTAACGTGGTGTAATTGGTGCTGGAGATTCAGCTTGAAGACGCCATTTGTTCTCACAATGCCGAGTTGCCCTTTGCCAGTGAACTGCCCTACACAGAGCTGCACCCGATACCCGACCACAACCTTTCCTCTTCCAGTGTGTTCATGTAATTTGCCAGCGCACAAAGCGGTGACCTATTTGCAAAGGTTGTTATTAGTCTTTTATCCTCTTAAGTAGTTGACTATTGCTTCAATTGTGAGGCCGGGGGATTATAAGGCGGATGACTGTCTTACTTTGATTAATTGTGAGTGGTTAAGCCACTCTGTTCTTGTAATGCACCATTTTTGCCCCTTCTCGGCATTGGAGCACATGGTTTCAGACGGGCACCCAATCTTTAGATGTCTTCAGAAAGTTGTTTTTTTTTTTTGTACTTTCTCACTGAATGGTAAACTTTTATACAGTCTGAAGTTCCGCAAATTTTTAGTCAACTTTGGCTCAGTTCCTCACCACTTTTAGAACCTGTGGCTGCCTATGCCTGCGCGAGTTTAGGTTAGGATTTTCTCAGTATGTATGACTTGCCGGCCACATCTATGTCTGCATGACGCTACTACACCGTGGGCCACCTCAACAGTCAGGCATAACATTAACCACTTACCTCCCAGCTAGTTTTGGCTTTCCTGACAGAGCCCCATTTTTTTTTTTTTTTTTTTTAATCTGACATGTGTCACTTTATGTGAGAATAACTTTTTGACACTTTTACCTATCCATGTGATTCAGCAATTTTCTCATGACACATTGTGCTTTGAGTTAGCAAGAAAGTTTGGTCCATACAATCCTTGTTTATATGTGAAAAAATCATGAAAATTTTGTAAAAAATTGCCATTTTCAAACTTCAAAACAGTTATACTACTCAAAATAGTTTATAACCAGCATCTACCATATGTCTATTGTAAGTTTCCATTATTTTTTTAATGTGTTTTTTTTATTTTTTTCAAGTTAGGGGGATTAAGAATTTTGTATTAATTTTTCACATTTTCTAGATAATTTTCATCATAAATTTTTTTTAGGGACCAGTCCACTTCTGATATGGCTTTGAAGGGCACAGAGCTCAGCTTCTCTCCCTCTATCATATAACCCTATATATCACAGAGCTCAGCTTCTCTCCCTCTATCATATAACCCTATATATCACAGAGCTCAGCTTCTCTCCCTCTATCATATAACCCTATATATCACAGAGCTCAGCTTCTCTCACTATCATATAACCCTATATATTACAGAGCTCAGCTTCTCTCCCTCTATCATATAACCCTATATATTACAGAGCTCAGCTTCTCTTCTCTATCATATAACCCTATATATCACAGAACTCAGCTTCTCTATCATATAACCCTATATATCACAGAGCTCTGCTTCTCTCCCTGTATCATATAACCCTATACATCACAGAGCTCAGCTCCTCTCCCTCTATGATATAACCCTATATATCACAGAGCTCAGCTTCTCTATCATATAACCCTATATATCACAGAGCTCAGCTTCTCTCCTCTATCATATAACCCTATATATCACAGAGCTCAGCTTCTCTATCATATAACCATATATATCACAGAGCTCAGCTTCTCTCCTCTATCATATAACCCTATATATCACAGAGCTCAGCTTCTCTATCATATAACCTATATATCACAGAGCTCAGCTTCTCTATGATATAACCCTATATATCACAGAGCTCAGCTTCTCTATCATATAACCCTATATATCACAGAGCTCAGCTTCTCTCCTCTAATATAACCCTATATATCACAGAGCTCAGCTTCTCTCCTCTATCATATAACCTTATATATCACAGAGCTCAGCTTCTATCATATAACCCTATATATCACAGAGCTCAGCTTCTCTATCATATAACCCTATATATCACAGAGCTCAGCTTCTCTCCTCTATCATATAACCCTATATATCACAGAGCTCAGCTTCTCTTCTCTATCATATAACCTTATATATCACAGAGCTCAGCTTCTATCATATAACCCTATATATCACAGAGCTCAGCTTCCCAACTTCTATCATATAACCCTATATATCACAGAGCTCAGCTTCTCTCCTCTATCATATAACCCTATATATCACAGAGCTCAGCTTCTCTCCTCTATCATATAATTTGTGCTACAAATCGCAGGTGGTTTTCGGATTTGCCGCCGACCCTGTACATTGAATTTATGGGAATCCGACAGCAATCCTGCAGAAGATCCAGCAGGTTTAAAAATCTGTCGAAATCCGGCATGTTTTAAAACCGACCGGAAAAAATCCATGCGGTGTAGGATGCAGCACTGATTTTTCATTATAGTCCACACAGCGCTGGGTACAGTCAGATTTTCTGTAGATTCTAAATACTGAATCCGCCGTAAATCGATTGAAAACCCGTGCTGTGTAGACCTGGCCTTAGTCCTGGGCACATTTCAATAGAGTTGGTATTTCTGGTGTACATTGGACGGATCTGAGAAAATGCCAGGGCCTGTAGCGGTGACTTTCCAATCTGTGCTGACGGCAAAAAAAATGTCGACTCTGCAGAGTAATTGATTCACTGAATATATTAGAAAGTTGAGCCACTTCAGAGGTTTTATTAATGATTGCATTAATATTAATTTTCTTGACTACAAGAATTGACCCCTGTAATCCCATGAGTTTATAATCTGCAGCAGCGCAGGGATTTTAATCCTTCAGTCCCTGCACAATCTGTTTTACTGCCGCCTGTTTACAGGATTATGTGGTATGTTTCTACATGGACTATTGGGTTACTGTGTTTTAGACTGATATTAAAGCTATATCTTTGGTATGATTAGTCTACTCAGCACAACACTGGTGCTGACCGTGCAGCCGTCATCATTCTGCCACCATTGCTCCATAGGTGCCCCATTGCTGTTATTACTTGTGCAAGGGTGTCCATTTTACAAAGGGCGACATTGTCCAGATTAAATCCGGTGTGGAAATTATCTTTATTCCACTCCTTTATCCAATTAAATGCCTCCTCCGAATTATATTATTATTATTGCTGCCGACAGCCGGAGCTCGAGAGATATGACCCACACACTTAGGCTGGGACATGAAATCTGATTTAATCACAGTAAATTACATTCCAATAGAACTTTTTTAATCGCATGACTATTTTATTACTACATGATTGGTTAATTGGTGATCGCTAAGAGACAAATTATAATTTGCATGTACGTATGAAGCATTAGCTGATATGAAACATTCCCAAACGCTCCTCTGTATCATCTGGGGGGAGGAGTAAGGCCTTGAATCTCTTTGCTGTTAGCAGACACTGCATCTGTCTCAAGGAAAGCTGTGTGAGAGAGATCTGATACTTCGATAAGGATGTATAGCAGTAAAAGCAGTTTAACAAACTATCTGATGAGCTTAATAAGAATGTAATGATGAAACAGACTTTTGATGTTTTTCCCTTAAATTACCAACTTGACAACATCAGGATTATGGTTGCCCTCAAAGGACTGTTGGAGGAACGCTGAGGGTAGAGCCTGGACAGGGCTGTCAGAACTGGGCCACCACATCGTAGTGTCTGTACAGAGCAATGTGGAGGTGTGAGCCAGAGCTCTGAAACCAATATGGCACCTGCTCCGGAAGGTGGCACCACCACCTCTGCCAAGTGCTGGCCGCATCCTCCAGGGATGGTGGCGAGTCACTCCTTCAGTGTCCAGACCTTGTCCGTTCCTGCTCTGTGTCAAGTCATATAAAGTAATGTGGTGGGCCAGATCCTGCCGTCGTGCCTTTAGTTGACGTGTGCCCTAGTGGCTGCAATCAGTCTCTTAATGGTAAATTTGAATTGCAAAATTTATTAACTCTTGTCTCTGGCACTGAATTAGAGTTTTGAAAGCAGTTGCAAAATTTACCACTATACAGTATTCCCTCAAATTGCAGTGGCCTCAGGATACACTATGTTCATCATACAATGGTCATTCCTGGGACATTGTATCTTCAAACCACAATTGCCATACAATGTCCCAGACACTGCTGATCTGTAGCTCATGTGATTGATGGAATAGCCAACCAGTTATCATGAACATTTCACTTGTAAAACCTTTGTGTTAGTGAGGTGCATGCAGTGATTGGTGGTCTATAGCGCCTCTCTACAGTACAGTACTACATGTCCTGTACTGCTCTTACATGTATTAGTGAGGTGCATGCAGTGATTGGTGGTCTATAGCACCTCTCTATAGTACAATGCGGTACTACATGTCCAGTACTGCTCTTACATGTATTAGTAACTGTCAGTCTAATAGCACCTCTTTACAGTACTACATGTCCTGTACTGCTCCTACATGTATTAGTGAGGTATATGCAGTGATTGGCGGTCTTGTAGTGCCTCTGTATTGTACAATGCGGTACTACATGTCCGTGCTGCTCTTACATGTATTAGTGATGTGCATACAGTGATTGGGGGTCTAATAGCACCTCTCTACAGTACAGTACTACATGTCCTGTACTGCTCTTACATGTATTAGTGAGGTGCATGCAGTGATTGGTGGTCTAGTAGCCTCTCTACAGTACAGTGCGGTACTACATGTCCTGTACTGCTCTTACAGGTATTAGTGAGGTGCATGCAGTGATTCGTGGTCTATAGCACCTCTCTACAGTACTACATGTCCTGTACTGCTCTTGCATGTATTAGTGAGGTGCAAGAGAATTTTTTAATAGGGAAAAGCACTCCGTTGGTAAAATATATGTAGGAGGTGCAAGTCAAGGAGAGTAAAAGTCCAAGAATTCCATAGATTGACTGCACACTACAAGTGTATTGTTGCAAACACACAAATGAGTATTTTATTAAAGAAATTCACTTCAGGCTCCAGTGAAAACAATTGTATGCGACTGTGAAAGATGTTTCGGTCATCCGACCTTTCTCAAAAAGTCACAGGAGAAAGAGCTGGGAAATAAAAAAGGACCGTAGCCCTAATAGATTCAGGAACCAGTGAGGTGCATGCAGTGATTGGGGGTCTAGTAGCGCCTCTCTACAGTACAGTGCGGTACTACATATCCTGTACCGTTCTTACATGTATTAGTGAGGTGCATGCAGTGATTGGCAGTCTAGTAGCGCCTCTCTACAGTACAGTGCGGTACTACATGTCCTGTACTGCTCTTACATGGGCTGGGATGAGCAGCTCCTTTGGGCACCAGGTGAGCGCTCTATTTTTTCTTTTTCTGGAGCATTGGGCCTCATTAATCAAAACTGTCTAAGGACGGTCTTGTTGCCCATAGCAACCGGAGCTTGGCTTTCATTTTTTCATAGCAGTTTAAAAAGTGAAAGCTCAACTGCGATTGGTTGCTGTGGGCAACACAGACAGCCTTATTACTTAGACAGCTTTGATGAATGAGGCCCATTGTGTATAAATTCCATTACCCTAAGGAACTCATGTCCTCAACTTCGAATTTCCAGCTTCCTGCAGCTCTTTCTGACCGTTTCTATACTTTTCATTTTGCATTCTGCTGGGACCACATTTTGGGGCCTTGGAACCAATTACCAGGCTTTTTTTGTTTTGTTTTTTCTTTAAAGGGAATCTGTCGCCAATTTTTTTTTTTTTTTTTACTTATTAAATCAAGTCCTGATCCATATTCTTTTCTTCTCAGTCGTTTTTAATTCTTGATTGTAGATTTCTCAATTCAGCCATCTATATATGGTTGTGGGTAAGACATTCTTGCTTGCACTTCTTTGACCGCAGTCAGAGAGAGAGTTTACAGCAGCTTCATGCACATAGGATTCTTAAGACAGATTCTGTCCCATAGACGTCTATAGGATACTTTTTACTGTGAAGAGAGGGGACGCTGTGACATCTCCTCTTGTGACTGGTGGATTCTGTGTTATCTCTACACAATGGTTTCTCCTTTCAGTGTGACCCTGCTTGTGCTGATAATGAGCAGACACTGAAAAGCTCTCTAAACAGAACAGGAAGTGTCAGAATATTAGGGCATGTCCCCACTGCACGGGTTTTCGGCCGCTTTTTCAGGCGGTTTGTGGTTTTGCAGACCGCCTGAAAAACCGGCCGAAAATGAGTACAATGGGGCTCTATGGAAAACCCGTGCAGCAATCCCTACCGCACGGGTTTTCCGCCCGCAAAACATTCTACAAGGACAATCTTTCATCCGGTTTTCAGACGGAACCTGTGCTTGTGAAGGGGGAGGGCTTTTCTCCGTTTTTTTTTTTTTCATCGACCGGATTTTGTCCTCTGCCGTGGGAACTCACCCATATTAAGCCCAGTGGCCAAAGTGAAAACTGCAGGACTTAAGAATTATTTTTACTGAAAGTGATATGGAAAATTAAAAAAAAACATAACCAAAAATTCCTAACAAGTGTTTTAACATAAAAATGTGAGTTAAACAATAAATTATTTTTTGAGGACACATTCCCTTTTAAACTATATAATGGTCATCTCGGAACCAAGTAATATTGTTAATGGGTTGTCCACCTCATAGAAAAAGCTTTTTACTTGCCGGCGTGACAGCGTGTCAACAGAAGACCCGAGAGGCGTGGCGGAGGAATCTGGGACCTGGGAAGGAAGTAGAACTTTTTATTTTATTTGGATCCTGGGAGCTAGTAAAATGCTTTTTTTTTTTTTTTTTTATTATGAAAAGGTCAATCCTTTTAAGAGAACTAAATAATTATTTTAACAAATCTGGGGTGTTTCCCACGCCGCTCCTGTCCCCTTCTTGTGGTGCGCTGCCTTGCTGACGTACCCCTTATAGAGACTGTCGATGTCCCTCCATGCGTGTCAGCAGGTGAACCGAAACGGAGAATGCATCAGACTGGCATCGGAAAGGTAATTGCAGGTTGTTTTTTTTTTAAAACACATTTTTGTTTTTAATCCAACATTCAGTTAAATTGGTTAAATAATTGTTTTTTAGCAGCTCCCACAACAGGCTTCTATTAGTCTCTCTGTTACCTGCACATATCCTGCTATCTTGTAGGTCTGGGGCACGGCTTTTGCAATACCAGTTTTTTTTTTTTTCCCCAAGCTTGTGCAAATAGATGGCCTTGTTTGGCAGCTTGTGGTTTTTCTTGCAGGCTATTTTTCGCTGTAGCAGTCACACTGTTTGCAGCCCTTAGCAGCGTGTTTAGTGAAGGCGTGATAATCGCTCTGCCAGGAGGGAGACGGCTATTGTAGAGCCAAGCTTTGGCAACGGAAAGTAAGATTTCGCAATACAGCAAGTAATCCAGCTTGGTTGAGTTCAGTGGTGAAGGTGGTTGCAGTTTTCCAGCAGGTGGGTGTTTTGTACAGATTTGTGGCTTGGTGAATGCGTCTCGCTAGCAATGCTAAGATGGAGAATGTGCTTTGTATTTGCCCCTTGTGGTTGACTTGGTGCATAAATGCTGATTTCTGAAAGGAACAACCAACGCAGTTCACGTGGAGGGTCAGAAAGGTTTACAGCATTCTGGAACTCCTGGAAAATGGGAACCCCTTTGGATAACGCTCAATTCCTACCTTGTGTTGGGACAGTCGGTAAGTCTTGCCCACTAATTCTGCCTGAGACTTGCTGAGTGTAATGAGCAGGGTGAATTTCACTTCCATCGGCTTCTGTATGTTGGTCAACCTTCAGATGGATCTCAGTCCTAGGCTATGTTCACACGGCTTAATTGCAGGATGTATTTCTCCCGCAATTACGCTGTGTGTGGGGGGGGGGGGGGGGGGGGGGGCGGCAGCTCGCCGGCCCCATAGACATTCATTATTCTCGGCGCGTATACACCGTGAATAATTGACATGTCACTTCTCTCCCCGCTCGCCGTATTGTCCGAGCGGGGAGAGGAGACGTAATCCATAGTTCTCTATGAGAACTGTGGATTACCGTAATGACTGGGACGTATTTCGCCCCGTATTTCACGCAGTACGGCACGAAATACGAGGAGAGATACGTCCCATTTTAAGCTGCGAAATACGGCGAGTGGGGAGAAAGTGACATGTCAATTATCATGGTGGATAATGAATGGCTGTGCGGCCCCGCCCCCACTCCAGGGCACATGGCGTAATTGTGGGCGAAATCCATACCGCAATTACGCCATGAATAAGCCGTGTGAACATAGCCTTAGCATCCCTGAGAACCTCCCTGGTAAACAGTCGGCTGTATTTCAAGAACCTTCTGTGTCCCTGCCTGGTAAACCCTCAGCCACATTTAGAGGATCCTCTGTGTCCCTGAGAACCCTGGTGGTAAACTCTCGGCTAGTCTCCAAGGACCCTCTGTGTCCCCGAGAACCCTGGTGGTAAACTCTCTGCTAGTCTCCAAGGACCCTCCGCATTGCTAGTGGTAAACCTTGGGCTGGATTCCAAGAGCCCTCAGGGTCACTGGGAACCATTATGCGGGAAGCAGTGACTCTCCTATACAGTATACGCACCAGTGTGTGTGTCAGATATCACTGGGTGTGTTCCTATAAAACCCTGCTAACGTGCAGCTGCTCTCCTCTTATCCTGCACTGCATCTAACACACTTTTCCTCAGGGTTTGGGGGCAAACGCCATTCATTCTGCTCTGAATGCCGTAACATGGTGCTCAGTATGAAACTGGAGGCATACAGAAGGGCACCATCAGAGTATATGGATTAGTCATGGTGGTTCTGTACAGTAAGGAGGTTGTATGCCGTGGTATTATCATTTCTATGCATGAGGCCTTGTTTGTGTGTGTATAAATGTGTGTGTGTGTGTGTGTGTGTATGTATGTATGTGTGTGTGTGTATATATATATATATATTATGTATATATATATATATGTATATATATATATATTGTATATATATATATATATATATATATATATATATATATATATATATATATTTATATTTATTTTGATTTTGTCTGTATCTCTATATACAGGTTTTTTTCTTTTTTTTTTTTTTTTACGGTAAGTGCATCTCCATTTTATTAGGCACATCTTGTCCAAAGCTGGCACAGTGACCTGAGGTCGATTTTGCATTATTCTGACTAAATAACCATGTACATAGCAGGAGATATGTCTAAACTAGTACAAGGAGTTGTCAATGGAACCATTGAGACTTCACCTCTATTTGTTTAGTAGGAGTTTTGAAGAAAAAAAAAAAAGAGCAACCAGATTAGTTAGTTGGAATGAATTTCCAGCAGAATCCAGCATCGGGGGTAGAAAGGTGATCATTTTCTGATCCCTACCCTCTCCACAGCCTATAAAGCCCCAAATACTGAATGTAGCACCTCACCGCCATCACTGGTTTATGAAAGAGAGGTGATGACCCCAACAGGCTTTAGATTGTGAGGTAGGGGCATAGTGAAGGCCAGACCAACTCTCACTCGGGAGCACAAGACTTCTAGTTCTATTGCACTTCTGTCAGAGAGGTTTCCGTCTCTTGTATTAAGGGTTTACATGTATTTTCTCACCACAATAATTAGCTTTGCGTTTGTAGGCAAAGGTAAATAAAGACTGTTATCAAATACATTGCTGTTCTGATTTTGTTTTAAGGAGACGGGAGATTTTATCTACTACTTGTGTACACAAGTTTCTCTTGGTTACCCACTGGTGGCGAGTCACTTCCTGCTGAGTGCTGTCAGTAGCACAGGAGCTTATTTAAGTTAATGACCAGATTTAACCTTTTAGAGCTCTGTAGCCTTGTGCATTACAGTTTATAAGCCTCCATAACATGTCACTGTAAGGCTAGGTTCACACGGCTTAATTGCGGGAGGTAATTACGCCCCGCATTTACGCAGTGTGGGGGGGGGAGGGGCCGGGGCGGGTAATTCACATGTCGCTGGTAATTCACATGTCACTTATCTCCCCCCGCGGCGGATTCACCGAGCAGGGAGAGGAGATGTAATCCATAGTTCTCTGAGAACTGTGGATTACCATAATGACTGGGACGTATTCCAGTCGTAATTTGCGCACTCCGCCGCGTAATTACGGACTGAAATACGTCCAGTTTTAGACCATGTTCTCACGGCTTAAAACTGGACGTATTTCAGTCCGTAATTACGCGCCGTAGTGTGCAAATTACGACTGGAATACGTCCCAGTCATTATGGTAATCCACAGTTCTCATAGAGAACTATGGATTACGTCTCCTCTCCCTGCTCGGTGAATACGCCGCGGGGGGAGAGAAGTGACATGCCATTTAGTAACGGCGTATACGCGCCACTAGTAATGATTGTCTATGGGCCGGCGAGGTGCCGACCCCCCCGCTCACGCCCCGCCCCTGTCCACGGGGCGTAATTACGCCCTGCAAATAAGCCGTGTGAACATAGCCTAACACGCTCAGCTAAGAATAGCAGAGCGGATATGCCAATCTCTGCTGTAGTACCTTTTACAGCCTGACCAGGAGGTGTGAGTGAAGCTGGTTGTGGCTCTGTGAAATGGCATGGTGAGACAACCCTTTTAACACAGTCTTTACTTTTGCTCTAAAGTATCGCTCGCTTACAGTTTGTGGCTCCTACACCAGGAGTTTTTGCTTTGGCCTTGCCGCCGTCTCTCTTAAGATGCTCTATCACACACATTCTGGTAGGCACTAGAAGTGTGAAGAAACCAGGCGTTACCTTTTAGGGGCTGAGTATATTTGATGGTGAGTACTAGCTCTCTTCTTCAAACATGATGTTATACAAGAACTGAAAATTCGAACTTTTTATACACAGAAGACATGGACCTTCAAAGGATCTTAATCTTTAAAAATAACAAAATGCAATATAAGTAGAGAAGTCTTTTACAATCTGGAAACTTGTGAGGCGCGACGGGATCAATAATTCTTGCTGTCATCTGTTTTCTATCAGGTGTGATTTGTGACCCTCACAGTTTTATACATAGTGTGACATGAAACTAGCATGAATATTTAGTCCAAATTGCAGATTTTGAACTTTTTGCATTAACTTATATTCCCATTCCTTTCTCTCCCTTTGTGTCTTAAAATTTCCCATTACACCCACAAATCTTCAATAGAGAAACATGCGGCCACTGGGAGATCTGTTCTGCTGTTATTAATGGTGAATCTGTGTGAGTTCATGCGCTGACTGAGTCTCTGCCCTGTTTCCCCCACATAGAGGCCTGTGATGGGACATTGCGCACACATAATCAGATACACCACATTGGAAGACCTGCAGGAAAATGTCCCCCTAATTCTATACACCTGCTGTGACAGTGGGACAGGTACACTGTCAGTGGTGTGGATGTGCCTGCAGGTCTTGCACCTGTTCTGCAGGCAGGGTGAGGCGCCATTTTCAGTTGGGGCCTTCAGGGCGCTCCGGACAATAACACGCCGCAGGTTTGGTGGTTGCCAAAAGGACGAAATTTCTCCAGTTGGGATACAAACCAAAAGTGACAGACAACCAAATAAACGAAGCCGCAGCCATTAACTGAGACAGTCTGCTCACATATAAAGAGACCCAAAATGAAGCCCCTAGTCGTCACCTACAACCCACAGCTGGAGATCCTACGAAGGCTTGCCAAGGAACTCCAACCTGTGCTACATAGGGACAACAGAGTCGGGCATATTTCCAGTCCCCCACTTCCTTTCGGCAACCACCAAACCTGCGGCGTATTATTGTTTGAAGTGCCCTGAAGAATGGAACAGCAAATACAACGAGCAGAAAAAAGATGTTCTGTGGAGACAACCGGATGTTTTTACTATACAAGTCTTTTTTAGAAAGCGAAAAACGCTGATAAAATGGATGCTTTTGTGGGCAATGGAGACACAGCCTTAAAGAGGAGCGGTCACCTCTCCTGACTTGTCTATTTTTTGCAAATTGTGGAAATAACGGTGCTGGGACATCTTCTAGAACTGTGTGCTGTTCTTCTGTAATATATAACTGAATCAGTCAAATAGGTGTTACTATAACCATTTCAAAGAGGTGTGTCCGCACTAATTGGTCAGTGTAAGAATATGTTGGAACACAATTCAATTGGTAACGCCCAGCTGACAGATTCAGTAATACATATCTAGAAAGAATAGCCAGGGCTGTGGAGTCGGCAAGCCCAAGCCCCGACTCCTCAATTTCCCAAACCTCCGACTCCTGACTCCCTCATACACGGCGCATGTTTAAGTGATAACTTTACTGTAGTAAAATGGTACATCAGGCTGTTTATCACCTTATGATACAATAACAAGCTGTTTAGGAAGAACGGGACACTGACAAGCAAAAGGGTAACAATGTTTTGATCATTTGAACACTTGGGGGTAGAAGTTTGAAGAAAAAGCTGTGTTTGTGTCCAAGTCCCTTTTGCACCAAAATTGGGAATGTTAGAAGAGACCTGGGATCAGATTTTGGTCACGATGTGCTTTAATCTGATTCAGAGCCCAGACGGATTCTGGCAGTATTTAAAACCAAAGGTTTTGGCATCCCAAACGTACCCAAAAGTGTGTTGCGATTTTGGATCCGTTTTTCAGGCACCAAAAGCGCACCCCATTGTTTCCTATGGGGATTTCACTTGCGTACAAAACGCAAGTAGAAATGACATGTCAGTTCTTAAAACGGATCCGAAAAATCGGAAAGAAGCGATCACTCGTATGAACGACGATGTGCTTTTTACATTAAAAATGAATGTAAATCAAAGTGCACATTGTTAGATACGTTTTTTGGATCCGTTTTGCTTGCGAAAAACGGATCCAAAAATGTCGTGTAAACATACCCTTGGGCCCGGTTCACATGGCTTATTCAAGCTGTAATTGCGGAACGGATTTCGCTCTGCAATTACGGCTTGAGTAAGGAGCTTGAGTAAGGGGCGGGGTCGCTGCCTGCCGGCCCCAAAGACTTTCATTATCCACGGTGCGCATCCCGCCGGGAGAATGAACATGTCACTTTCTCCCCGCCCGGCGTATTCGGAATCCACAGAGACGGAATCCACAGTTCTCTATGATCTTACGCAGGGAATACACAGTAGAATATCGATCTTTGCAGACGATACTAAGCTCTGAAAGTAATCAACACAATAGAGGATAATATGTTATTACAAAGGATCTGGATAAGTTGGAGGCCTGGCAGGGAAATGGCAATGAGGTTTAACACTGATAAATGCAAGGTTATGCACATGGGGAAGAGAAATCCATTACATGATTACATGTTAAATGGAATAAAACACTGAGTAAAAGGTGACATGGAGAAGGATTTGGGAATCCTGGTGGACAGTAAACTTAATTGTAGCAGCCAGTGTCAGGCAGCAGCAGCCAAAGCAATGGATCTGGGGTGCATTAAAAGGGGCATAGAGGCACATGATGAGAACATTATTCTCCCATTATACAAGTCACTGGTTTAGACCACACATGGAATATTATGTACAGTTTTGGGCACCAGTGCACAGGAAAGACATTGTAGAGCTTGAACAGGGACAAAGGCGGCAACAAAAATTTAAAAAAAGACTGGGTGGACTACATTTCCCAAAAAGATTAGAAAGATTGGGGTTATTTAGTTTAGAGAAAAAAAAAGGGCCCTTTTTTGGGGGGACAAAAAAAAATATGTTTAAAAAAAACAAAGGTCAATTAGAGATCTCCCCAAATTTTTTTATACCCAGGGCTGTACCCAAAAACAAGGGGTCCTTTCCCGTCTTGAGGAACAAAGTTTTTTACAAAAAACTTTAAAAAAGGGATTCTTTACTTTTAAGAGCATGGGGACTATGGAATTCCTCCCCGGGGGGACTTGCCCTTGGTAAAATTCAAAAACCGAGTTAAAAAAAGGGTTTGGATGCGTTTTGGAGCGAAAATAATAAAAAAATTTAAATTAGTGACAAAGGATTCGGGAGAGGGGTCATTGACCCAAAAAACTTTTTCCGATTGCCAGTTTGGGGTCGGGAAAAGGTTTTTTTTTCCCTAAAATGGGGAAAATTTGGCTTCTACCTCTTTGGGGGTTTTTTGCCTTCCCTGGATCAAAAAACCTTTTGGCACAACAGCTGAATAAGGGGGAAGGGACGACTTGTCTTTTTTTTTACCCTTTTACAAACTATAAAAACTAAAGATGTGGATGACCGGTAATGGGGGGCGGATTGAAAGCTGTTTTTGCAGCACAGTACGGCGCAAAATTTTCCGGCAAAAAATCCCGTCCCTGAAATAAGCCGGGGAAGGGCCCCCTTAAAAACCTTAAAGGGATTTTTGCTAAAAAAGACTTTTTCAGTTGTTCAAACATTTCAAAACTGCACAAAAGAAAAAAAACCCTCCCGTACCCGGCCCCCCCCCCCCCCTTTTTCATGTTCATGGAGAAATTGTTGCACACCATGCTACCGCTGTCTGCGGGTTGGGGGGCTGGGAGGGGGGGGGGCCCCACCCAGTTGTTTCCCCCTGATTATGGTTTCCCTTTATTGGCCATTTTGAAGTCCTTTATGTGGGAAAACTTTGTTTCGCACAGGACAACGAGATTCTGACATCAGAACAGCACGTCCGTCCTTTAAGATTACTGATCCTTCACTCACATCTTATCAAGCGACTGCAACACCACGGAAACATTCCCACATGGTCTAGACTTTGGGGATTGTGTCTGTGTCGTTTTCCACCTCAGAAGTGCTGGGAATTTCACCTGTGGATGTGCACATCTGAGATCTGTAGCAGAATACAGTGGCAGGAAAGTGGATGAGATTTTACAATTTTCATTTTCAGGCGGTGGACGTTTTTCAATTGGAATTCGACCTGCATTACGAATTTTAGAAACCACAAAACACGCTGGTTTCCTGCACGGACTCCGTGGATTTTAGTAGAGATATCTACCATTTGCGGATTTCCTCTCAATGTATCAGTAACTGCAAGGGGTGTTTCCGCCACAGACTTTGATGGCATGTGGCGAAGTCCAATAGGTGGGACCTGCACCAATCTCAGGAATGGGCCTCTGAAAGTTAAAGAACAGAATGGAGAGCTGGTTGTGCACATCTCTCCTTCCTGGTCTATGGGAGTTCGAGTACAGGTGAACGGTGTGGGACGGCTGTACTCGGAACTCCCATAGAACAGAGTGGAGAGTTGTGCACTAGCACAACCAGCTCTCCATTTTGCTTTTGAGGGGCCCACTTCCGAGATAGGTGCGTGCCTTACCTTTGGTTCTCGCACCTGTCGGGAACAGTTTCTTGAAAATTAAAGGGGTTTTCTCACTACCTCAGTTCATGCACATTCTGTCCGCTCACAGCATTTTAAGTTTCAAAACGGGGCATAACACAGCTTGGGGTGTCTTCAGCCTGCAGGCTTTATCACGCCCACAGACATAACATGCCCGCTCCCCTGGCACTTCTGGCTCAGTACAGTGTATGGTCCTAAGGTTACTGATGGAAAGCAGCTGTGGGAGCATTTAGTAGCTGCAGAGAATTACAAGACACCTTGAATAGCATTGTTTCCCCTACACACTCAATAGTTTGTTTTTTTGTTTTAAAAGGGGTTTTGCCACAGAGGCATTTCATGCCTGGTTTGTCCCGCTTCAGCTGTTAGGCTATGGTCACACAGCTTAAAATGGGACATATTTCGCGCCGTACTGCGCGAAATACGGGGCGAGATTGTCCCTGTCATTACGGTAATCCACAGTTCTCATAGAGAACTATGGATTAAGTCTCCTCTCCCTGCTCGCACAATACGGTGAGCGGGGAGAGAAGTGACGTCAATTATTCACGGCAAAACATGGCCGAAAATGAATTTCTATGGTGCCCCCCCCCCCCAAATATAAAAACCCGGTAATTGCGGGGCGAAAACGTGGGAAAAATTGAAAACCTGCTCTTCACCCTTAACTTGCTTCCCCCAGGGGTCCCACCATGACAAGCTTCCTCCAAAAACGGGTCCAAACCCAAACCCCAAAACCACCTGTATTTTGGACCCACACCCAAACCCCCCCTCACCCAGACCCAGTGCTTTTTAATAAACCCCAACCCTCCCCCCATCTTTTCAACCTATCAATAACCTCTGGCATCCCCCTTTCCCCGTTTTTAAAAACATGCTCTTTCGCTCCAACCCTAAAAAAAAAAAAAACCCCTTAAACCCTCTTCTCTTTCCAAAACTACCCCGCCCCATCCCCTTTGCCCCTTTTTGCTTAAAAAAAAACCCTCAGCAGCAAAACCAATCTTCACCCTGTCCCCCACCTCCCCTCCAACCCCTTTCTTGACCCTCTACAAATCGGGTTTCAAAACCCCACCCCCCCTACCGAAACCCCCCCTAACCAAATCACTAATGACTATTTAACTGCTAAAGCCTAAACCCCCACACCCTGTGCCCCCTCCTCTTAGACCTGTCCCTGTTTTTGGGACACTGTCGACCTTTCCCTCCTGCAACAAATTTCCCCCCTTCCTCCCTCGCATCAGGGATTTGGCCCTTTCCTAAATCCCCGAACCTCACTAAATGGGAAACTTTCACGTTTTTCTAAATCTCGCCCCCCTCCCCTACCCCCCCCCGGCCCCCCTCCTCTTTGGGTGGGGAAACCCCCAAAGGGGTAGCCCGGGGCCCACAAACTTTTTCTCTATCCCACCCTTGGCCTCGGTCAGCCCCATAGCCTCAATGGTTTTTCCTCACCACCTGTAGCTGAGGAACCCAACTCAACATCCCCGGGCCCAGATGTCTTTTTCCCTCCCCCGGGATCCCGACTGTTTTTCCCCTCCATTTCCCCCCTTTCCCTTCTCATCACTCTCCTAAAAACTAAATATTAAAAAAAACCAGAACCACATTTTTCCACCACCCCAACCTACCCCCCTGCCCCTACCCTATTACAGAAAAAAAGGGCCCCTACCTCTCACCGGGTTCCGAAAAGGTCCCCCCCCCCTTGGGAATCCTAGACTCCCGAAAAAATTTTTCAAACCACACATCCAAACCCTCACCTCTGCCTGCCGCCTCCCCCAGAAAAACACTCCCCCGCATCCCTCATTCCTGGGCCATGAAAACCTACAAAAAATCCTGGTCCAGCCCTTTTTCCATCTCCCGCCTAGACTATGCAAAAATCCTTCCTGTGGCCTCCCAGCACACCCTCGCTCCCCTCCCCCCCAAACCTTTAAAAACTCTGTTTGCCCCCTTACCACCCCCACCCCCTTCGTACTTCCTCTCCTCTCCCCCCTGCCAATCCCTTACTGGGGCCCTTTCCCATTCCCCAGGGGAATTTTTCAAGCTACAAACCCCAGGGACCTAAAAGGCTCTCCAAAACCTGCCCCCTCCATACATCTCTGCCCCCAATTTTCCCCAAAAACTCACCCCCCACGCACTCTCCGCCTCCTCACAGGACCTTCTCCTCCCGCCTCCCCTTTTTTACTCCTCACACAACCGTCTCCAAAACTTCTCCCTGCTTCAACCCACACTCTGGAACTCACCGCCCCCAAAACATCAGACCTTCCTCCACTTTAAACCCAGCTTCACAAGCAACCTGAACCCCCATTTCTTCAGGCTTGCCTATAACCTTCACTAAACTTGTCACTACTTCCTCCACAGACATGTCTGTCTGCCCCTCACCCTCCTGTCTCTTTCTCCCTCCTTGTAGATTGTAAGCCCTCGCGGGTAGGGTCCTCTCTCCCTTTGTCGTGCCAATTGTCATTAATTACTTACACTGTACTCGTTTGGCTTATGTAATGTATGTAACCCCCTCGAATGTACAGCGCCCTGGAATCAATGGCGCTTTAAAATAAATAATAATAATAACATAGCCTTAGTGTATACAAAAAGGGGGACATATGATTTGTTTGAACTGCGTGTCATGTGACCCAGCAGGCTATCACCATGGCTTTCTCCACTGTGTGCTCACTCTAGTCAAACAAAGGTCTGTTAACCTGTGCCGTGGGGACATGCCTTTTCACCTGGGTTTAGACGTTTTTCGGTTTTGAAAGCTGTCTGTAAACCGGCTGTCTACCTTCTACTTGGCCTTAAATGGAAAGTCCGTGCAGCAATCCCCACTGATTTTCCGCCGGACGTTTTTTTAGACCACAGGCGGTCCGAAAAACACAGAACATTTTCATTTGGTGCAAAGGGGAGGGGCTTAATCCGCAAACCGCGGACAAAAGCTGTCCCCCTGCATGCCAAAAATAGAGCAGATACCGGTTGGGATTTCCCGACCGGTATTTGTCCTTTGCTGTGTAAATGCGGCCTTAATGTCAAGTGCTGTCAGTAGCTACAATGTAGCTGAGTGGTAAGCACTTCTGCCCTTCAGCATAGGGTTCACATCCCTGCAGGGACCAGATGTTGATATTTTCTTTTTTCTCAATGCACGTAGCTGATTGCATGTTTTTATTTAATTATTTATTTGTACTCTAATTACTAAGGAGTAGAATAACTGCACCTGGGGTTAAACACTTGCTCAGCAGTGAGTGTGTGTGATTACTAAGCGGGGAATAGACTGACAGTAGCTGCCTGAGAGGAAAGGTGATGTCTGAGCATGTGCAGCCAGGACTGATGAGCTTTCGTCACTGGTCGTATCTACTAGAGACGAGCTGTACACTATGGATCAAGTCAGCAGCTAAAACAAAAATGCTACAGAATTGTTAATAATGGTGAATGGCGAAAATGTTTAATTCGCAAGCTTCCCACATCAATTTTTCTTGGTGGCAAAACCCCTTTAAGTCTTTTTTTTTTTTTTTTTTGTTTTTTTTAACACAGTTCATCATGCAGTATACATGACATAACTTTATTATTCAGGTCAGTATGGTTCTGGTAAGACCATTATGTGGTTTTCTTTAGGTTTTACTACATATATCACACTTGTCTAAAAACTAATCTAGCCAGCCACTGCCTTGGAGGATTTCTGGAACTTACTATGACTGCAAGGCTCCCTTCACATTTGTTATTGGTTCCTTGTAATCATTGGGAAACCTTGGAAAGAAAAATACCGAGCATGTAGCACAGCAGGGCTGTAGGAAACCATAGAGCGAGCATCATTTCTTTTGGACTTCATGTACTATATTCCCCATTCATGAATGCTTTGTGCCAGACACACAAGTATGGTCAACCCCGCTATTGTGTCCAACACCTATAGTGCTTACTATAGGGAAATGAAGCAGATGTAGTGAAAAAGAGACTAAAGTTTCCTATGGCTCCACCGCAGTATAGCTTTCTATGGTAATCCTTTGAGATACCTGCGATGAAAACTAAGGGCCACATGTATGAAAACGGTCTAGGTCTAAAATTCACTTTGTTGCCCATAGCAACCAATCAGAGCATCCCTCTCATCTTTTCAGAACACTATAGGAAATGAAAGAGGCCCTTTGATTGGTTGCTATGGCCAACAAAGTGAATTTTAGACCTAGACATTTTTCATACATGTGGCCTTAAGTGCAAGACTGTCCTTGTTGCCCATAGCAACCAGTCAGAGCTCAGCTTACATTTCATATAGTGCTCTGGAAAAATAAAAGCTGAGCTCTGATTGGTTGCTGTGGGTTCTGATTGGTTGCCATCGGCAACAATGAAAGTCTTATTACTAGACAGTCTTCATACATAAGGTCCAGTGTGTATGGGGCCTAAAGAATGGGGCTGATCAGTCATACATCAGATCACTCGTACTGAAACTGCTGGATCAGGAGTCCGCCACCACGAAAGGTCTGCCAGATTTTGGAAAAAGCTGGAAGAGAAGGCCTCTGAATTTTGCTTGATTCCAGTGTACTCCGTACTGACCCTTCTCCCCCTGGTGACCGTGTACATTAAAGGGGTTGTCTCACTCCATTGATTCATCTTACCTAAGTCCTGTTTTCTTGGTTTCACTTTGAATTCAGAGGTGTGTTTACTGGTTTCTATTAGTCTGCAGTAGAAGCTAGGTCTGTAGCTATAGCAACCAGTGCTGGCAGCCAATCAGGAGAGATCACACAGGTCTGTGGCTATGGTGACCTGAGGAGCTGATGCAGCCCATACAAGAGGGGATATCTAGGAATAGGTAGGACACTGTTAATGGACACATATTGCAAAGTGACTTGTTGTTGCAAGATCTTTAACCTAAAAAGCAATCCTCGTAGTGAGACAACCCCTTTAAAAACAATCCTTTCCACCTTTTTGTTTCTTGAACTTTAAACTCCCCAATTTGGAATCAGCCCTGGATTTGCAGTAGATTAGAAGGGATTATTGCCGCTGAGCATGGATCCCATTGCACCAGTATTCTTGTTCTCGTGTGTGTGTGTGTGGCTCTCACCAGGCAGAAATATCCTGTAAATACATTGTAAATATCCCAGTTACTCATTAGAGATTGCAGCCTATAAAATGTCATCTCTTAATCGCCTTGTGTGTCGCAGCAGTCACGCTGTAAGGATTTTCTTTTACGCGCAGATTCTTGCACAGGTGGAGTTTATTCAGAGCGTCAGATAAGACGCTGTCACATGAAATGTGAGGAGAGATGTTGACGGAAGTGGATGACTGGAGCAGAGTACCGTAAAATACCTGACTAATAACACTGCTATGCCGAGCAAGAATCCCGTATCATCCCGCCTCTGTGTACAGCTAAATCCTACAGCAGTGACTTTTAATTTTTTTTTCAATTATTTTTGTGCAGAAGATTTTGATGTTTTAGGCTAGATTTGTGCTTTCTCTTCCCCAAAGGAATTCAGTAACCATTCAGTATTGCTCCACCATCAACAAATCCAGACCCTATCAGTATATTGGATTTTATCCTATACTTCATGTGCTTAACAAAACATATGATAATAAATATATACCCTGTTTCCCCGAAAATAAGACAGTGTCTTATATGAATTTTTGCTCCTAAAGACGCACTAGGTCTTATTTTCAGGGGATGTCTTACTTTTCCATGAATCAATGTTTTATGTAAAAAATCTTATATGGCAGCATCTCGGCCCGGGTCGGCTTTATTCCCATCATATTTGTAGGAAGCGTCTGGCGGCGCAGGTGCGAGCGGCTGCAGTGTATAGCGATCACCACCGCTAAAGAAGTGTGAGAGCCTGGCTGTGACTGGAAGAGCCGACCCGGGCAAAGCGTCACATTGTACAATCTACAGCTCTCAACCAACACCCGGGGCGCCCCCCCCCCCCCCCATCACCCCCCCCCCCCCCCCACACACACACCTTTCACTCCGCCTGCCCTTATAAACGGCCCTGTGTATGCCGTGGGGGGGAGCTGCAGCAATGACTTCTGCTACATCTAAATGGACCACAGAGTGAAGGCAAAAGGGCCAACAAGTGCTAGCATCTCGGGGAACTCCTTCAAGACTGTTGAAAACCATTTCAGGTGACGACCTCTTGAAGCTCATCAAGAGAATGCCAAGAGTGTGCAAAGCAGTAATCAAAGCAAAAGGTGGCTACTTTGAAGAACCTAGAATATAAGAAATTTTCAGTTGTTTCAAAACTTTATGTTAAGTATATAATTTCCCCATGTGTTAATTCATAGTTTTGATGCCTTCAGTGTGAATCTACAATTTTAATAGTCCATGAAAAACAGAAACTCTTAAAATGAAAGGTGTATCAAACTTTTTTGGGCTGTACTGTGTGTTTTGGTGTGTGTGTGTGTGTGTATAGGGGTGTGTGTGTGTATATGAGAGAGGGGTGTGTGTGTGTATATGAGAGAGGGGTGTGTGTGTGTGTGTGTGTGTGTGTGTATATATGTGTGTTGTGGGGTGTGTGTGTGTGTATGTATAGATGTGTGTGTGTGTGTGTGTATGTATAGATGTGTGTGTGTGTGTGTGTGTATGTATGTATAGATGTGTGTGTGTGTATGTATGTATAGATGTGTGTGTGTGTGTGTGTATGTATGTATAGATGTGTGTGTGTGTGTGTGTGTATGTATATGTGTGTGTGTATGTATAGATGTGTGTGTGTGTGTGTATGTATAGATGTGTGTGTGTGTGTTGTGTGTATGTATAGAGTGTGTTGGTGTGTGTTTTGGGGTATGTATAGTTGGTGTGTGGTTGTAGTTAGATTTGTGGTTTTGGTGTGTATATGTATGATGATGTGGGTGTGTGTATATTTTGTATAATGTTGTGTGTATGTATAGATGTGTGGTTGTTGTTTTTAGATGTGTGTGTGGTGGGTATAGATGGTGTGGGGTATGTATGTTAAGTGTGTGGGTTTTTGGTGTGTGTATTATGATAGATTGTGTGTGTGTGTTTGTATGTTTTTATAATGTGTGGTGGGTGTTTGTTGTGTGGGGGTTGTGTAGAAAATTTTTTGTGTGTGTGTGTTTTTATAGTTAGGTGTGTGTGTGTGTGTGTATAAGATGTTGTGTGGTGGTGTATTTTTGATAGATTGTGTTTGTATTATGTAAGATTGGGGGTTGTGGGGGGGATGTAGTATAGTGTGTGTGTGGGGGTGTGTGTGTGTATGTATGTATTTTGTTGTATAGATTGGTGTGGTGTGTTTATTAGATAGTTGTGGTGTGGGGGGTTGTTGTGTGTATGTTGTATAGATTTGTGGGTGTGATAGTTTTTGTTTGTGTGTTTTTGTATAGGTGGGGGTGGGGAAAAGTTGGGGTGTGTGTGTTGTTGTATAGGTGTGTTGGGTTTGTATGAGGGGTGTTGGGTTGTGGGTATGTATGTATAGTGTGTGGTTTTTGGATGTATAGGGGTGGTGTGTTTGTGTGTTTTAGATAATTGTGTGGGGTTTGGGGGTGTATAGGGGTTGTGTTGTGTAGGGGAATTGTGGTGGGGTTTATGGTTTGGGGGTTGGTGGTGTAAGGGTGGGTGTAGTTTTGGGGTGGGGGGGTGTGGTGGGTGTTTGGGGGGGGTGTGTGTGTGTTGTGTGTGTGGGGGGTGTGGGTGTTGTTTGTTGGTTTGGGTGGGGGGGTGTGATTTTGTATGGTTTTGTGGGGTGGTGATGTTGTTTTGTTTTTTGGGGTTTAAGGGGGGTGTGGGGTTTTAATGTTGGTGGGGGGGGGGTTTATTGGGGTGGGGTTGTGTTTTATGTGGGGGTTTGTTTTAGGGTTGTTTTATGTGGGGGGGTTTTTGTGTGTGTGTTTTTTGGGTGTTGGTAATTGGTGTATAGGTGTTTGTTGTTGTGGGGGTTGGTTGGGTGTGTGTGTGTGTTTATGGGGGTGTGTATTTTTATTTGGGTAAATAAACACCTTTGGATGAGCTGAATTTTTGGGACAACCTGCACTTTGGCCCACGCGCTACTTTTTGGGGAGTTCACCCCCTTTCTCAAGCGGATCAGACAGAGCTCAGATTAGCCCATTAGTCAGACAGAGGTCATATTAGTCTCTCTACATCTATTTTGGTAACTAAAAGCTGTTTACTAGATTATTTCCATTGATGATTTTTGATAAATAAGAAAATACTGTTTTGTCTGCGTCATATGGCTTTGCCCCATCAAGATGGGGTACTATGAAGGGCAGGGAGGAGGACAAAACAACCCTGATGGAGATTGCATTATAGCCACCACACAATCATAGAGATCAACATCGCAGAGCTAGTCCTGTTAGGACTGTTTTTTGCTTTATTTGCCAAAAGTACATACTTTCCGTGCAACTTACAAGCTTTTACGTTGTAGGCCGTGCTTTTATACATACTGCACATTTAAGCATTTACCACTAGAAAGGGGAGCAAACCTAGTGCAAATAATCCTGCTACCCCGACCGATACCACAGGCAGGACAGCATAATGCCATGTGAACCCTACCTACCCTGCTATCCTATGGGTGATGAATGCCACTATTTGGCATCATTCCCAGGCGTCCATTTAAAAGACTAGTTTTCTCTGGGTTTTTTTTTTTTTTTTTTATGATGTATACATAAAACATATGCTATTATTGGTGATTGATGAAATAAAATAGTTTTACCATCACATTGATTAGCTTTAAGTGTGTCGGCAGAGGTAAATAAAGACAATTACCGAATACATTGCTGTTCTGATTTTGCTTCCTATAGGAGTTAGAGCAGTAGTTATCTCCAACTTGTGTACATAAGCTTCTCTAGTTATCAGCCACCTCTCTCTGCTTTAGCAGTGCCTGGCTGGTGACATCACTCCCTGCTGTGTCTTATCAGCAGCACAGGAGCATCTCTGATCTCCTCTTTCTACTGAGAAAAACTTTAACCTGTAGAGTTACTGACCTGGGAGAAACCTTGTGCCATCCTGCCAGGTCTGCAGAGCAAACTTATGTATAATTACATCAAAGAGAATACCCACTCAGTAGCTGATGGTGTCTTCGCAGGGTGACTTTCTCACTGGAAGCTTTAATATGGCAAATACAGCTGTGCTAGCTCACATTTATAGGCAAACATCGTGCTTGAACCGGTCATTTTGTTTTTGCATATCCTTCACCTGTCATGTCCCTGTAGCAGGCTCAGCTAGTAATAGGGGCTAGCAGAGCTGAAATGTCAGTCAGTGCTGCTGTCCTGCCTAGAGGAAGTGTGGGCATGAAGAATGAATGAATTCTGTATTAGTCTGACAGGCCACTGTTAGAGTTTTGCTGCCGCTCACTGCACACGTCATGTGCTTTTCCTGGTGTATGTGTTAAATTGAGGCCGAAAAACTCGGCCTTCAAGGGGTTGTCTTATTGCAAGGTTTTATGTTAAAGATCTTGTAAAAACAAGTCACTTTGCAATATGTGTCCATTACCAGGTCCGGGCCTATTCCTAGCTATCCCCTCTTGATGGGTTTGCATCACTCCTCAGGTCGCTATAGCTACAGACCTGTGTGATCTATCCTGATAGGCTGCCAGCGCTGGTTGCTATAGCTACAGACCTGGCTTCTACTGCAGCCTAGTGGAAGCCAGTAAACAAGCCCCTGAATTCAAAGTAAAACCAAGAAAACAGGACTGAGGTAAGATGAGTCAATGTAGTGAGACAACCCCTTTAAATGTTCTGTTTAATCTGCTGTCTTTAGTGGCTCATCCCTGCAGATCAATGCATACAATAGAACCTCTGTATAAAGTTGGAGAAATAGGTAGGTACGGTAAGGTCCAGTGTACACCAGGCAAAAAGGACACTTGTTCGCTTTAGTTGGGCTTCGAGTCTCCTTGGATTTTGCTTCTTTTCTTTTGGAACATAATTTAATTCTTTATTAAAAGTTTACGTGTAAGCTGCGGTAATCCAACTGTGTGGGAGCTGTATACACTGTGCCAAGGACAAGATCTTATCCCGTCTGGACAAGGCAGTTCTTGGCACTGAGTGCATGACGCGTTTCATATGTATAAATACAACTTTAACAAGCAAGGGCTAAAAAGAGCTTTGCTTAGTGTCACAGGTTTTGATGTAGCCATGATTCTAACAGACTTCATCAGGTTAGACTGTAAACCATAGCAGAGGAGTAGGCCCATCTGATTGTACATATAATCCATTATACAGTGCCTTGCAAAAGTATTCGGCCCCCTTGAACTTTTCAACCTTTTGCTACATTTCAGGCTTCAAACATAGATATAAAATTTTAATTTTTTTGTGAAGAATCAACAAGTGGAACACAATTGTGAAGTGGAATGAAATTTATTGGATATTTTAAACTTTTTTGTAAAAAATAAAATAAATAAAAGTGGGGCGTGCCAAATTAGTCGGCCCCTTTACTTTCAGTGCAGCAAACTCACTCCATAAGTTCAGTGAAGATCTCTGAATGATCCAATGTTGTCCTAAATGACTAATGATGATAAATATAATCCGCCTGTGTGTGTAATCAAGTCTCTGTATAAATGCAACTGCTCTGTGATAGTCTCAGGGTTCTGTTTAAAGCACAGAGAGCATCATGAAGACCAAGGAACACACCAGGCAGGTCCGTGATACTGTTGTGGAGAATGTTTAAAGCATATTTGGATACAGAAAGATTTCCCAAACTTTAAACGTCCCAAGGAGCACTGTGCAAGCGATCATATTGAAATGGCAGGAATATCAGACCACTGCAAATCTACCAAGACCCGGCCGTCCGTCTAAACTTTCATCTCAAACAAGGAGAAGACTGATCAGAGATGCAGCCAAGAGGCCCATGATCACTCTGGATGAACTCAGAGATTACAGCGAGGTGGGGGGTCGTCCATAGGGCAACAATCAGTCGTACAAACTGCACCCAAAACTGGCCTTTATGGAAGAGTGGGAAGAAAAGCCTTTCTCGAAGAATCCATAAAAAGTCTTTTTTAAAAATTTGCCCCAAGCCGCCTGGGACCCCAAAAAATTGGGAAAAAGGGGGCCGCCGGGGACCCCAAAATGTGAAAAGGGGCCGTGGGAGACCCCAAACATTGGAAGAAGGGGCCCCTGGGAACCCCAAACATGGAAGAAGGGGGCCGCCGGGGGCCCCAAAATGGAAAAGGGCCGCTGGGAGACCCCAAACTGTGGAAGAGGGCCGCCTGGGAACCCCCAAAATGTGACGAAGGCGCCTGGGAACCCAAACATGTGAAGAGGGTGCCATGCACATGGAGACCCCAAAACAGTTGGAGCAAGAAGGGGCCATGCCTGGGAACCCCAAACATTTGAAGAAGGGGCCGCCTGGGAGACACCAAACATGTGGAAGAAGGGGCTCTGCTCAGATGAAACCAAAATCCAAACTTTTTGGCCACAATGCAAAACGATATGTTTGGCGTATAAACAACACAGCTCATCCCCCTGAACACACCATCCCCATTGTCACACATGGTGGGGACAGCATCATGGTTTGGGCTTTTCTTCAGCAGGGACAGGGATAGAGGGTAAAATTGATGGGAAGATGGATGGAGCCAAATACAGGACCATTCTGGAAGAAAACCTCTTGGGGTCTGCAAAAGACCTGAGACTGGGACGGAGATTTATCTCCAACAAGACAATGATCCCAAACATAAAGCAAAATCTACAATGGAAGGTTCACAAATAAACGTATCCAGGTGTTAGAATGGAAAGTCACAGTCCAGACCTGAATCCAATCGAGATCTGTGGAAAGAGCTGAAAACTGCTGTATCAACAAACCGCTGCTCTCCATCCAACCTCACTGAGCTCCAGCTGTTCACAAACGCTCTCCATCCAACCTTAAACCTCGCCCCGCGCTCCAGCTGTTCACAAAACGCTCTCCATCCAACCTCACTGAGCTCCAGCTGTTCACAAACGCTCTCCATCCAACCCCTCGCTGCGCCTCCACTCCAGCTCGTTTTCACAACCGCTCTCCATCCAACCTCACTGAGCTCCAGCTGCTCACAAACGCTCTCCATCCAACCTCACTGAGCTCCAGCTGCTCACAAACACTCTCCATCCAACCTCACTGAGCTCCAGCTGTGCGCCAAGGAAGAATGGGCAAGAATTTCAGTCTCTCTTGTGCAAAACGATATAGAGACAAACCCCAAGCGACTTGCAGCTGTAATCGCAGCAAAAGGTGGCGCTACAAAGTATTAACTTAAGGGGGTCGAATAATATTGCACGTCCCACTTTTCAGTTTTTTTTTTTACAAAAGTTTAAAATATCCAATAAATTTCGTTCCACTTCACAATTGTCCCACTTGTTTTCTCACAAAAAAATTAAAATTTTATATCTTTGTTTGAAGTGTGGCAAAAGGTTGAAAAGTTCAAGGAGACAGAATACTTTCGCAAGGCACTGTAGCTCTGGAAGGCTGCAGAGAATTGTATTCTCTATATTCATTGCAGCATCAACGTTTTCAGCTCTAATTTTGCTGTTAAGCACTCAGAAACTTTTCTGTACCAGGTGTTAAATCCACATGGGGTTCAGAGAGATTACTAATAGGTTAATTGGCTTTTCACAAAATTGTCCTTCGTGTATGCGTTTGAAAGAAATTAATCTTTGAGGCCAAATGGAAAAATACAGGTAATATATATGATTCTAAATGACCAGTAGACTCTTCAAAAAATATCTGCCCTGAAAACGGGAATGTGTTTTTTTCAAACAGGTTCTGAGAGCGAAACCCGGTTTTGTCCCCTCTTTACAAAAACCCCATGGTTTTGGCAAAAGGCCCATACTGACCCCCATAGAAACAGTTTTCATAATCCAGAGTGACCCAAATACCTCTGTCCCTCTGATTCTTAAAAGTATGTTTACAAAGCAGGTTTGGACGCTTTTTGGGGCCCCACAATTTTCTACTTTCCCAGAGTCTGTTTTCCAATTCGCTGTAAACCCAAATTTTAAAACTATAGCTTATTTAAAAATCCACATGGATCAGCCCCAGCTGTTTTTTACCCCGAGTTTTATTGTCCAAAATTTCCCATAAAAAAAAATTTGTTTCGTTTTAAATTTCCCGGGGTTAAATTTTCCACACTCTCATTTTTGTGTTTGGAAAAGCGCTAAATTTTCCATTTGGGGTTTTTTTTATTTTTTTTTTTCCCCCGCTTTTGACGTTGGGGGAACCCTTGGGCCTTAAACCATTTCTCCCGCCATTTAAATAAGTAATAACTAAGGGAAATTTTTCCCCCCCAAAAAACCCAAAAAAAAAAACCCTTTTTTTAACCCTTCAAACTCACCTCCTTTCCAGCTCGGCTTTTCCCTTTTTTTTTATTTACTTTTTTTGCTCCCAGAAAGCCCCGGGGAAAACATGAAAGGCCTTGTTTACAGGGCCTTTTAAACCCGGGACATTTTTGGGGCCCGTATTTCCACCCGGGCCGGTGCAAAAATACGGGGGGGGAGATACGGCCCAATCATTCCCCGGTTTTAATCCAAAAAATTCCCCTCTTTAAGGAAGAACAATGGATTAGGTCCCCCGCCCCGCTCGCCCCCCATTCTTATTTTGGGGGGGGGGAGTTTTAAGTGGAAAAAATTTTAATTTATTTTTTCACGCAATAAATCCCGCCCCCCCCGGGGGGAATTGCCCCTTTTGGGGCCGACCCCCCCGGCCCCTGCCACCCCCCCTTCCCCCAAAATTTGGTGAAATTCCCCGGCCCGGGGAAAAATAAGTCCCCGGGCCAATTAAACCGTGGGGGGCAAAAAGCCCAACAGTGCGGGTTGGCCCCTACCAGGGGTCAGTGAAAACCGCCTTATAAGACCCTTTGAGCCAATGGGCCCGCAGGGTTTACTTTTAAAAGGGAAAAAGGGGGAAATAACATTGCCCTTTAAGGAAATTTTAATTGGGGCGGAAATGGGAGGTGAGAGGGAGGGGGGGGGGTTCCAAAAAAATTTTGGGGGGGTTTACCCTCCCAAAAAATTGGAATAAGACCAGGTGGGCCCCGGGGGCCTGTTGACAGCGAAGGATTAACAGAGGAGCTTTAGAACAACTTTCAGTGAGGAAGGGAAGGATTTGGGGAGCCCTGTTTTTTTTCCCGGGAAAGGTGAACCCCCCTTTGGGCCGCACCCCAAGTCTCTTGGGGGCTGCTATTAATCAACCAATTTAGGTCCTCTTCATAAGTGCCCCCCCTTCCCCCCCCCCCTTTTTAAACCCCCAAAAAACCCCCACTCATCCCGCCCGGGGGCCCTTCCCTTTTGGGGAAATTTAGCCCTCCCACGGTTTTGGGGGTTCCCCTGGGTTTCCAGATTTCGCGGAAAAGGGGGGCGTATGGGGTTTGGTTTGGGACCCCGGTTTTATACCGGTTCATTTTCCCTTTTCCCCCCGCCCTGCCATTTTCCCAACCCTCTGCAGAGTTATTTTTTTGATCAAACCCCGGTAAAAAGTCCCCTTGCGACCGGCTAAAGCCCCCACACCCCACTTTTTACAGTTTTCCTTCCAGGCTGCCCTTTCAGAAAGTGGACTAGTACGTGGATGATACACAATAACCCTTTACTGTTGCTATTAAAAATAACAAAAGAACTATTTTCCCCCATTTTTTCCTAGGGGAAAAAAGTTTTTTGGGGTTTAAAGTCCCAAGGAACGGGAAACCAAATTAAATAAAACTTATCCCAAAGGTACCCCCCTGTATATTTTTATTTGCCCAACCTTTTTTAAAAATGTCCCTCTTTTTGGTGTTGGAAATAAATATTATGCTTACAATATTGATCCAGAAAGTGTTTTTCCAGTTCCTAATTGTATATTTGTGCCTGTACCACATCTTATTTTGCAATTTGGTGCAATTTAGCTTTGGGTTTTGCTTTTCTGCATGTTAAAATTATTCCTGCTCGTAGAAGGGTCCCTTTTTGACCTCCAAAAAAGGGGGGAGACTGCCGATCTTGAATGGCCATGTACACAAATCTTTTTTTTCAGGTTTTTTAAATCCCCGGGGGGTTTGTAATACGGGGTCAGACAGGGGAAAAGTCCGGGGCTCTGTTTTTCCTTTTGGGGGGGACCCAGCCAAATTTCTGTGAAAATCAAAAAAAGGCATTCATTTTATGACAGAAGCACCCAACCCCCAATCACGTCCAAGCTAGAAAAAAAACAGAAAAACCGAAAAGTGCCCCGAAAAGGCCCAAATCCTAAACCGTTTGGGGCGCACTTTTCCCCACCTCGGGTTCAAACAGAAAACTTTTGATGTGCGGGCAGCCGGTTTGTCGGGGAGAACTTTCTGAAAAAAATCTGAAAAGTTCTCGCCCTGATCCTCGAAATGCTGTTTCCTTTGAATTAGGCTTTGGGACCCTTAAAGGAGGGGGACGTTTTTTTGTTTTAGAACGGGGGCAGAGCTCCAGTTATTTTTCCCTGCTTTCAAACCCCAAAGCGAAAAAGCCCGTTTCCCCTTGCCATCTCGGTTAAAAAAGGCAAGTGGAGTTATGGGTTTTGGGTGGGTCCCAGCAGAAGGGCCCCATTACTTAAATTTTTGGGGGAAAACATTCCTATGGCCCCAATTTTCCAGACCCTGCGGGTTTTTTGGGGTATTTTTTTGGGAAAACCTCCTGCATTTTGGTTTTTTTTGGGGTGAAAAGTGACATTAATTGTACGCGATTTGTTTAAAAACTGGCCCTGGGAAAGCAAACATTCCTAACTCCATGGAAAACTTGGAAATTCAGGTTTGCGTGGTAGGTAATGTTCACAATGAGCTAAACGGGGGGTTTTTTTACAAAAAAATTTCAAACCCCTGATCGGTTTCCCCCCTGACCTTGGGCCCCTTATTAAGAAAATATGGGTGTCATAAAACCCCCAAAATTTCAAACGCGCCCTTTGTCCCCAGGGGGGGGCCCTTTCCCAAAATGATTTTACGGGCCCCGCTATAGCGGGGGAAACCCCCCAAGCCGGGAAGGGGAAAAAACGTTTTTACCAAAAAAAGGCGGGTCTCTATTTGCCCCTTGGGAAAATTTGAGGTTGAAGTTTTGGGCAGAGTGGGGGCCGTGCGTCCCCGGGGGGAAAGGGGGTTTCCCCATTTTGGAAAGCCCAGACCTTTACCCCCAACTTTTCTGATAAACCATTCGCAGGGTATTGGCAAAATTTGGGCCCAGCCCTACCCAAGTTTTCTTAGCCAACCCCAAGGGGCCTTTTGAGGGAAACCAATAAGGGTTAAATGTGGCCTTTTAAGGGGGGTGAGTCTCACACCCCAATAAAGAAAAACCCCCCCTTTTGGGAAGGGAAATCCCCCTGTGACCGGGCCTTTTTGGACCAATTCGGGGGGCCTAATTTATCAAAAACTGTCAAAGGGCTATGAAATTCAAGGGCCCCTTTAAAAAGGGGAGGGGGATTTCTCCGAAATTTAAACCACGCCTTATTTTGGCCGCGAAAAAGGGGCCTTGAAATACTTTCCTTCATTCCCGGGAACCCCCTTTTCTCTTTTGAGAACTAGGGATTACTTTCTCCTCCCCCCTGTTTCAGGAATTACGCCCGAGGGGGGGAGAAAATTTGACTTTGTAAAATTACCCAAAGCGGCGTACGCCCGCTATTTAAATTAAGGGGTCAAAGGGGGCCGCCCCCCCCGGGTTCCCCGGGCCCCCCCCCCCGCCCCCCCCCCCGGGCCCAAGGGGCGAAATTTGCGGGGCAAAATAACGTCCCCAATTAACCCGGAAGGAAACCTGGGATTTAATAGAACAAAGAACTCAGGCCACATCACTAATAAAATCCCCATTTAAGGGAGGGAACCCCCGGGCCCAACAAAACGGGGTCTAACAAGTAAAGAAACCGGGGAAAACGGGTTAGATCCCATACATAAAAAGGGGGCACCTTAACCCCCTAGCAAAAAATTGAACGGGTTTGAGGGGAGACCTAGACCCCCAAAGGCATTTCCCTTAAAAAAGAAAAAATTGAAAATTTAAAAAACACTTTCCCAAAAGGGGCACATGATGTTGTTGAGATTTAAAATTGGGGGGGCTTTATGAAGAGAAAAAAAACCGGGGGAAAGAAAAGAAAAGGGGGGGGGGGGAGAGAAAGGGGGGGGGGGGGGAAGCCCTTTTCCGGGCCCCCTTAAACCCCCCCAGGGGGGGGCGGGCGAGGGGAAAAATGGGAAAAAAAAGCCAGCTAAAAAGGGGGGAAAAACGAACCCCCCAAGGGGCCCAAGACCCAACCCACAAGACTTTTAAAAACCCCCTAAATGGGCCCCCAAAAGGGCCCCGGGGGATGGATTTGTTTAAGGGCCCCCCAAGGGTTCCAGATGGGGGAAAAAACCCAAGGGGTGGGCATCATAAAGAGGGGGCGAATTATAAAATCTTCCATCCGGAAAAAAAAAAGGGGAGAGACCTCCTCTACTCCATTACCTTTAAAAACTGCTTTTTAAATCAAGCTTTTTTGGGGTTAAAAAACCATTTTACGAACCCAAGCAAAATGGTAAAAATTTTTGGTTTTGGGTTGACTTTCAAGGCTCCATTTCTCTCCCCCACTACAGCTTTAAACCTTGGGGCTTTCCCCCAAATTTTAAAAGTTTTAAAACCCCCAATCATCAAAACCAAAATTTAAACCAAAAAAAGACTTATTTAATTTTTTTAATTATCTTTTTTTTAGTAAGATTTTTAATCCTGAAACCCCCCTTTTTTCCGGTTTTTTAAAAATTTTTTTAATTTTTTTAAAAAAAAATTTGAAAACCCACTTTTTTGGCTTTCAGCCCTTCCGAATCCTTTGGGCCTTGATCAGTTTCAACTATGTCCAACCGAAGCCCGTTTCCCAGAAACTTTTCTACACATTCCCAAAGTTGTTTGCACGAAAAACAGTTTTTTTTTTTCCAATCAAAACCCCCCAAGTTTTTCCAAATTGGTTTTTAAAAGGTTTCTGGGGACGGGTTGGGGCCCCAAAAACCCACCCCTCTACTTCATCATCTTTGGATTTTTCTTCCCCAAAAAACTAAAGCCCTGCTCAGGCTTTGCCCGGCGGGGAAACCCATTTGCCCGCCTTTTTAAACCCCCAATAGTACTCGAGTGTATGAAGTAACTCATCTTGTAGTACACTCACATAGAGCTCCGCATTGAGGTCACTATCGTCAAGTATCCAACTCTATATGACCAAACTTTACAATTCCTTCCTTTCTCGATCCATTAGCTTCCTTTTCCCTTGATTTTTCCACACCCATCAGAGCCCAGTCTGTTGACTTTCATCTCATCGCTCCAAATCATCCGTTTCTAATCTTCCACTTTTCATACTTTTTTTGCAAACTCAAGCCAATTCTTCTTATGGCGAGATTGAAGTCGTGGCTTGTTCACCTTTTTTTGGGCCATCATTCCAGACTTGTGTAGTCTGTGATCTCGCTGTTACGAAGCCTACGAGCTGCATCACATGATGCCGTTTGGCAATTTTCTTGGCCGAGAGACTCTATCAATGAGCTGGATGATGCTACTTCTCTTTTCTTGGGAAATTTTCTTCATGGCTGCTCCTCGATTCGAACCAGCGACCATTCACTTGGAAATCAGCCTAATAACTGAGCTATTAGGCAATGTGAGAACAGGTTGTGATTTGTAGTAACAAGAAAAGGATTGTTTCACCACCAGGAGCAAAACGGCAACAATGCAGTTACATGACACAAATCTGCAGAACTAAGCATATGCTAAATAGTTACAAGTCAAATTTGACTATGAGATAGCCGAGATAATTTTATATAAAATGATGGTTGTCTCGTGTTCAAAGCTGTAGTGATTGGTGAGATATGGCGCCTGAAAGTCAAAAGTTTAAAACATTTGTTACCCCTTTTGCTTGTCGGGGTAAAATTTTTATTGAAATACAACTTTAGAACACAAACTTTAATAAGTTGTAGACATGCAAAATGCTGCAGTAAGTGGGGGGAAAAACGTTTTCAACAATAATGCACGGAATAACATTTGTGGAGTCTATGAATTTCTTCTGAGAAATAGTTTTGCCTTCATCAGATCCTACATAGATGACCTCAAATTAGATCCCATTATTTCCAGGCTAGAGAATGGCCTCTCTACACTAACTATGGAGCAAAGTGGTGACCACAGGGACAACATCTCTTACAATGTCAGGGTATAAGGGAATTGCCTCAGGCACAGTCAATTCTGATTAACTGTTGAACTCTTCTACTTCTTTGAGAACGAGTGAAAAATGTTGCTTCAATCTCTTTGCTATGGGAGCAGAATCTTTTTCCCTGTGGTAACGCTCTGTCTGCTCCATGTCATCCAAATACTTTTCAAAATGAAACTCCTTATCTGATGAGGCTGAAGATATGGGAGCAGTAGCACTGGAGAGACCCAATTCCTCTTGGCACTGGATTGAACTGACTGTACCAATTTATTATATATTTTGGGAGTTGGTCCAATTTATTCCGACTCCACCAAAATGGACACAGACTCCACAGCCATGCTGTATCTAGATGTTAACTGTAGACTTCCCAAAAATAGCTCTGCTATAGGAGATTTAAACTTGTTAAAAAAAAAAATAAAAAAAAAATTCTGTGTTAAGTTTCCCTTTTGGAGTAATGTTCCCCTCTGACGACTCGCTCCACAGCTTTAGGTCAAGGTCTTATCTATATCTGCAGTTGCCTTGTTCAAGAATGTAATACTGGAAAGCAGAGCAGCGAACATCTGTTCTGCATTGTAGGCTGGAGAGCCGCTTTCCAAGTACTGCAGGCAACTAAATTTAAACTATTCTCGTCTGAACCCCTAACAAATGTCTTAGTGGTATTCTCTAGGAGAAGGGACGTTTGGGGTTAACAAGTGGGCTGCACTAGTGCCACAAGGTTGGGGGATAGCGTTGTGCTGACACATTGGCGGATTTTGCTGCCTTGGAATGTTCTTGTGTCAGGACATTGTGACATTGTATCATGTTTGCAGGAAGGAATGTAATCATCTTTCCTCATTTCACTACATTTTTCCTTTATTTCAGTGATTACCTCACCCCTCCCCTGACATGCTTTTTTTTTTTTTTTTTTTTAAGTAGATTCTTAATTTCCACATAAAATCCATTATAGAGCTTCATTCTTTTGAACTCCATTTTGTGGGGTGCCTATGTTGTTCGTCTTGCAGGTGTTCGAGTACATTGACCACTGCGTGTTATGTCCCTATGTCCCTGCACACTGGTGTTTCCAAGTGGTTCTAGTAGTGTGAGACTATCTGGGGACTCATCATGTTGACAAGGGGGAATGGTAACACCTAGTTGTCAATTTAGGTTATGTTCACATTTGTTGGAGGCTCTGTTAGCAGCCTCCTCATGGTGCCAAGTGCCCGCCATCCCTTACCCTTTTGTTCCCTATATTTACTCTTGTCGCCAGTGCATATAGAGATTGTCACCATTGTGGGCAGGAGCTTAGCTATAGGGTGTTCAGAGACGGCAGTTGCTGGCAGGCCCTAGAGCCTAAGGACGCTCAGTTACATAAGAATACATAAGTTTTATTAAAGGGGTTTTGTCACGAAGTAAAATTGACGTTGGAAGCCTGCAAATTACATTATAAACATTTTCACCATTCATCATTATTAAAAATTCTGGACTATTTTTGTTTTAGCTGCTCTTTTAGTGATCCATTTTTTACAGCTCATCTCCAGGGGATACGACCAGAGCTCCTCAGTCCTGGTCGCACATGCCCAGACATCACCTCTTCCTCTCGGGCAGCTACTGAGTGTTCAAACCCCAGGTGCTGTCATTCTACTCCCGTCCTCTTTACTCCTTAGTAATTAGTCAAACAGTTTCAAATAAAATAAAGAATAAACCTCAATGAGATCTATGCGTTGGTAAAGAGAAGAAAAAAAAACACAGGTTTGGTTCCTGCAGGGATTTGAAACGAGGACCCTTGTGCTGTGAGGCAAAAACTTTACATCTGAGCTACATTGTAGTTACTCACAGCTCTTTACATTAACAGACCTTTCTTTGACTAGAGAGGAAAGGCCTGGTGATGTCATCCTGCTGGATCACATGATATGCAATTCAAACAAATCACACACGCCTCCTTCTGAGTACATAGAGCTGAAGAGCTGGATGCAGGAGGTATGAAATGAGATTGTGGCAAAACCCCTTTAATGGCATGTGGTAGGCAGGGGCCCTTTTATAGATTTTGAATTTGGGTCCCCAGAGCTTTTAAATTACGCCTGTGATTGTTGATCCAGTGTAGTGCTGCCCTCATCCTCCCGCATTTCTTAGAGGCCCTGTGACCTCTCCTGACCTGTGTTAGTAAATCCTTGTGTTCCCTGTGAAACAACAATCCTGCAGCCTCTTCTCTTATATCTCTGTGGTGTTCTGTTTCTCTGTTGTTCCTTCTAGAAATGTATAACTGTATGTCAGATGGGTGTTTTTCATTAACACTGACTGGACAATGTCAGATTCTGCAGGTCACAAGGCATTATGGGAAAGGGGCTGAGAAGCCCACAGCGCCCTCTGTTGGTTGTAACAAATCCTCAATTTGCTTTTGACCCACCGAGTCTTGAGAAAGCAAAAAGGATTTTTTAGCCAAGCCAGTATCTCTCATCTACAGACAACGCTGTTTTCTGTTACTGGCTTGGCTAAAAAATCCTTTTTGCTTTCTCAAGACTCGGTGGGTCAAAAGCAAATTGAGGATTTGTTACAACTAACAAGAGGCGCTGTGGGCTTCTCAGCCCCTTTCCCATAATGCCTTGTGATATGCAGATGCTAAGTAGAGGGCGAAAAGGCAAAACAAAAAGTCTACAAGCCGTTCGTTCGGTGCTCTCCCTAAGGAGAGATCTTCCCTTCCTGAGACTCTGCAGGGACAGACCCCTAATTGGTGACACCCAGCTGACTGACACCTGATAAATTTCTAGTAGAAACCACACAACCTACAGATCTAAGGGAAGAAGATCTAGAATTGGTGTTTCATGTGGAACACTAGTATTTACTAAAACAGACAGGTCATGAAGAGCTGCAGGTCCTCTTTACCTCAGTTAGTAGCCATACGTGGTGCTTTAGGTGAAGTTCACACGGTGCAATTCAGAGCTGAAAATGTCTGCACCGAATTGGCATTGTTTCTTCATCGGAAATTCTGTGCTTGTAAGTGCAGAATTCGGCCAAGGAAACAACGCAAGGCAGATTTTCTTCCTCCTGTACCCTTTAATGGACGACACAGAAAATGCCTCTAAAAAGTCTCATGTCGAGTCTTTGTCGACATTTACAAACTGCAATGAAATTTGAACAACAATGTCGATTTTACATAGGAATCAGTGGGAGCCGTTTTACAGTAGTTTTGACATTTTTAGGGGGTGGAAGGATAATGCCCCCAAAAAAGCATAAAAGAAGCTGTGTGCACGTACCTCAACACTATTCAATCGGACCACAACAATTTTTATTTATGCTTCAGATGTGAAGACTAAAATTAAGTTTTGAGATTTAATGTCGGGAGCAGAACAAAATTGCTGTTTTTCAGGTGCAGCTAGCGTCTTTGCCAGAACGGATGATACATAAACGTTCCTTGGATGCCTTCTACATACTATAGTTATTTAGAGGTCAGTGGCCAGACAAGGAGTTCAAAAAATGCTACCCACTTACTGTAATTAATCTTTGGTGTTTGTTCCGATGCTTTTTATTATTTTTTTTTTTTTACTTTTTTTTTTAATTAACAGAGACCATCTCTCCCCTTAAAATGCACATGTCCAACTGTTTTCAGTGCTTTTTGCACAACTTGCTGATCTTAAACGAGATGCTTAATGGCAACATTCACAACAGGTGTTTGATCCCTGAATCGCCCAATAAATTTAGGAGATCAATTTGAATTGGGATGTAAACAGTCCTCCTCATCCTTCTGTTTACATTTTGTTATCGTGAGACCAAGACAATACCTTACAATTGACCAACAGTACCTTGCCAATTCAAGGCTTCAAGCAGGATGCTCTCAGACGAAAGTGGCCACTGAGCTCAGAGTGTCAGTGTCATCAGCAGTTTGTATCAGAGATATAGAGACTGGAGGAGTCACCAAGGCAAAGAAGTGGACGTCTTTTGGCTACATCACACACTGATGACCGCTTCATTGTAAACCGTGTCCTGCAGAACCAGATGATGAATTCCACACAACTCCAGGCATGTTTAAGGGAGGTGAGAGGCAACCAAGTGTCACGTTAGACCATTTACATCTGCATGGTCTGCGTAAGGTCAGTTGTAAGGGTATGTTCACACGATGTACTTTGGCGCGTACAGTATGTGCCACAGTACATCGTGTCTTTCGGGAGCTCATGGCAATACGCGCGTACACCCGCGGCGCATGGGGGGCGGCAGCCCTATGGACATGCATTACTTGCGGTGCGTATTCGCTGCAAATAATTGACATGTCACTTATCTCCCCGCGCGTAAAATACGATCGTATTGTACAAGTGGGGAGAGGAGGCGTAATCCATAGTTCTCTGAGAACTATGGATTACCGTAATTATGGGGCGCATTTCCCCGCGTATAAAGCGCAGTACGCCACGAAATACGCCCCAAAATTAGCCGTTTGAACAGACCCTTAGGGCCGGTTCACACGGCTTATTCAAGCCGTAATTGCGCAACGGATTTCGCCTGCAGTTACGGCTTGAATAAGGAGTGGGGTGGGGCGGGGGCGCTGCCCGCCAGCCCATAGACATCCATTATCCACGGCACGTATCCCGCCGGGATAATGTGCATGTCACTTTCTCCCCACCCGGCGGACTCGCCGAACGGGGAAGAGAGAACTGTGGATTACCGTGATGCCTGGGACGGATTCCAGCCGTATTGCAGCGCAGTAAAGTGCGCAGTACGGCTGCAATCCGTGCCCAAAATAAGCCGTGTGAACGGCCCCTTAAGCTCCTTGTTAGAGATCAGCAAGTTGTCCAACTTTTCAAGGCTTCAGTACTTTTTGCACATGTGCACCTAAAGTTTAAGGATGGTCTCATTTAAATAAAAATGTTCAAGAAATTTTATGTTCATCCTGAAATTTCACCCAAAAGCAAAATATCGCTTTTTGTGAGTAGAGTATATTAGGTTTATTGCCTTTGATTTCTGCCACAGATCCACACATCTATCCGTCGGAAATCTGTTTTGTGAATATAGCCTGGGTTATTGTATATGTGACGTCTATTTGAATAGCCTGGTTGTGTCTGGGCTGTCACATTTGTTGGGTTCACGATAATATACACTTTCTAGAGACATGAAGTGTTATCTTATTGGTTAACAAAAAATCGCTTGAATTTCTGGATTCAAAGAGCTTGTCCTATTCCTTGAGGGAAGGTTCAATCTGTGATGGAGTCTGCGTGTGAGTACTCCCACTAATCGCTGGAAAAAGGGTGGAAGCACGTGGCTTGGCACCGCACTTTGTATCTCCAAAAAAGGCAGGATGTGCGTTGTACGGTTAATAGATTGGACTCTACTAGGTGTTTTCTTTCGTGGTGTATTTTAGAAAGTGGTCACTGCTGTTTTTTGAGCCAAAGTCAGGAGTAAATCCAACAAGGAGGATACAAGTCCTTCCTTTATATCCCATGTGACTTGCGAATTCTTTGGCTAAAAAAAAAGCAGAACTGTTTAATCGCAAGACAACTTTGTTGCTTAAAGCAACCAATCAGAGCTCAGCTTTCATGTCTTATACTGCTGTGGAAAAATGAAAGCTTAGCTCTGATTGGTTGCTATGGGCAGCAGGGACAGTCTTGCGGTTAGCTTAGATAATTGAGGCCTACTGTGTGAAACCCCTCCAAGGGTAGATTCACACTGCGTTTTTAACATACAGTGTAGAAAAACTATTAATTTTTAGTAGTAGTTTTTAACGTATGTCAAACATGTTGGGTTACGTTAGTATGTGTTTTTTAAACCAAAAACATATACCCTTTTTTGGTTAAAAGGATGTTCTATTGTCATGTGGGGATTTCTGATGAAAAATGCACACAATCCCGTCTACATTTGGCGCATGAAAATGTATACCATTAGGTTTGCATTAGTCACTCATAGGGTATGTTCACATGGCGTAATTGTGGGGCGTATTCTGGTGCGTAATTGCGCTGCAATACGCGCAAATAGAGAGCCATGAATTACGCTAGTCTTCCCCAGCGTACAGTACGTGCGCATTATACGGCGGGAGAAAGAAAAGACATGTCACTACTTCCCGGCGTTTATGCACTGCAAATAATGGAAGTGAATGGGGCCTGCCCCCACGCTTTGGAAGTAGGTGCTGGCTAGTGCATACTTCTAAAACACCCGGCGTATTGTGGTTTGTACAATACGCGCTGCAATATGCCATATGAACATACTCGTAGAATTCAATGCAAAGAAAAAAATGGCATCTCTTTTTGCTGGTTAGAATTGCATAGCACACTACGCTTTTGTGAACCTGGACAAAACAGGATATAGACTCAAACGTACAACCCTGCGCTTGGCTGATATGAAGATTTAGGTGGTCTTAAAGGGAGTCTTATCACCAAATTTTATTTTATTTTTTTATAAATAAAACCAGATACTGATCCTTACTCTTTTCTTCCTAGTTGTTTTTATTTTCTGATTATTGATTTCTTAATTCTGTTTTCTGTATATGATGATGGGCGCGGCCATCTTGCCTGAGCTGCTTTTAACAGCATTTAGAGAGATGCTTTACAGCAGCTTCATGCAAATAGTAGCCTGTGAACATGAACAGACCCATTGACTTCTATAGGAGAATTTTCTAGGCATGCTCTGTGACCTGGGAAAAAGTCAGGGTGCCGGGAGGGGGAAGGGGGAAGCGGTGATTGGTGGATCCAGTGTTATCTATACATATTGGTGTCACCTTTCAGTGTAATCCTGCCTGTGCTGATAATGAGGAGACTGCTGAAAAGTTTTCTTTACAGAACAAGAAGTTTGAGAATATTATTGGTCTAGTGGATTTAATGACTTTTTTTAAAAAAATACTGCTATAAATTTTCTTTAAAAAAAAAGTTTAATATGTTAAATAAGGTCATTTTCTCATTGGGCCTCCAGTGATTCAACGCTGGTCACAAATCATGTGTATAGGTCATAAATGCATTCTGTGAGAAAATTCCTTTGGGGTGCGTTCAGATGCCTTGTACATTTATGGTGTGAATTTAGCACTGTAGATCTGCAGCAAATTACAATGCGTGTAGATGGAGATTGGAAGACCATCGCATGTAGCCGAAATGTTCTGCATGGATAAATGCGCCTGCTGCGGGTTCTCATTTTTATTAGGTTGCAAAAAAAAAAAAAAATCCCTTGGACTTTCACTGCAGATTCATTCCTGCAATCTATAGGGTTAAATTCTGCAGTGAATCCACCACAAATCCAGGGTGAATTACAGCAGAAACGGGCTTGCGGTAGAATCCATTGCAGAATTATTTGAACGCAGTTGTAAGGAATCTGCTTATAGCTCTGCCTCCTGAAGCCTTGTGAGTACTTTCCTGTGCCCAACCCTAATTGACTCCTATAATTAAAATATTGCAAATCAATTATCCCAACCTGACTATTCTGAATTCATTTATTTTAGAGGAGCACTAAACCTGCAGCGGAGCTTCTGGAATATTGTGGCTAATATCATTCACAAATGTATTTAAGGACAAGTGATCATAGGAGAGGGGGTGATGTGGATTTCAGAAATTCCATTGAAAAGCATTGAAGTGGCCATACACATAAGATGGAAATTGGATTAAAGGTTAAACCGCTATCTCTGCGCAATTTCGTATTCACAGCCTGGCCATTCACATCTAGTTTTTGACTGTTAAGTGGTATTTGTTGGGATAAAGGGTACGATAAATAAAGAATAAGCGGCTCCACTCACCCAAGTAAGCTCTTGCTCCAATCGTACCTGGCTTGTTCCTGCTCATTTCATGAGTCCTGGATTCTCTGCTGGCTAGGCGGTTCCAATTGAAAACCACAACCGGTGCACTCGCATATCCTTCCGGACAAGGCTAGCAATGCAGTTACCACCTCAGTCCAGTATGGGTGAAAAATGAGCAATTTTATTGTTTAGCAAAGGTAAAAATAACGAAGCAGTACGAGCATAGCATTAATAAATGCGTTAGCCGGTTACAGCGTTTGTTAATGCTATGCTAGTACTGCTGCATTACTTTTACCTTTGCTAAACAATAAACTGCTCTTTTTTAACCCATACTGGCCCGAGGTGGTACCTGCATTGCTAGCGTTGTCCAGAAGGATATGCGAGTGCACCGGCTGTGGTTTTAGTAAAGAGTACAATAATGTGTAACGCAGTGGTGCCATAGAGAATAATAAAGCACAGGTAGTTTAATTTGGACTGTTTGCTGAATGTACATACTTTGTGTGCAGGGCATAAAAACGGTCTACCGCACTTGTGTCCAGCACCTACATTATATATCGCTGGCAAATAGAGCAAGCATAGTCCAAATAAGATTTACTGTTCTCTATGGCACCGTCTTGGTACAGTATACAGTAGGGTACCCTTTTTCACTGTATGGATATATTCACACAGCGGGTTTTTTTGGACCATATTTTAGCACATTTAACGTGTTGGAAAACGGCCAAAATCGGCCTCAGACCAGCTTCAAATCTTCCTTCATTGAATACAATGTAAAACACGCCTTGTCCTTTACTTGGGTGCCATAACGGCCATAAAAATAAGTGTCCAGTTCTTTAAGGCGTTTTTTTTTTTTTTTTTTTTTTGCTCATAAAATCCCCATAGGAAACAATGGAGATAGGATTTTTCAAAATACGCTTCTAATTGGGCATTTTTATAAGCAGATTTGGAAGCTGATTTTGAAGTGTAAATATACACTTCAAAAACCGCGTGTGAACATACCCTATCCCCATAGATACCACAGGCAGAGTCCAGAACGACATGTGATGGGTCCTTTGGTCTGCATTGGCTATTACTGCCAATGAGACCGGCCATACATGTTCAGTGACACAGAGCAAGGGATGAACAACCTTTTTTAGGAACATTATAAAAAGTTTCTTTCTTCAGTTTGTTACTGAACAACAGATTTTCTTGAACCAGAAATCTTTTGTCAGACTTGGGTTATGTCTCCACTGCACAGGAATACGATCGTATCTTCGGCACTTTTAGTTTTTTTAAAAGCGCCGAAGATACAATCGTTCCTGCAGCCCCATAGGCGGCAATAGAAAAGACAAGCTGCAGTCTCCACCGCTTGTCTTTTGGCACCGGCATATTATACAACATGTTGTATAATACGCCGGTGCTTTTAGTTTTCTTGCTGTCTTCCCATAGAATACAATTGTATTGGTGACGGCAAAAAACGAGAAGCGACCGCAGTTTATGTACAAAGCGTGACAAAAACCGCGTTCCTGCATCGGGGGAAAAAAAACGGCCGCTTTAGGGAAGTATTTTGTCCCATGCAGTGTAGACATAGCCTTTCAGACAAAATTCTCCAACTTGTTCGTACTGTGATGGCCTGGAATTGGTCAGCTAAAATAATCCTTTGTCCACTATATTCCACCCAACTAACATTTTGGTTGAAACTGTCAATTTTCATCCACTTTAATGTGTATGGGGTTCTTGAATCCACCTCTCCCGAATCGAACAGGAATGATAACCGCGAACTATAGGTTTCCTGTGCCGGTTAAATATCAATTATGGGTCGTGCCCTTTAAAAGATTTATCATCTTACTGTGCCCAATGTGTGTACGTACATGGGCGTGTGTGTGTGTAGGTAAATATATATATCTATATATATATATATATATTTATATGTGTGTGTGTTGTATAAAACAACACCTCCTCCTCTCCCCTCCCCCTTCCCCCTCTCCTCCCCCTGTTCTTCCCCCTCTCCTCCCCCTGTTCTTCCCCCTCTCCTCCCCCTCTCCTCCCCCTCTCCTCCCCCTGTTCTTCCCCCTCTCCTCCCCCTGTTCTTCCCCCTCTCCTCCCCCTGTTCTTCCCCCTCTCCTCCCCCTGTTCTTCCCCCTCTCCTCCCCCTGTTCTTCCCCCTCTCCTCCCCCTCTCCTCCCTCCTCCCCCCTTTTCCCCCTCCCCTTCTCCTCCCTCCCCCCCCCCCCTCTTCTCCCTTTCCTCCCCCCCCCCCTTTCCCCCCCTTCCTCCCCCTCCCCCCCCTCCCCCTCTTCTCCACCCTCTCCTCTCCCTCTCCCTCTCCCTTTCCCTCTCCCTTTCCCTCTCCCTTTCCCTCTCCATATATGTATATATAAAATGTGTGTATGTATATATAAAATAAAAACTATTATACACACATATTTTGCACATTCTCCTTGCAGAATCTGGTTTCTTTGAAGTGGTAATTGATACTTTCTGTGCACAATGTACAATCTATGAATACAGGTGCAGGGAGGCGGTGGGTGTGTTAAGGATATGTAATTTATGATCGGCTGCTATGATTAACACTTCCACTTGTTCCCATGCAGTAGTTTTCATAAATTGCCTCCATTAATAATGCATTTCTCTGTGATTCATGTATTGCTTCCATTTATTTTAGCTCCAAAAGTGATTAAATAGCAATCGGCATTTTTTACAGCTGAAAAAGTGGAAGCAATGGAGATAGCTGCCATTTAGCTTGAGAACAGACCTCTTCTGAGGTAGCAAATTGTTATAGGATTATTTTCCATATACCTCTACAGTGACTGGAATCCATTTATAAATTGCAAAAACAAAGTGTCCCTCACACTGGTCGTCAGTAGGTGCTATAGGTACATGACAGTGTAGTGTGATCTTCAGCATCTGTGCTTCCCATGACAGTAAAGCGCTTCCACATTGCTCCGGTTTACCGAGTGCCGTGAGCTCCTCACTATAGTAAGTAAACGCTAGATATTTTCAGATGAATGCTGGGCTTCATCTAGCCCCATCCACCCACATAGCCAAAGAGGAAGCGTCTCAGATCCCTACCATATATATTCAGACACAGGTTACGCATTTCTTGGTTTTGCACAAACGTTTAGTTGCAAAAAAGCCTTTTTTTTTTTTTTTTTTTTTTTTGTGCTTAAAGGGGTTGTCTCACTAAATCGATTCATCTTACCTCAGTCCTGTTTTCTTGGTTTCATTTTGAATTCAGGGGCGTGTTTACTGGCTTCTACTTGGCTGCAGTAGAAGCCAGGTCTGTAGCTATAGCAACCAGTGCTGGCAGCCTATCAGGAGAGATCAAACAGGTCTGTAGCTATAGCGACCTGAGGAGCTGATGCAGCCCATTCAAGAGGGGATATCTAGGAATAGATAGGACACTGGTAATGGACATATATTACAGAGACTTGTTTTTGCAAGATCTTTAACATAAAAAGCAATCCTTGTAGTGAGACAACCCCTTTAAAACCTGAAGTTTTGAGGGCAACGAGCCCTTATTACTGTTCCTGTAGTTAAAGGGGTTCTCCAGGTTTTGAATAATGGGCCTGCTTTTGTCCCCATACGGAATGGGAATATTGTGAACGTTCCAATTTAGACCTAAATGGAACTTTTAGGTCACCAATCTTTTTCTAGAATATCAAGTATTCCCCCCCCCTGCAGAGCCACCTCCACTTTGCTAGATCGAGAAATAAATTCATTGTTGTCCTCCATGTATCTTTCCTGTCACAGACCAGACAATTTCAGTGCAGAGAGCACACAGCAGCAGAATTCCCCGCTTTCTGTAAATTAGTGCTGTTAATCCTCAAGAAAATCCATCCCTTTACTTTTACCACGAAAGTCTCCTCATCTAGTGTTCTACACTCAAGCAAAATGGCAACAATGGGAATGTCAATGTACGGGGGCTTGTTCATTTGCCGGTGGTGATGGTGTCTCCTTTTCTAGTAATTGGTAATTCTTTCCGGTGTCTGTTCTCTTCAGTTCTCTGTCTCTCCTGCCACTGCAAGACCCGATTCTCCCGTGTATGCAAATCTGCAAGAACTGAAGATTTCTCAGTCCAATCTTCCCCCTCAACCGAGCGCACCCCCAGTCCAAATTACAGGGGAGTGGGAAACGCACAAAGATAACACTGGACGTTTCTATTATTATAATAAAAGTACACAGGAACGAACTTGGAAGCCGCCACGCTGCACTAAAGAGCCAAGTAGGGGAGAGTCCATTTCTCAGGCAGACCATGAGGTAGGTTGCAAACCGGCCTTGAAGCATTATGGAATCTTTGTGTTGTTGCCGGAGTTCATGTCCTGTGTAATTCATAGAGGATCTCAGTGACCACTTTATTTTGTCCCCTTACGTGAAATATCCAAAAGTTTTTTTTGAAATGTACTTTTTGCTGGTTATAAAAAAAAAAAAAAAAATTATTTCTGGGTTGGCATGCGACTCATAACTGGGCACTACAAGATGAGGGAATACGTCTACATGATACTTCTATCTGCTCTTTGAATAGAACTGGTCCAGGTAGTTATCTTGCCTTCATCTAGTTTGAAGATGTTCAATTCCTCAGTTGAGTAAAAAATCTGATTAATAATCAGTGGAAATGTTTTATTACATTCCAGTCCAGTTGGTGGCCTTCCATGGACTTTGTAGTTTTGACCTTGCACCACCAGAGCTGCTTGTTTCATGGTCTTTATCCAATGGCTCATAGAGGGAGCTCCAAAGTGGGAGATCCCTTTTCTAAGGAATGTCCCCACCATATACTTTGATAGAATATCACTAGGTCCTAGAGGTGGAACCCACGCACATCTTGAACGTGTAATCTCCAAATGGACATCCGGTCTCGCTTGCACACTACTCTCTATTCTAGTCTATTAGAGTTCTGGGTGCAGTCAATCACACTGCTCGTCTGTTTTCAGAACTCCTAAAGAAAAGATTGGAGAGTTGTGCGCAAGCACAACCAGCTCTCCATTCCTATACAGCATTTTCATCGGCCCATACTCGAGATAGAAGTGGGGCCCGCACCTATCAAACATTGATGGTATATCCTATTGATATGCCATCAAAATCTGGGAACATCCTTTTAAGTCTTAGGCTGTGTCCACACAACAAAAGATAAAATACCTTTAGGCTATGTCTACACAGCACAGGATTTGGGTCGTTTTTTCAGTGGATTCAAAGTACTAAATTTTGAATCTGCTGAAAAACCGACCATAACCTGTGGTGTGAAACCCTCAAATGAAAATCCATGCTGTAGTCTACACAGCATGGATTTTTTACTGAGGGAAACCAAAAACGAAAACCGTCCGGCGGAATGTAGAACATGTTCCATATTCTGGGGGAACAACATCGGATTCCCGCAGCTCTAATGTACTGGGCCGCGGGAATCCCAAATCAAAGCACTGTTTTTTTTGCGCATAAACAGTGCAAAAAAATGGCACGGTACAGCAAAATGAATATGCTGTCGGATTTTGGACATCTTTTTCACTTTGCGGTGTTCATTTAGCCTTCATATTCAGAATCTGATGATTATGTCCACACAACATGTTACAGTCTGAAAACAGTCAACCATCCCCATAGACTACAGTAGAAAATCCGAGCTGTAGTCTACACAGCTCAGACTTTGATGGTCGGATTTCAAATCCAAAAACAGTCTTATAAACTTGGAACTTGCACATTCTGTACTGTTCAATGGTTAGAGGGACAGAATCCACAAACCGCAGCCAAAAACCATCCCCCTTTCCGTTCAAAAAGCTATAAAATTCTGGTTGGATGCTTTATTCAGAATCTGACAGGTATTTTATCTATGCCGTGTGGCCGTACCCTAAAACAGATTGGTCCGATGAGTATTTGAACAGTATTTCACACAAAAATTAAGGATTTTGGTGCTGATCTAGGATTTGGTTTTTCAATAGATTTTTCATATCTATTGAAATCTATCTACACAGAAAAGCTCTCTCTAGATAGTTTTTTTGGTTTTTTTTTAATATATATATATACTGTGACAAAAGTAACAAATCCAAAATTCATTCACTAAGCTTTCCGGTCAATTTTCAAGCAGTCCCATGGATTTCAATAGTAAATTTTCTGCCGTTTTCTGAGTGAAATCTGGCAAAAGATGGGACATGTTCCAAGTTTTTTGCATAAACGGCGGTTTTGAAATCTGTCCTCCAGAAAATCCAAATCATGTAGACTGCAGCTCGTATTTTCTATTTAGGTCTATGGGAATGGTTTACAGTCCATGTTTGACGGCTTTGAAAATGGAAATACCGTAAGCTTAAAAAAAAAACGACTGGAAATGCTTGCCGTGTAGTCGGCCATTAGTAAAAAGATTACTTTTAGGAGTTGGTTTTTCAAACCCTTTGTCATTTGAGCCAGGCTGGTTGCTCTCTGACTTTGCCCTGAAAATCTGTGGCACATTTGGTTAGTGATTTAGTCAATGTATAGCAGATTGACTCAAGCCGTTCTCTCTCCTACCTTGCATTATTAATCAGATTGTTCTAATGTTTCTCTTAAATCAAGAACCTCTTCTACATTAAGCTTTTCTGATATTAAGACATCGTGAAGTGTAGGATTGACTTTTTCACCCCTGAGTTGGGGAGGTTTATATACTAGATGCCTCTTCATAGTGGTTACTGTGTGGGGAGTGAATATTGAAAATACAGCCAAAACACAAATTCCTGTCAATCCAATCCCATAAAAAATTTTATACAGTCCATAATAGGTGACAACATTGTTGTATAATGGCATGTAACTGCATGCATTTTATAAAAAAAAGCCCTGGACATAAAGGTAAGTTACTTACCCCTCAGCACTATTGTGCTTAGGTCTTTAATCCAAGACAAAAGGTTTGTTTTATTGCCTTACATGTTCTTTTTAGGCCTCATTCAACGTCTTGATTCTCGTTTCCATTTATGGTCTTCATCAGGATGCGGTGAAAAATGTATACTATGGTAGGGACGTGTTGGGACAATAGAGAGCTATAGGGTGAATGTCGTCTGAATCGGATTGTTTGCCCTATTTACCAAACGTATGCAGTTTGTGCATAGGACACAAAAGCACGGTAGGCTGTTCCCCTTTTGTGTCCAATGCACAAACCGTAGACTTTCAGTAAATAGAGCAAACACAGTCCATTTCAGATTGTTTGTCTTTTATAGAGGTTTATTGCCCCGCCACGCCCCAGCATTGGCATTTATTCAGATACATTTTTCACGGTATCCCTACGAATGGTGGTGAGAAATGTTATGTGAAAGGGGTTTTGCACGTGATGGTCAACCTTACAATGGTGGCACATACCACTGATGACCAAGAAAGCCTGGCTGATCACAGTTGTAACCATCAATGTATCACAGGCACACGACCACACTTGCAGAACAATGGTTGGTCAAAAAAAAAAATCACCAATAAGAGGCTATTTAAGCCTCAGTACTACCTGGGAGAAGTTGCACAGGTGCAGATAACCATTGATGAACAATTGCTCAAACACCTATCCAGGTGTGTAGGGACTCGCAAGACAATGAGCACCCTTGACGTCTGTTGCGAGCTTGCCTATTTTGGCCAAAATATCAACCAATACCTCATGTTTAGTATTTTTCCAGTATGTTTTTCCCTATAACACTGAGGAACAGGAATGTCAGTATTTTGTGTTGGGCACTTCAAATATGCTAGGTGACCCATTCAATCGAATAATAAGGGTGTCATCAATTGGATGTAAGCCAGCATGGTACACCACATGTAACCGTATAACTGGCCCCTATAGAAGTCTTTTTATTAGCAATTGTAATACTAGCAATCACCCCAATTATGGATAGTAGGCGTGTGAGTGGTTGTTTCTCAGTATTTGTACATTAGTGCAATCTCCCCTCTGTGGTACTGCGGGTCCTCTTCATACTGGTCTGAACCGGTTCTTACCCAATGTCCATTTATTTTTATTTTTTTCTACTGGCCAATTCTCCCTCCTCCCCCCTCATGGATAGGTGTTTGAGCAATTGTTCACCAGTATTCTGTACCTGTGCAACTTCTCCCATGTAACACTGGGGCTTATACTGCCTCCTTACTGGGTAGGGTTTACTGTCCAGCCAGGAGTATGTCTGTGTTTTTAAGAAATGTTCCAGTTTCCTGTGATTTTTATCAATTTATCAGGAACAATGACCCTCATTGACTATTAGGCTATGTTCACACGGCTTATTTCAGAAGGTATTTACATCGGATGTCGATCGTAAATACGTTCTGAAATCAGTTGAAAATCAGTTGCAAATAAGCTTCAACTAAGTGGTACGTATTTGTAACATGATTTCCCGACGGATTCACCATCTCCATTCATTGTAGGTGGTGAATCCATTCGTAAATAATTGACATGCACATTGTTTTTCCGTCCGGATTGCCGTCGTCAATCCGCGGCGGCAATCCGGCACGGAAATACGCGTCGTGTGAACGACGAGCCGTATTTTCTATTGAAATCAATAGAAAATAGGCTGTGACTTATTTCTGACTGATTTGCCGACGGATTGACGATCGTCAATCCGTCGGCAAATACGCGGCGAAATAAGCCGTGTGAACGAGGCCTTACAGTCTAAAAGTTAGAAAGTGTAAACTTAGATCGGGTCTAAAAATGCACCATATGTATCACAGTGGTTGTTTAACTTTTAGACCAATTTTTGTTGGCTTACGCTGTATGAATTTTTGCGCGTTCTTGGCACAAATTTTGGTGCAGCGGTTAACATGGTAACCACGCCCAATTTTTGGCTAACCACGCTCACCTGTCTAGCATTGTGCAGAAAGTGTCTTCAACCCATAATAAATGTGCCAAAAATGCACCACTTTTGGGTGCATTTCACAACCCTTTTCTGATGCAACCACATTAGTAAATGAGGGCCAGTGTATTAGGAATGTTACAGATGTTTCGTTTATGACCAGATTTCAACTTAGTGTAGTGGCTCTCGTGGGTTTTGTAACAAACATTAATCATATATCATATAAAGTTGTAGGGAAATATTTTACAGATTGCACACAAATGCTTTAACCGAGGGCCAAACAAGTCCACGGCGGGAGGATCGATAAATCGGCCTCATTGGCGGAGAATAGTTTAATTTTTAATCCCATGTGGTAACACATTGTGCTATAATATTTTATGTAGTAGGGAATGTAACCTTTCTATTTGAGTCAATATATACATGTTTAATCTGGTGTGGTCAAATATGCAATAGATTAGAATGCCTGTCACAGTCCAGACCTCCTATCTGGAAAGCAAACCCACGGGAAGCTGCTTGTTTTGCTCTGGGCACTGGCTATAATTCGTTATTTAAAAGGGTATGATCCTGTGCTGGTTTATTTTATCATTTTGTCTTTATGCAAATTGCAGCTCTATTCTGATAGGTGTCTCAAGAATAATCGTTACTTTTTCTTTTACATTGTGCAGAACAGAATAAGTTTTCACTTCGAATAATTAAAAAAAAAAAAATGTTCCTGAGTCTAGATATTACTTGTTCCATACTTGTTATAGGGCCACTTGCTGTTCTTTTTATTCACTTTTAGAATGTCCACCTACTATGTCCTGGTCACAAATGCTGAGTGACACCTCTTAAATCGTCTTGTGCTTCGCAGTGGAGCGATTGCTGCTTTGTGCAGCCATCCAGTGAGGATCGGCACACCAAAAGTGGATTCTTGTCACCAGGTTTGGACATTTTAGGTAATCAAAAGAACAGCAGAGGCTGCCATAGCGGGTACTGTATGTTAGGCACTTTTCACATCTGTGTTCAGAACCTCCATCACAAATTGTATTAGGAATTATTAAAAAAAAAAAAAAAAAGCACACTAGGAACAACATGGGTAGACCCCATTGTAGTCCATAGAGGACATAGGGTGCCATAGAGGTTAATTGTAGAATGGATCTGGTTACACCTTTGCGATGGAGTTTCTGAATGGGACCTCTGACTTATGTGAAAAGGGCCTAACCGAAATATCTACGCACAGAATCATTTTTTAAGGCTATGTAAATATAATGCATGAACTTATGACATTGATACCTTAAAGGGATTGTCCAGTGGAAACATTTTTTTTTCTCTAAAAAATAGCTCCCACAGTTACGTACTTTTTCTTGTGTACTTTCATTGAATTTTCTTCTACATCAGCAGTTTGATGATGGCTAGCTAAATAGTTTTATCTTCGCACAAATGAAATAGCTTTGTGTCCAGCCCAGGAGATCAGGGGACCAAACGGATGTGCCTTTCAAGTCAGCCTTTAAAGCAGGGGTGTCAAACTGCGGCCCTCCAGCTTTGGGAAACTACAACTCCCATCATGCATTTGTATAATCTATAAGGCCATGTTCACACGGCTTAAAATGGGCCGTATTTTGGTCCGTAATTACGCGACGAAGTGCGCCAATTACGGGCCGAAAACGGCCCATTCATTACGGTAATTCACAGTTCTCATAGAGAACTATGGATTACGTCTCCTCTCCCCGCCCGGCGAAGCCGCCGGGCGGGGAGATAATTGACATGTGAATTACTAGCGGCGTATACGCGCCGCTAGCAATTCAAGTCTATGGGCCGGCGAAGTGCCGGCCCCCTGCTCAGTCCCCCGCTCCCGCCCCCGGTCACACGGCGTAATTGCGGGGCGTAATTACGCCCTGCAAATACACCGTGTGAACATGGCCTTACAGTGGGCATGATGGGAGTTGTAGTTTCCCAACAGCTGGAGGGCCACAGTTTGACACCTGTGCTTTAAAGCATATCTCTTTGATTCTGCCTCTTAAAGGGGTTTTGCCAAGAAGTGAGTTCCTTACCTAACAGGCTGATGCTCCTGTCTTGAGGCTTGAAAAAAGGGGCGTTGTGTTTCTGTGTTTAAAAAAAACAAGTCCCTCCACGGTGATGTCATCACTCCACCTCCCATGCACGTTCCTGATACTCAGTCTCTGTAGTTGAGCAAGCATTGTTTTGCTAATCCACAGAGGAGAACTGTATTGTGCACAAGCTATATGCGTTTTATTTCTCCCTCTTATTTGCTCAAGAGAGAAGATAAGCTCAGCAGGCAGCCGCCTTGCATTCCTTCAGGAACGGCTGCAGGGGAAGAGGGAGAGGGGCTGAGCGGGGAGAGTCTGCATGTTTACTCAGATAATTACATTACAACCAGTGGATTCTCTATACAAAAGTAACAGGATCTTTCTCCCCAGTCCCTTCAAAGCTCATTCATGTTCCCTGCCATCAGATTAGAAGTGCAAACAACGTAAGCATGGCCAGGTCAGCTCCTGGTCGTGTCTAATGTGAACGGTCAGGAAACCAAGGACATGTAAAGAAGGCTGTAGATCTCACAGGCTTCACTTTTTTTTAATGACATATATTTAGAAAAGTGATTAAATACCCATTTTGGAGGATCCCACGTCAACATTACATCGTGGCAAAACCCCTTTAAGCCTTTTATGACGAGGGAGGAAATGGGAAGCATACACTTACTTAGACTGAGGTTGGGAGGGAGGAAGATAGGCGAAGCACAGAAAAGGAACTGGGTAGTTTTATAGGGCAAAGGGAAACCATTTTTAAACCTGGAATGTTGCTACTTGGCTGTAGACAAGGGAGGCTACATACAGCGCAGGGAAAGCACAAATTTAGGAAAAAAACTATCACAAGACGATGAATAAAGACTTGGGCAAGCAATTTGAGGCTTTTATTTTTCTTGTCTCCGTTATGCTGGGCAACCCCTTTACGTAACAATGATCTATAATTATTTTTTTTTATAAAATTTGTATCTTTGCTTATTTTTTTCCTGGGTGATTTCCCCCCCATACTTTTACTGATCATCTTTGTGCTTGAGCTTTACATTTTTCCAACTCTGTCTAGCAAATGTCAGCAGAAGAACATTTTCACAACGCTTGTGACAACAATCAGTCAGATAGTCTGTATGGGTCTCCTCCCAAGGGGTGGTCAGAAGAATTGGATCAACATGGCCATACTTTCTTTGTCAATGACCAAACCAATGAAAAGGTACATGTGTGATCATGTTCACTTTTATTCCTTTACTTTGTTTAATGTGCACCTTTCAGAACTCCTATGTACTGATGTAAGCGTTTAGAACTTTTTGAACTGTAGTAATGTAATTTTTCAATAAAGTTAGATACTGCAATTTGGGCGCACCAGAGGTCTGGTCTCTGTTCTGCACTTTTCAAAAAATCATTTTCTGTAGTAGTGTCTTAGGTTTCATATGCCAAAGAAGCCCCTCAAAAAAACTGTGAAAATTACAAAGCAACTGGGGCCAGACCATCAGTGCTCCTGAATGTCTATGCTAGTAATAGAAATGAGTCAAAGGCACAATGCTGGTCTTCAGTATATGTAGCTGCTAGGGATTTTTTTTTTTTTTTTATTTAGATTTGTTTTTTATGTTAAAATCTTATTACAGTGGATAAAGCATGTGGACGATCAAGGCAGACCGTATTACTACAGCGCTGATGGATCCCGCTCCGAGTGGGAGCTGCCAAAGGTACGTTTTGTTAAGTTTGCTAATAGACTTTACAGGAACCTGTCAGGTGGTATGCTGTCCTAGGATGTAGTAGAGGGACGTAAGCTGAGCTCTTTCATAGTATGATGTGATGCTGAATTTCTGAGTAAAAGGCAGAGAATCTGTGAAAGCGAAACTGCAAGTCCTGCTGACCTTGCCCACATAGTGATTTACAGTTTGCTCTGTGCACACACTGATACAGGGAGAGCTGTCAATCACAGCATGTGGGTGGGGTCAGCAGAACCTCCATGGTCTCTTAAGGAGTCCATTCAGAATTTACTCTGCTTTTTAAAAACCCGAAATTAACAAATCCAAAAAACCCTAGACACAGACCAGCTCCTCTCTTCTGTCATATAACCCTATATATCAAGCCAGCTTATTTTCCTCTATCATATAACCCTAATATACAAGAGCCAGATCACCTCTCCTGTATCATATAACCCTATATATCACAGAGCTCAGTTCTCTCCCTTATCAAAAACCCATAACCTATATCACAGAGCTCAGCTCCTCCTCTATCAAATAACCTTAAATATCATAGAGCTCAGCTCCTCTCCCTCTATATCATATAACCCTATATGTCACAGTGCTCAGCTTCTCTATCATATAACCCTATATATCACAGAGCTCAGCTTCTCTCCTCTATCATATAGCCCTATATATCACAGAGCTCAGCTTCTCTCCCTCTATCATATAACCCTATATATCAGAGCTCAGCTCCTCTCCCTCTATATCATATAACCCTATATGTCACAGAGCTCAGCTTCTCTCCCTCTATCATATAACCCTATATGTCACAGAGCTCAGCTTCTCTCCTCTATCAAATAACCCTAAATATCACAGAGCTCAGCTTCTCTCCTTTATCATATAACCCTATATATCACAGAGCACAGATCCTCTCCTGTATCATAGAAGCTGAGCTCTGAAAACATAGGTTCATGAAAAAGAATAGAAATCTGTTGGCTATTTGTGATAATAGGGTTATATGATAAGGAGAAAAGCTGAGCTCTGTGAATATAGGGTTAAAATGAAAAGAGGGAGAGAGCTGAGCTCTGTGATATTAAGGTTATTTGATAAAAGAGAAAAGCTGACTTTGTGATAATATAGGGTTACTCTTCAATCAAAAACCCTATATATCACGAGAGCTCAGCTTCTTCCTTCCTCTATCATATAACCCTATATATCACAGAGCCCAACTCCTCCCCTCTATCAATAACCTATATATCAAGAGGCCCAATCTCTCCTCTATCATAAAAACCCCTATATTCCCCAGAGCTCAGTTTCTCCCTCTTCCAAATAACCCTTAAAATATCACAGACCCCAAAACTCCTTCTCATCAAATAACCCTAATTCATAGACCACTTCTCTCCTCTATCAATAAACCCTAAATATCACAAGAGCCAGCTCCTCCCTCTATCAAATAACCTTAAATATCACAGAGCCCCTTTCTTTCTCTATCAATAACCCTAAATATCACAGAGCCCAGCTTCCTCCCCCTCTATCATATAAACCTTATATATCACAGAGCTTCCCTCTCCCCTTTTATAAACCCTATATATCACAGACCCCCAGCTCCTCTCCTCTAAAAAAAACCCTATATATACAGAGCTCATCTCCTCTCATCTATCATATAACCCTATATATCACAGAAGTTTCCTCAATTTCCCATTCCCTCGCTCTTATTATAACCCCTAAAAAAATCCCCACCAAAAACCCTTTCACAGCTCGCTTCTCTCCTCTATCAAATAACCTTAAAAAATCAAGAGCTCAGCTCCTCCCCCCTCAAATCATAAACCCTATATATCACAGAGCCAGCTTCCCCTCCTCTATCAAAAAACCCCTATAATATCACAGAGCTCAGCTTCTCTCCTCTATCATATAACCCTATATATCACAGAGCTCCGCTCTTCTCCCTCCCACATCCTGTTCTTGGATAGGGCAGCATAAACTAGCTGACAGCTTCCTTTTAATTTTGCTCATGTCATCTATTTATCAAGCCGAATCAATCGAAAGAATTTAAATCAAATTGCTTGTTGCATGCCTGAAAACTACATCTAGAAATCATTGTGATGGAAGCGTAGCCTGTAATTGACACATAATTGCTCCTTTTAGTGGTGGATAGCCTCTTGGCATTAAAGTTGAGACAGAGAACAATAGCCTTTCCCATCTTGGATAGCACTATAAACAGTAGGTTTGGGGGAAGGACCTTTGGGGGTATAGGCATAGTGTGGAACACTGGAGAATTGCAGGTATTAGTTTGGCATTTCATCTGCTAGGTAAAACAGCAAGGTCCACCATCATAGGCTGTAATGGTCATCAGATTAAAAAAAAATAATAATAATAAAAAAAATATATTTTATTTTTTTTAATCTATGACAAATTTTAATAATATATATATATAAAAATATATATATATATATATATTTATATATAATTTAAAATTATTTTTTTACTTATTTTTTTAACTTCATTTCATACCCAAGTGTGATTTGAGATCTTGAAGTAGCATCCATACACTTCAGAATTGTATCCCGTTTCCACAGCTTCAATTTAACGTGTCTCGGAAGTTCCACAGTGTTGTACTTTTTTTTTTTTTTTTTTTTTAGTACAATTCCTTATTGCCACCTCATCAGAGAGAGATCACTAAAAGCCGGAGTCTTGATAGAAAATTCCAAGAACCAATAGTTTTAACCAAGTGGCGGCACAGCACATATCTGCTGGAGGCCAATGACAAGGTAACGTGATGTCGTCTTTTTGTTCTTGCTCATCAGACCAGTGTGACATACGGACAGTGCAGCAGTTAGCAAACAGCCAGAGCTTAATCCCTGGTTCTGGTTATATGCTCTGTATTCTGCATATCCTGTTCTGACAGTGGCATAAATCTCCTGTTAAATATGAAACTAACCTTTACTATTCAGAAGGAGGCCTTACCTGCAGTAGTCCCTTAAGATGGATTTGTAATCTTAGAGCTCTGACAGTAATGACATTAACAGGTCCCTTTTGTTTTTTACAGTTGCATATCAAGCAAAAGCGTAATTCCTCTGAGTATTACATACCTAGTCCTGGTTTTTTGACCTCATCTTATTCTATGAAAGTTAGTATTCTGTCTCTGGTGTGTGCTTGCTTGCCAACACATGTCCACATTCCAAAAATTCTTCAGATCTGTGAATATGCTTGCCTGCCTGCTGCATAATGACGGAAAGAAAAGTGGTTTTGATCTCAATAGAAAGACTAATAGATTTTCTTTATGGTCGTAATAACCTCCCGGAGTAAACTTAAAGGGGTTGTCTCACTACAGGGATTGCTTTTTATGTTAAAGATCTTGCAAAAACAAGTCACTTTGCAATGTATGTCCATGCAAGGGGTTTTGCCACGAAGTGAGTTCCTTACCTGTTATCTGTTCAGGAGAAAATATAAACATAGCATGCTGAGTCATGAATGCTGCAGGGGTGAGAGGGAGGGGGAGAGCAGAGAGCGAGGAAGCAGGGAGCGTCTCTAAAGTTTACTCAAATAATAACATTACAACTAGTGGATTTTGTATACAGCAGACAGCCTCATACACTGCACTTTCTCCCCAGCCCCTTGCAAGCTCCTTCATGTTCCCTGTCATCAGATAAGAAGTGCAAACACGTAAGCACGGCTAGATCAGCTCCTGGCCGTGTCTAATGTAAACTTTCAAGAAACTAAGTGGGACTGAGCAATGCTGTAGATCTCACAGGCTTCACTTTTTGTAATCACATATATTTAGAAAAGTGATTAAATACCCATTTTGGAGGATCCCACATCAACATTACATCGTGGAAAAACCCATTTAAGTGTCCTACTTATTCCTAGATATCCCTTCTTGTATGGGCTGCATCAGCTCCTCAGGTCGCTATAGCTACAGACCTGTTCAGTCCCTCCTGATAGGCTTCCAGCACTGGTTGCTATAGCTACAGACCTGGCTTCTATTGCAGTCTAGTGGAAGCCAGTAAAAACGCCCCTGAATTCAAAGTGAAACCAAGAAAACAGGACTGAGGTAAGATGAATCAATGTAGTGAGACAACCCCTTTAAGTGGTGTTCATGATGAGCCCCAACATAGCAGTGTTTTTGTAAGCTAAAGCCCATGCTCAATTTTACCTCTTGGATTAAAGATCTAGAACTACGAGCAGCCAGTTTTTTTCCCTATATGTTAGAAGTATGGGCCTTATTGATAGTTATTGTACCACTTATAAGTTGAGAGGTAACATTGCTGAGCTACCAAAATAAGATTTCCATAGATGGTCAGACTTTCCTCTGTGCTTGCCCTCATACCTTTTTAGCAAAGACGAAAGGGGTCACGGTAAACATTTCCTTATAACCAAGCCTACACAGCATATGTACCACTTTAGGCCCACCAAAGGATTTCTGGTGGCCTTTGATCTAAGATGTAAGAATGATTCGGCCACAGTCAATGGAGGTGGCTGCACATACACGACACTCTCCTTTTATTTTTATGTTAGTCCTTATAGGGGTTGTCTCTCTACAAGGATTGCTTTTTTGGTAAAAATTTTGCAAAAAGAAGTCACTTTGCAATATGTGTCCATTAACAGTGTCCTACTTATTCTGATATATCCCCTCTTGTATGGGCTGCATCAGCTCCTCAGGTCGCTATAACTACAGACCTGTTCAATCTCTCCTGATAGGCTGCCAGCACTGGTCGCTATAGCTACAGACCCGGCTTCTACTGCAGCCTAGTGGAAGCCAGTAAACACACCCCTGAATCCAAAGTGAAACCAAGAGAACAGGACTGAGGTAAGATGAATCAATGTCGTGAGACAACCCCTTTAAATACTCCCATAGATGAGAACAGAGCTAGCTGTGCAGGTTTGGCCATCTTTATGAATACGGCTCAAAGAATTGTAGCCGGTTTTAATTTTGGCCCTTACCTATTGCCAAGTTGTCCAGGGCTGCTTATAACCAACATTTCAGAACATTAGAATACAGGGAAGAACTTACATTTTGCAATCCCTTAAAGAGAATGTATCACGTATTCAGTTATATGCTTTAGGGCCGCTGTGGCTGGAAATATTTTTCAGAGCCCTGTCAATAGTCTTTAACAGTCTCCAAAAAGTGGTGGCATACAGACCCCTCCAGTGAGTGACAGAAGAGATGAATACAGAGTCTTATTGGAGTATAAGAACTATTGCTATAATGAAGTGCTTACATCCTCTGCTGACCATGTTCCAGGCTGCACAGTAAAGCTAAAAAGTGAGCTAGCGAAAACAAGACATTTAGAGGGGTTCTGTAGCAGGAGAAAATGTGTTCAAAATAGGACCAGGGTAGAAAAAGTGAGAAAAAAAGTATACTCTTCTGCCGCTCCAGGGCTCCCCAAAACCTACTTACCTAAACTTCTGGGTTTTCGCTACATTGTAAGTGAATGGAGTGCAAGCCTCTTGTGTGTCAGGATGAGAGCCCAGAAGTGAAGAGAACTGGATCCTGGAGATCTCTGGAGCAGCAGGGGACCATTGGGTAAGTCTAAAAAAAAAAAAAAAAAAAAAATTTTTTTTTGTTTTTTTTTTTGTCCCACCCTGGCCTGATTTTTAAATAAATTATCCCCTCCCCTGGACAAACCCTTGAAGCTTATGGAGTCTTCTCTAGTAGCCAGTGTGGCAGCTGTAATATTAGTAACCTGTTTTACGTGGATAGTTGCCTAAATGTAATCGGATCAGAAACTAAAAATGTTTTGTAATAAAACTACATATAAAATATTTCCTTTTCTGATGCCACATACCCTTTAAATGACACATTGGGGGCTATTCTGTAGGTGCAGTTGTGCCCACTCGTTGAGATTTGACAGGCTGCTATACAGATACGCTTATATAAAGAGATTCAGTCTAGTTACTGTACTGAAAATATGACCTTGAATTACCTAAACCTTCAGGATGTTTACCGTTCTCTACTTTTCTTTCTGTTTCATTTGCAGCTTTATTATAATTTTAAAATTAGCCAGTTACAACACAATAAAGATCTCAAATAACAGAGCAAATCCTAGCTGGGTATCTGCATATGCATGTTATTAATTCCTGCTGTAATCATGGCCTCTAATGGGCTTTGTTCTTTAATGGTTTTTCTTTTTCGGTAATTTTAGGTAACATTACTAACTTTGTTTATTTGATCTCAATGTTTTACCTCTTTTCCCCTCATGGAGTTTGGTGCTTTTTTTATATATTTTTTAATTTTATATTTTAAAAACTGCATGTGCAGATACAGTGCATTATAGACTGCTCAAAATGGTCAAACACAATACCCTATTCTGCTTCTCGACCCAATGGCTAAGTAAGTAGATTGCCATTCAATTTGCTATGGCACAAGCATGGTCAAATTGGATGAAACATGAAGTTTGAGCCTCTGGGTTTATCACACTGGCCATTTTAGCTGAATTGTAAACTATTTGGCAGATCTATAGACGGCTACCAGTGCCCACTGTTACTGCTACTGAGGATTGTAAAATATTTGATCCATACACTGCAATATATGATTGTGTGTTGGGAGAACTAATAGGAAGAAATTATTCCCAAGTATTACATCGAATAGGCTTCTGAAAATGGGGTCCTTTAACTTTTGTTAGTTCTTGTGGCTTTATATTTTATGTCAGTCGGGTGTTTCCCACTTAAAAATTGGAGACTTAGCAGCTACCAAATCCTTTGAGAAACAAAAAGGCCATTTCCATTACTATAGAATAGTTTATCACAAAAGGGTCCCCTGCATTTGTGTCCATTAACTATGGCTTAAAGGGATTCTCTCTCCTTGCTGTTTCAGAGCCACGAGCAGCTTTACATTCTCCTGGTTAGGCTGTGGGTGGTTCTATAGCAGTGATTAGCGTGTCAGCTCTGTATTTACAGCTCTTCAAAATGCACTGACATGAGAGCAGGAGATGTAAACAAGTACTTTCTCCTTTGTCTGTTAGAGATAAGTCTGTTCTCAAACTGCCAGCGGTCCGACCTGTAGTAAAGTCACTGTGCTCTCAGATGCCGACCTGTGAGAATTGAGAGCAGATAAAATCTCTGGTCTCCAAACCCATGCTAAAAAAAGCATTATATTTGGAAAAAGCCTTCATTTACCCGTCCCTACATGTTGAAAGCTAATCTCTATAGTGAACCATAGATGGAATATCCATTAAGTGCTATTCCAAAGTGTGACTTCAAATTATACCAGAAATGAACCGGAAGCCCTTAAAGGTAAAACTTTAGGTTAGTCTGTTTTATACCATCCCCCCCCAAATGCACTTCTATCCCACTATCATCACTACCTCCCTTTTCCCCTAAAACTCCCTGTCTATCCAAAACCACCCCACTGGCAACGATTTCCCATATCTCCCCGTTACCCACCCTCACACCCTGACCTCTACTCTCCACCTCTTTCACCATTAAAACCTCTCTCACAAAACCTACAAAACCCCCTTTTTGTTATCCCCACAAAACCTTTTCACAGTCCCCTCTTCTCCTTGCTGCTGGGGAAAATTTCCTAACCCCGGGGGCCCCCTCAGACATCCCCACTTTTTTTTCATCTGCCCCCTTACGGGCCCCAAGAAGCCCCCAACCCCCAAAACCCCCCTTAAATATAAAGCCCATTCCCCCACCCCCCCTATCCCTATCCCACCCTGGAGCTCTCTGGATTTGCACTTTCTGTGGCAAATAACTTCCTTCATCCATGTTTTCGTCCCCCGAAAACCTAACCTTTTGGATTAACAGAAATTTGGGTTGAAAACCCTCTGACCAATTTCCCCCTGCTGCACGCTCTTACGGCGGGCTTCAGTTTTAAAACCCCAAACCCCCCCCCTGGAAGTAAACATGGCGGCGGGTGGGCCTTCTTTTTAGATACCTGCTTTTTTTGTCCCCCATTCCCACCCCTTCCTCACCTCCCCTTTCAAGGGGGCACTCTGCCCATTACTCCCCTTCCAACCCCCAAGGGGGTTTTATTTATCGTCCCCCCAGGCCCGCCCGCCTTCCTCGCCACTCGCTTCCTGGCTTTTCACTTTTCTCCACTGACATCCCCACTTTACAGGGAGATTTTCAACACCCCAAATTTTGACACCCCCTGATTCTACTAACAAACTCCTGTCACTCTCCCTTCCTTGGCCTCACCCAGGGGACCTCGGGAAAAACTCAAAAAGAGGACACACACTGGACCTCATCTTCACCCCCCCTGTCCTCTATCAAACCCCTCAATCTCTCCTTTACCCATCTTGACACAATCGCCACCTTTCCCCACCAATTTCACCGACCCCCCCCCCCGGCCCCAAATCATGCTCCCCCATAAAACCCTACAAACCCCTTAACCCCCGCACCTCTCTGAATCTTTCTCCCCTCTTCCCTTTTTCTCATTCACTGACCCAACATAGCCCCCACTTTTACAACAACAAAATCCCCCTTTCCACTCTTGACGGGTCCCCTCTACACAAACAGAAACGCAAAATCAACAACAACCCTGGGCCCCGGGAACCCCCCACCAAACGCTGAGCAGCTTCCAGAATTGCTAACCCGCTGGAAAAAAACCCCGCTACACTGAGGACCTCGCCTATACAATCAATCACTCAACTTTTAAAATCTGCACCGCATAAGCCAAACAGGACTATTTCACCCCCCTCATACTCCCTTCTCCAAACCCCAGAAACTTTTCCCAAAACCTTCAACGCTTTTCCCCGTCCACCACCCCCCTCCCCCCATCTCTCCCCCTCAGCGATGATTCGCACTCACTTCCTAAATAAGATCTTTCTCATAACAAAGCTTCACCCCACATCCCTCTGTCTATCTCTATTCCTGCAGTGTCCCACATCCCCCCTCTACCCCGTCATCACTATTCCCCCCATTTTCCTCTCCTGTATCATGCAAGCTTACCCCTTACTGTCCAAATCCAACCCCATCTGTAATCTTGACCCACTCCCATTCACCTCATCCCTGACCTTAGTCTGTTACCAATCCCACCCTCCCCACCTTCAACCTATCAAAACCCTCGGGTTTTTCCCCTTCCCCCTTTAAACAAGGACCTCACCCCCCATCTTAAAAAATCATTCTTGACCCCTTTTGTCTGTCCAATACCCCCCATCTCACGCTTCCATTCGCCTCTAAACTCCTCGAACAAAACGTCTTACTTAAAACTTTCCCTCATCTACCACCAACTCCCCTTGACCCACTCAATCTGGGTTCCCACCCCACCACTCTACAGAAACCCCCCCTAAAACCCAAATAAAAACGACCTAAAAATTTCCCAAAACCCAAAGCCCCCTATTCTTGCTTCTCCTCCTAGACCTGCCCCCGCCTTTGCAGTCGACCACTCACCCTAATCAAATCCCCTTCCCCCCCTCGGCATCACGGGCTTGGGCCCCTTTTTTGGGCTCCCCCCTCACTGATCGACATCAGCGTACTCACCCGCCCACCTCCCCCTCTGCCCCTCTCGTTGGTGTACCCCAGGGTCTGTCCGGGGCCCCCTACCCTTTTCTATCTACATATTGGTCTGGGTCAACTAATGCATTGCTGGCTTTCCATTACCCCTGTATGCGACGATACCAACTCACATCTCCGCCCAGATATTCCTCTCTACTCTCCCGGATCCCTGACTGTCTTTCGTCCATACCTCTTCTTCTCCCCACTCTCCTGAACTAAAGTGGAGAAAACTGATTTATCAAACTTTTCCCCCGTCCCCCTCCCCCTCCCCCTGATCCTCTATCACAGCAATGGCTACACTCCCCCGCCAGTTCCCCAAGTCCGCTGCCTTGGGATAACCCTTTACCCAAACTGTCCTTCAAACCGAAAATCCGAACCCTCAGCTCCACCTGAAAAATACTCCTGTAACTTCATTCCTTAAATTTTAAAGCAAAAAAATGCTGGTCCATGCCCCCGTATCTCACGCCCAACTATTGCAACACCTTCTTGTGGCCCCCCAGCTACACCCTCGCCCCCCCCCAATCCATCCCTTAAATCTGCTGCCCGTCGATTCACCTCTCTCCTCGATACTCCTCTGCCCCCTCCCCTCGCCAATCCCTTTTACTGGCTTCCCCTTGCCCAACGAATTCAGTTCAAGTTGCAACCTGACCTACAAGGCCTCCAAACCCATTTCCCCTCCAACACTCTGCTCTAATCCCCCAGATATCCCCCGTCACGCAATCCCGCTCCCACAGGACCCCCTTTTTCTCTCCCCCCGTGTCAACTCCTCACCAACCGTTCCCAAACTTTCCTGTGCTTCCCCCTACTCTGGAACTCCCTGCCCCAACACCCAACTCTCCCCCTTCTCCCACCCCCCCAAAAACAACCTAAAAAACCCATTCTTTAGGATTGCCAAAAAAACAATAACCCTGCCGCACTACACTATCCACAACCCCTGTTCCCCCCCCACCTTCTGTCTCTTTTCCCCCCCTTTCCCTTTTTGGTTTTAAAACCTCACGGGCAGGGGACCTCTCTCCTTTTTTACCCGTTGTTATTAGTAAAATTTCACCTTTGTACTTTTTTTTGATTTTTATGTTTTTAAAACTGAATGTTTTAGCGCTCTGGAACCAAGGGCGCTCAAAAAAAAAAATAATAGTAGTAGACAACCCCTTTAAAGGGGTGTTGGGGAAGAAAACAAAGTTAAATTTTTCCACTTGGGATGAATAAAACGTGTATACACTGCATAGGTTTAAAAAATTTATTTTGGGGCTTTTGTTTTTTAAAGACTGAAAATATGATCGTTCCTGCACCCCATAGGCGGCAATAGAAAGACGACTTAGTCTCCACGTCGTTTTTTTTTCTGCTTGTCTTCTGGCGCCAGCGTATTTTCAACATGTTGTAAAAAATCCCCCGGGGTTTTTAATTTTCTGACGTCTTCCCATACAATACAAATGCTTTTTTGGGGGTTTTTGTCCCCCTGCTGGAGATATAAACCTAAAAAATAGAAGCTTTACTCATACTTCCCCGGGGAAGCTCCCCCTTCACTCCCGGGGGTGAGCCCTTTATTTCCCCCGGTGAAATAATGTAATCGTTACTTTTTACCGCCCCCCAGCAATCACAAAAACCCCCCAAAAGTCACTGCCCGTTGGGGGGGCAAGTATTAGTCTTGGCTTCTAATTTTACTCATACCCCGATGGACGGACGGAGGAACGAGCATTGATTGGTCCTGAAACAATCCTTTAAAAGGGCGGGTTTTAACTTAAAAGGCAGTGAAATTCCTTTAAATACTTCCCCCTTTTTTTTTCCCTTCTTTTTTTGCTAAACGAAGGTTAGTGTTAAAGGAGATGTCCACCTCCTCCACCTCCTTTTTTTGTTTCGTTTTTTTTTTTTTTCTTAGATAGCTGAGGATGGATGGGGAAAAAAAAAACAGTACTCTCCTCCAACATGACCCTCATTCAAGTGCTTCAGGACCTCTGTTTTTCAACCCTCTTTGTGCCCCCTCTTGGCCAAAGTTTTTTTTACTTTTAAAGGGGTTTTATCGTTACAAAGATCATGTCTCAGATTATGGGGACAGTAAAAATAAGCACTTTTGTAATTGGGTTGCATTACCTCTGCCCACTTGGTTTAGCAGATATGAGCCTTCTCTGTAAAACTGTCTTTTATTTCTGCTGTTGCTGGTCAGAACGCCCCCTGGTCGATTCTCACACCCTAGACACGCCCCCTGCACTGTGATTGGCTGGCTGACATTTCATTCAGCCTGTTGGGATACGCCTCTAGACAGGAAACGTCATGGCCACGCCCCCTGCGCTGTGATTGGCTGCTTGCACACTGTGTTTACTCCCCTCTGAGCTGTTAAAATTGATAGTGAAACCAAAGTCTGCTGGCTCTATGTACATCTCCCAGCTTTAGGGTCAATGTTCTGGCAATTACTGGCTGTTAAGGGGCTTTTGCCAAGAGGTTGATTAACCTCCTCACAGATCCAGTCCTTAAGCTGCTACTTGGAAAAGAAGGCATTCTGTTCCTCAGATCGAATGCAAGCCCCGCCTCTTTATGACATCATCACCTGTAGTGTATAACATAAGGATTCAACACTGTGTCTGCATAAGCTGCTTGTATAGAGCAGTGCTTAGCCCTGCAAGACAGAGGTTGGGAGTTCAAGTCCCATCAGTAGTTTGTTTTTTTTTTTTCTTTAAAATTTGTACACATATGTAAAGATATGAAAAATATATGTGTGTAGACATCTATAATTTAATTCATATACACACACAAAGCTCCCCTATATAGTGTCCTATCCTTGCAGTCACACCAAAGCACTTCCAACATACGTGATACAATGCATATATTCTGGGGATGAGAAATTATATAGGGGAGTCCCTTTTTATGTGTATATATATATATATATAATAATAATATATATATATATATAAAATCATTATATAGAGATTAACATATATATTTTAAAAGGTCTACTCTCTACATATGTGTAGAATTTAGGGGGAAAAAAATATACCCTGTGAGGGACTAGAACTCCAAACCCCTTCGTTGTAAAAGCAATAGTCTATCACTGCTCTACCTCTAGACCACCAGCCCAAGTTAGTTACAAGCTGAGCAGGACCTTCTCTCAAAGCTGATTTGCTTCTCCCCCCATCGTTTTCACTCGCATGTCACTGACAGGAAAGCAGAGATCTTTACTTGAAGCTGACATTTGTAGTTGAGTAAAGATCTCTGCCTGTTAGTACAATTTGGATGAAAACCACTAGAAGTAACAGCTGCTGGCTTTCAGTTGTGTGTAAACTAAGACATATGACAGGTGCTTGCTGGAGTTTGGAGCCTCAAGGCTGCAGACATAAGCAGGCAGAAGGTTACAGAGCTGTTATATCCAGACAACCTTCTGCATCCCCTGCTTTAAACAAAATGATGATGTCACAGTTCTTCCGTGAGGGGAGACACGCCTCCTGGAAGGAGAGACACGCCTGCTGACGGGAGAGACACGCCCCTGTATTTCAAACTCAATCTGAGAAAATTAGCTGATCAGCACGAGCAGCTCAAACGATAACACCCCTTTAAGGCTACATAGCTAATTTTCTTTGCAAGTCTAAAGCTGGCTGTGGCTCTCTGCATGGTGAGACGACCCCTTTAAGCTAGGATTGGAGTTTCTGATCTTGGCCATTTGTGCTGGAGGGCGGCTGATCAACATCACCCATGTACATTGAGATGCCGGAAAGGAATCTAGAGGTTTCCCGACACGTGGACTTTAGATTACAAAACTTTCAGAAGGAAAAAATGACCTGTAGGCGGTAGGAACCAAATTTCAGTTTTCCCCTTCCAAAATTTCCTGAGCATACGCAAGTGGGTAATAGTATTGACATTTCTCAGAATCTAAAGCTGGTACTTCCATTGGTCTGGTATTGTAGTGTGATGATTCGCAGTAACCATGATCCTCAAACTTTTCTTGACACATGATTTGGGCAAGTACAAAGGCGCTGATCTGTATTGGGTCACAAATTTATTCATTAATTTTAATCTTAATTTAAGTAATTTTAATTAACACCTTCAAAACATTCCCAGATGCCAATGAAGTAATTTTCAGCCTGTTTGTGTGTGGTGTAATTTGTGTCCAGATTTGCTTTTTTGGGTGTAGTGTACAGTTTGCTGACTTTTTTTTTAATTTTATTTATTTATTTTTTTGCTCATATACAATGAGTTTCAGAAGCTCCTCATTTTCCCCTCCCAGACCTGCGCTGTGATCAGAAAAATGTAACATATATCTTCATTTTCTAGGAATCGACCACTACATCCAAGCAAAATTTCCCAGATGTTGAGACCTCACCATCCTCCCCGAAGCACCAGTCAACGGTTAGTGGATCTTGCATGGTTCCTGGTTGGTTGTGTTGGTGACATTGAGGCTGGCAGTGACAGGAATGATAGATTACAGTGCATGGTTTTTGGAAAGTTTTTTTAAATGTGCTAAGTTATCTAGTTTCTTTGGGCAACATATCTACTTCTCCTTTGCAATAGTTTTGAGAAATTTCCCTCTGTGTTGATCTACAATAGGTTATGGTGAGTACCATAGAGCAGCATTGGGTAGGGCTGGGTTTACTTAGTTTTTGCTATGATCTGTCAAGTACCAATCTGTCAAGAAAACCGTTGATCTGATAAGATACAGTCACTGCTTTACATACATTATTGTGGCTTATCAAGTGATTAATATTAAGGGGGTGTTTGGACACTAAAAAAAAAAAAAAAAAAAAAGCTAGTTAGTCTGAACATGATAAAAATTGAGGAAAAAAAGAGAACTTGCCTCATAAACTCTCTTCATTCATCACGCCCAGTCAGCCAATCATGCGTGGTGTATCCAGCATGTTTACAAAGTAAATTTTCTTAATTTATCAAACTTTTTTTTTTTTTTTTTAGTGTTGGAATACCCCTTTAATGGTCTGTTTACAGGAAAGGCCGTTATTACCAGATTGGTGGGACTCTAACCCCTGGTGCCACTACCAATCAGCTGGCTGAGGCTCGGGCGAGCACTGCGACCTCTTCATTACCAGGCATAGCGCCACACATTTTGTTGAGGTGGTGCCTGGTACTACAGCTAACAGCTGCTACAAAATGTGTGGAGCTCTGCTTGGTAATGGAGAGGCTGCAGCACTTGCCTAAGGCTATGTTCACACGGCGTAATTGCGGGCCGTACAGTACACAGGGGGGCTGGCATCCCGCCGGCCCCATAGACTGTCATTGCTCGTGGCGTGTATTCGCCGCAAGTAATTGACATGTCACTTATCTCCCCGCACACACACAGTCACATGGTTATTGTACGCACATTTGTGGAGAGGTGCCGGTACTAATCATAGATCTGCTAGAAGAATATGGAGCTCTACCGTAATTGCACACGCAGGCATCTCACTCGTTATTAGAGCGCAAATACAACGCGAAATGCGCGCCGAAATGTGCCCATGTGAACGTACCCGAACTGTCCTTTTAAACAGCTAGTTGGTGGAGGCGCCAGAAGTTAGATCCCTATCGATCTGATACTTGTAGCCTGATCTATGAATGAATCAACCTAGAAACCTATTTATTATGTTAAAATCAATCAGAATTGCTTGCATATAAAATCTATCAATCTACGATTGGGTTAGGAAAACCCAGGATGTGGAAAGCTATTTTACTATTTAGGGAAGGAGGAATACAAATAGTTCTCATCAGTACTTGAAGGTGTAATTGAAGGTAATCTATAGATGGAGAACAAGCTCTACAGGTTTATTTTGGACTGCAATCCAGACGGCTCAGTCATTGTAAATCCTGTATCTAAACACAATCTTGCATTCCCTGGAGTGATGCAACATCTTTCTAAAGGCCCATTTATACGGCGCAATTATTATGATTTGTTGGTTTCAGAACAATTGGAACCGTGTTTGTGTAGTAAAACTACACAAGAAAATCAATGATAATACGGAATATTTGGCACCATTTTTTTTTTTTAGCCATCCTTTGAGCTGAGCAATTAGCCTTTGGCACATTGCTGCACAGCATTTACAAAATGTGCATTTTACCTAGTTGACCTGAGCACAGTTTTTAGGTACATACTTTATGCCATTTCTTTTTTTCTGCTGTAATAACATTTTGTTGCAGAATAATACATTGCAAGTACAGCGTTATTAGTCTTGACCAGGGGTTTTGGTCTGAGAACCATGTTGACAGGTAATAGCAGTAGAAAGGCGCAGTCAAATTTAGAAAACTGAACCATTCGGGTGGTTTCTGCTGACCTATCTTGAGAGCAGGATGTGATCGAGGCGCTGAGCTCTGTGAGATATGGGGTTATATGACAGGAGAAAAGCTGAGCTCTGTGATATATAGGGTTATATGTTAGAAGAGAAGCTGAGCTCTGTGATATATAGGGTTATATGTTAGAAGAGAAGCTGAGCTCTGTGATATATAGGGTTATATGATAGAGGGAGAGGAGCTGAGCTCTGTGATATATAGGATTATATGATAGGAGGAGAGAAGCTGAGCTCTGTGATATATCGGATTATATTATAGAGGGAGAGCAGCGGAGCTTTGTGATCTGTAGGGTTATATGATCGAGGGAGAGGAGCTGAGCTCTGTGATATATAGGGTTATGTGATATGGGTGAGAAGCTGAGCTATGTGACATATAGGTTATATGGTATACGGGAGAGAAGCTGAGCTCTCTGATATATAGGGTTATGATGACGGAGAGAAAGCTGAGCTCTGTGATACATAGGATTATATGTTAGAAGAGAAGCTGAGCTCTGTGATATATAGGGTTATATGAGAGGAGAGAAGCTGAGCTCTGTGATATATAGGGTTATGTGATAGGGGTGAGAAGCTGAGCTATGTGATATATAGGATTATATGACAGAGGAGAGAAGCTGAGCTCTGATCTATAGGGTTATATGATTAGAGAGCAAGTGTTTAGATAAAGGGTTATATGATGAGCAGAGAAGCTGAGTTCGTGATTATGCGGTTATATGATAGAGGAGATGAGACAGCTCTGATCTATAGGGTTATATGATTTGAAGCAGGGTTTTTAATAAAAAGCAGAGTAAAACAAAAAGGCCTGAGTCCTGCTTATCCCCCCTCCCCCTCCAACCCACATACAGTGATTTGACAGTTCTGTACACACACTGATACTGGGGAAGCTGTCAATTACTATATGTGAGCTGGGTCACAAGGACTTCCACTATCTATTAGAGTCTGGTCTACTCTTAAATCCTGCTGTAAATCATGTAAACCTATATATCACAGAGGCCAGCTTTTCTTCCTCTGTCACATCCTGCTCTCAGATTGGGTAGAAAAAAAAGCACATAACTGGTTCCCTTTAATCAATGTATATTATGAAGACGAAGCAAGTAAAGTTCTCTGCTTAGTTTGTATAAACTTTTTCTAGAAAGTGAAATTGTGACAAGTCTGCAGGTATATTACGTTCTTGTACATTATAGTCTTCTGGACAAGATTTCTGTGCAATGGCTATAAAAGGTTAACAGGCTTTCATCTTGTCTCACCATAATAAATTCCTTTTTATTGGCTGTATATTCTCCATTTATATAATCTGTGGCCACCTTTACCCATTGTATTTTCTATACTAGCTTAAAAGTTGGTAATGTGATTTCTAGTATGCTAATTTGAATCTCCTTGTCTTACTACAAAAAGTCCAGAAAGTGCTTTTGCCAAATCCTTTCACTATAAGCCGGCCTCAGAAAGCAGGGAGTTTGCAGCACTTGCACAGTTCTCCATATGTCTTTGGGAGTTGAAGTATACTAAAGTGACACTACTCGGGTGTATTCAGAACTCCCATGGACAGGAATGGGGGAAAGTGGCACAAGTGCGGCCATATGCCAATTCTCTGAGGTTGGCCTGTAGCAAGGTACGAACTGGTCTAAATATTTTCCGAGTTGGAAAAATCCCTTTAAAGCGGTTGTCTCACTACAAAGATTTCTATTTATGTTAAAGATCTTGCAAAAACAAGTCACTTGGCAATATGTGTCCATTAACATGTCCACATGCTAGATATCCCTTTGTATGGGCTGCATCAGCTCCTCAGGTTGCTATAGCTACAGACCTATTTGATCTCTCCTGATAGGGTGGCAGTGCTGGTTGCTATAGCTACAGACCTGGCTTCTACTGCAGCCTAGTAGAAGCCAGTAAACGCCCCTGAATTCAAAGTGAAACCAATAAAACAGGACTGAGGTAAGATGAATCAGTGTAGTGAGACAACCCCTTTATGGTGGTCATACAACTGTTCAGACAGTAGCTATTCCTTCCAGCCCCTACATACACCTGCATGCATGATCCAACCGAGAGTGCATGTGTTCTCAAAAGAGAAAGAGAAATAAGCTGCTGCCCAGCACCTCGGGTGGGGGTTATTTACCCTGACCACAGTCTGACATGATGAAATACAACATGTCCAATCTTTTCCAAAATTATTGGGTCAAATTCGACTAACTTGTATGTGTATGGTCCCCTATGTATTCAGACTGGCATCATAGTTTCTGTTTTTACAAGATCCTTGAATGATGGGATCAATCAATTGTAATAAATTTAACAGATTTGATCTTGTCCTTTTGTCAAGTGTGAACACTGCTAACTTGCTGTCTTGTTTGTGCAGGATCAAGAAAAGTATGGAGTACTAAATGTTACCAAAATCACAGAAAATGGGAAAAAAGTTAGGTTAGTATGATGGATTTATCAACTTACCTCTGAGGGACAGTCCTGTGCGTTTGTGGCTGTTCATCATTTATACTGGTTTATACCATTCTTTTACTTTTTTAGAAACAGAAAGGGTGACAGCCTTGCTACAATAAGTTTGTGGTGCATTGTATTTGTTGAAAATGAATGTGGATTAATCATATACGTGGATTGTAAAATGGGGATCAAATGTGGGATTCAGTTTACTTTGCATATACATTGCTTTACCTCTCTTGTTCTGTACCATAGTACAGACCTGCATTCACAATTATGCAGGTAGCGGAGCTGAAAAACTACCGTATTTTTCAAACTATAAGGCTATGTCTACACTGCACAGCTTTATGATTTGTACGTATTTTCGGCACTTTTAGAATTTTGAAAACGCTGAAAATACGGTTGTTGGTGCAGGCCCATAGACTACAATAGAAAAGGCGAGCTGTAGTTTCCACAGCTAGTCTTTTCTCCGATCGTCCTTCAGTGCCGGCGTATTATACAACATGTTGTATGATGATGATATACGCTGACACTTTTAGTTATTTCGGCGTCTTCCCATATGATACAATTGTATGGGCGACGTAAAAAAGAACCCATAAACGACCGCGGTTTTTGCGCAAAAAGTGACGAAGACCGTGGTCATGTATCGGCGAAAAAAAGTTTTTTGTTTTTTTTTTTGTCCGATGCAGTTTAGCTATAGCCTAAGACTCACTGTATCATTAGACAGATCTAAGTTTTAGGCAGGGCAAATTTTTTTTTTTTTTTTTTAAGTAAATAGTCTGCTACAACACTTATTAGAGAGAGAGAACAGGTTAACTTCTGCTTGTGTGGTTCCATTAGCAGCCTCTGTCAGATTCCATCATCAATGATGGAAAAAAAAAGCACAGCATGCGGGGCTATTTATTCACATTCAAATGACGTACACCATGACCAAAACCCAGAAGAACCCATTATAGGCTAATGACAGACCCCAGCAGTGCCCATTAACACATCCAGTACCACCATTAGTTTAATTTTCAGTTCCTATGACCATAGGACTAAACTATGCAATTTCTTGATTGCTTTTATAATGCATTACTCTATTGCTAAGTACACATGTAGACCAAATTGTTAGTACCCTTTCTTTAAAGAAAGAAAAGCCCACCATGGTCACTGAAATAATCTGAAACTGACACAGTAATAATTAATTAAAATTTTACTGGCCAGGAGAAAATTCATGGTACGAATGATAATAATTTGACCATAGACACCGATTAAACTAAGAAGGGTCCTGTAATTAACTTCAGAAGTGTCTTCAAACTTTTGATCGGTTGGTCCGCCTATTAAAATCATAAAAATTAGTCACTGTTCTGTTTGGTATCTTGGTGTGTACCACACTAAACATGGGCCAAAGGAAGTTAAGGACAGTGTTGTCTCAGGAGATTAGAAAGAAAATAGACAATTTTAAAGGTGATGGCTATAAGACCATCTCAAAACAGCTTGATGTTCCTGTTTCTACAATTGTCCATATTATTCAGAAGTTTAAGCTCTATGTGGCTGAAGGCAATAGCCATGGACATGGTCACAAGATGGAAACCTGTGACAAGTACGAAGAGCCCAGAACAACTTCCAAAAAGATTAGACCAGAGGTCCCCAACTCCAGTCTTCAAGGCCCACCAGCATTTCATGTGTTCTGGCTTTCCTTAGCATTGCGCAGGCGATTTTATTATTGTCAGTGCATTCTGTGAGATATCCTGAAAACATGACCTGTTGGTGGGCTTTGAGGACTGGAGTTTGGGAACACTGGATTAGAGGTTGACTCCAAGTTCAAGGAACATCAGTGTCTGATCGCACCATCCAAAATTATTTCGCTAAAAAGCAGATTGCCAATTTTTCCCTAAGCTAAACTAATAGAAAAGTGTCTGCCTAGCCTGGCTAAAATGTAACTTTTAATGCGACCAATTTATGTCCTCTACAATAGTTAGTCTTTGCATGAATGATTGATGTATAAAATGCTGCTGCAACTCTCAGTAACTTCCTAGCTAATTATTCTAGTGCCGTTAGTATACTAGTTAGCTTGTAAATTGCAGTGACTAAGCAAAAAGTTATTCGCTAAAGACCGCCGACGTATTTCGCCGTTAAAGCTAGCTCCTTAGGGGGAAAGTAGCAAACGAGGGCCATGATGCTGAATAACGTTTAAATAGCCAAAACTGATGACATCACACATCGTGTGCTAAAGCAAAAGACCAATAGGGGTAGGTTGAGAGACAAGCCTCCAAAAAGGATGAAAAAGAGGGAGCCACCTCTCTTACCCTTTCTTGGAGGCTTGTCCACCCTTTCTTAGATGGTTGTCTCTCAACCTACCCTTACTGGTCTTTTGCTTTAACACATGATATCTGATGTCATCAGTTTTAGCTATTTAAACCTTGTTCAGCTTCACACCTGCACTTTTTTTTATAAAAATACTAAAACTGAGAAGCAGTATGTGCACTTTCTCCAAGATTCTGGTTTTCAGTATGCACAATCTTGTGGCTCCTGTTGCAGTTAAATAATAGCATTAAAGGGGTTTTATCATTTGAAGTGTTCAGGCTCTTCCGCTAATTCTATGAGATTGAATTTGAAATCCGGGCGTGTCGGCGTGTCTCTCCTCACTGAAGAGCTGTGACATCATCATTCTGTATTTGCAGTAGAAGGGGAAGGTTGTCTGGACAGAACAGATCTGCAGCCTCCTGCAGTGTTCTCTTGTGTCTGCAGAGCCTTCAGCGTCAGGCTGGCTCCACAAGCTCCTTGCTATGCTCTAACCAGTTATACACACAGTCTGAACTGATGAAACACATGTGAGGAATGCACACTGCCCCTTCCCCCTCTATTATCAGGTAGGAGGCTGTGTGACTGTGTTATATGGAGGAAGCACAGGACATAAGACTGTGTAATATGAGGGAATCTATGAGTTAAACGGTCAGTTATTACCCAGATCATTCACCTTAGAGCTGGGAGATGATTATAGAGCCAGCAGCCCTCTCACACTCTCAAATAGCTGGTTTTACTTTAGGTTTTAACAGCTCAGAGGGGAGTTTAGTGTGCAGGCAGCCAATCACAGCACAGGGGGGCGTGTTCGGGGCGTTTCCTGTCTGGGGGCGTATCCTAACAGGCTGAATGAAATTTCAGTAATCCAGTTACATTTGCAGGGGGTGTATCCAGGGGCGGAATCCGTCCGGGGACGTGTCCAGAGTAGCCAATCACAGAAAAGGGGGCGTGACCCGACTAGCAGCAGCAGAAATAGAAAACAGATGCACAGAAAAGCTCATATCTACTAAACCAAGTGAGTTAGGTAATGCAACCCAATTACAAAAGGACTTATTTTTACTGTCCCCATAATCTGAGATATGATCTTTGTAGCGAGAAAACCCCTTTAAGCTTTAGGCACGTGTAAGGTCTGCTAGTTAAGTATACCATGAAAAACGAAAGCTTGGTATGCAAGTGGGAGGTTGTCCCTTGCAATTAGATAAATATGCCACAGCGGCTATTAACAAGTCTTGGTTTGCGGGTCACTGATCTATGCAATCCTGATCTCTACTCGGATAGTTTACAGGAACATATGACAACATATGGAATTATAATCTATTTACTAAGGCCCAGTGCACATCTGCATCTAAGGTTTTGTTTGGCTGCTAATGATGCCAGTTTACCCCATTGACTACGGTCTGTTGGGTTTTTGACGTGATTTCCGTTATTTTAACTGAAAAAATTAGCACACCATGCTGCACTATATTTTTCGATCATTTTTGACAAAATCTCCAAACAGAAATTTTGAGCCAGATTTGAGCCTGGCTTACAGAGGTGTGCTTCAGCCACATTGCTCATAACGCCTGTATAACAGCGCTTTCGGTTGTTGTAAATCAATGACGATAACAAGGGTTGACATTAAATAAATGACATTGGTGTTTCAGGAAGAACTGGACATCGTCGTGGGCCGTGCTGCAGGGGTCATCGATATTGTTTCAAGGCACCGGAGCTAGCTGGGTAAGGAGATGCTCATTAAATTATCATCTTCTCTGATTGCAGTGAACACTATAACTACAGGATTTTATCATTTTGAGCCCCTGGTGTCCCGGCTTCCTCTCTTTTAATTAAAGAGAATCGGGAGTGCTTGCCAAATCATAATTTAATTCAATTTCCTCTTTATAAACTAATTGGCCTCTTTTAATTTGAGAGCGTGTTTAGTAAATGCTTTAGGGACATCTTACTGGATTATTCTTCTTAACCGTTTGATGGCTTGGAAAACAATGATGTGTTCTAAAATGAAGTGTCGGATTATGGCAGCTTATAAAGTGTTAGAGAGGATTATGTGTTTGATGGGAGAACTTGATCATTGCTAGGCAGAGCCCCAGGCAAAGAAAAAAAACACTTGGGCACCTTAATCTCCTAGGTCTCTTAGGCTATGTTCACACGGCTTATTGCAGTACGTATAGTACGCTCTGCAATACGGCGGGTGTTTTTGGATCAGCGCTTAATTCCAAAGCAGAGGGGGCGGGCGCCGGCCCCGTAGACATGTATTGTCAGTGACAAGTATACGCTGCTAACAATTGACATGTTAATCCCCCTCCCTCCCGTGCATATAATGCGATCGCGTTGGACACGCGGGGGACAGCGCGTAATCCATAGCTCTCTACGAGAGCTATGAATTACCGTAATTGCGGTGTGAATTTTGTCGCATATAATGCGCAATACGCCACGAAATGCGCGCCGAAATATGCGACATTTTAAGCTGTGTGAACATACCCTTAAACTGAAGAATTTGAAGCCAAATGACAGTTTTTGGTTGACACAATATTACGTGTAAATAACGCATTTATTAAAAATTATGTCCATAGCCCTTTTCGGTGCCTTTACATACTAAAATGGTGCTTTAGCATTTTCTTAGCTTTTCTAATGTATTTCTCTTAGTCCATCTCCCTCTGAGTGGATATTGTATGGGTAATATAAAAGGACAGCCAGCAGGTATTCAATTCCCTGCTGCTACTCTTTCGTCAGTGACCCTAACCCTAAGTAATTGCATGTACTGTATCAATGCAGATGACAGTGAAAAATATTGGGTCTCATTTATCAAACTTGTCTAAACAGAAGGCTGTCTCTGTTGCTTATAGCGATCAATTGGAGCTCAGCTTTCTTTTTTTTTTCTTTTTTTAAACTGTTCTGGAAAAATTAAAACGGGGCTCTTATTGGTTGCTATTGGCAACAGACCATGTTATTGTTAGACAATTTTGATTAAATGAGGCCTGTTGTATCTATTTTTGTGTGTTTTTTTTATTAATTTTCTATGGTTTAAATAAAAGTTTGCTCTTCAGCAGGACCGTGGAGTCGGCAAGCCAAAGCCCCGACTCCTCAAATTCCCAAACCTCCGACTCCACAGCCCTGCTCTTCAGCAGAAAGTGCTCATTTCAAATGGTGAAAGAATAGATTTCTTCAAAAAAAAAAAACACAAAAAAAACAGCCCCATCTGCCATGAACGAAAAAAATGCTAAAAATATAAGTTTTATAATTGTTAGAAAAAACTTTTTAGCTATTTTTTTTACACCATCTGTGTGGGAGGTTCCGTTCAGAGTTTCTGTCACAGATTCTATCAAAACTGATGGAAACAATAGAACAGGGTGCAGTCAATCGCGTCTGTCAGGCACAATTGTTATCCATCTAGTAATGGGTCCAGTGCAACCTCTGCAACAGAACCTACCTGGCCTAAGACCAATATATGCCCCTTTTCAAGTATTTTTTCTGTATATCTCTCACCTATTTTGTGAACAGTAAATAAGGGTTTGATTGTGACTGGAAGCTGTAAATGTTGCCATGCTCTGTATGTCTTGTGCTAACATGTGCCTCTTGTTGTTCCGAGACACTGCCTTTCTTCAACAAGTCCTTCTGCACCCGTTGTTCAGTCTCTGTGCTCCTCCTGTCACTCCTTTCTGCCTGGAAAAACACCCTCCATCGTCAGCATTTTGTCAACTATGTAAATGTCGGTCCTGTATTTTCCCTGAGTGCATGCGCTGCTTGTTATGCATGTTTAGCACGGTCTCAACCAGCTGCTTTCACACTTCAAGCTCACTGTGCAGGCTGTCTGCAGGTCTACTGCAATGCTTGACATTTCAGCTCTGCTAGCTCCTATTCCCATATAAGCCTGTTACAGGGACATTCTTGGTGATGGGGTTGTTGAGAAAAAAAAAAAAAAGCATTGACACTGGCCAAGCAGGTTGTTTGGCTAGAAGTGTGAGCCATATTTGTCATGAGAGAAAGCATCTAGGGAGAGAAAAGCTTATATTCTGCCAAGACACGCTGTTAACTGCTGAGCAACTCTGTTCTCTTTGATGTCATTAGACATAGATGTGCTCTGCAGACCTGACAGGTTGGTACAAGGCTGCCTTCAGGTCAGTAACCCTAAGGGTTTGTTCACACGAGGTACTGCGGCGAGTACAGGCCGCGCCGCAGGACATCATGTGTTTCGGGAGCTCGTGCTAATATGTACGTACTCCCGGGGCGGCAGCCCGCTGGCCCTATTGACATTCATTACTCGACATGTCACTTATTTCCCTGCGCGTCCAATATGGTCGTATTGCACGAGTGGGAGAGGAGGCGTAATCCATAGTTCTCTATGAAAACTATGTATTACCGTTATTTCGGCACGCATCTCGCCCATATTAGATCGCAAATACGCGCCGAAATTACGCTGTATGAACATACCCTAAGGGTTAAAATTTTTCTCAGTAGTAAGAGAAGATCAGAGACTGAGATGCAAGCTCTGTGCTGCTAAGACACAGCAGGGAGTGACTTCGCCTGCCTGGGCATTGCTGGAGCAGAGCGGGGTGGTCGGTAACCTGAAAAGCCTGTGTACGGAAGAAGGAAATAAGAAATGCTCTAGCTTTTGAAATGAGGCAAAATTCGGACAGCAATGTATTTGGTTATAGTCTTAATTTAACTTTCCCTTCATGTTTAAAGCTAATCGGTCGGATTGGAGAACCCCTTTATGGCATGAACTCTTCACCATTTCACCTTTAATCTGCATCGCAATTAAAAAAGTAATTGCCCTAACACACAGAATGTGGCTCGTACCAATTTTACTGTAAATAATGGGTTATAGATCGGGGCTGCATAAGTAATCCTTCTGATTGCTACTGGAATCAGTCAACACTGTTGACAGACACACCCCTAATTGCTCCTGTAATGTGGCTTAGGTCTAATTGGCCTGTCCTAAAATTTTCATTCTGTTTTGGGCCTCTTCTACCATGTCTGTTCTACTATGTCAGCTTAATAGATGTTTACCCTTTTTTCTTTTGTTGTGTAATATGCAATTTTGTGAAAAATCTGAATGCCCAAAACTGGAAGGAGTGATTGCGTTTCCTCATTCCAGTTGGTATAAGTAGGTATATATTTTAGGGTTATGACCTATCCATTTTAAGTGTCCACCATTCATGGACCTCATTTTTACAAACTGGAAAATATAGCTTATTATTATTACTGAGCATGTAAATATAGGGTAATTGTCTTCTAATAGTAGATACCAAAGCTAGCCTGCTCTAACGAGAGCCTGTCTCCGCTGACTGCAGTGTACTTTGTCCAGCTCGCTCTCGTTACCTCTGCTCCCTATACATTGCATACCCGCCACATATGCCACACTCATCGGGCCTCATCATTCACCTAACATGGCATTTCTAACTTTGTGTTTAGAAGTTTGGCGGGAACCAATCAAAACCAGAGTTCACAGTCGATCTTAAAGGAGCATCGGTGGAATGGGCCACGAAGGAAAAATCAAGCAAGAAGAACGTAATAGAGGTAAATACGGATCTTTAGTCTGTCTTTAGCAAATGCTGTGCTCAAGGGAGAGGGCATTTAACCAAAATAGGCAAAATACTTCACATTCTTTCCCTCTCGAATAAAGGTAAATTATTAGCATCTGGAGGTTTGGATTTTCTGTTGTCATGAAAGTGAAGCTTTAAAGTCTGCACAACATAATGTTTACCAGCTGCTATTGAGTACCTTGGACTAGAAGACGATTGCTCAAGATCTCTGCTAGGAACATACAATCCATGTCCGGGTATTCCTAGTATTTGTATTTAAGCCATTGACATATGAAACTATCCAATGATCGCAGCTCTCCAGAAAGATTAAAGGGGTTGTCTCACTACAAGGATTGCTTTTTATGTTAAAGATCTTGTAAAAACAAGTCACTTTGTAATATGTGTCCATTATCCATATCCTACCTATTCTGAGATATCCCCTCTTGTAAGTGTCCTTTTAAAGCCCTAACAGAATAGTCTTGTAAAGAAGACAAGGTTACTGCTTCATTAAAAGCTCAGATTCCAGCTGCCCATAGAAGTCTATTGATCACTGCACAGGTCGCAATGGGTGCCTAGAAATGGTTTCCATAGAAGTTACTAATTATCATTTACTGTACATCTCTAATAGTCTAAATGCTGTATGATAAATTTGAAACATTTATATACTTCTGTGTAACTTTATACCACTTATTAGCTGGCTTAGTTTGTGCAAATAATTGCATTAAAATTTTTGTGCACAACGTAGCACATATGCCAATCCTACCTCCCCATGAAGCCATATTTGTTTCAGTGAACCCACACACCTCATGTCCAATGCATCACAAGTGCCCCATTGAGTCCACTCCAAACTGCTGTCCATGAGGCTGCTGTAAAGCATATCTCTGAATGCTGTTATGATCAGCTCAGTCAAGATGGCTGCCCACATTAACATACACAGGAAAAAAAATCTACAACCAGAAAATAAACTCATAAGCATGTATTTCAGAATCTGGTCCTAATTAATAAAAAAAAAAAATTCGTGATATGTTCCCTTTTAACTTTGTCTGGTCTTCTCTAAAGTACTTTGTATATTCTGAATGTGAACATTGTACTTGGTTGCTACTCTAGGGCTTCAAGGGATTTCCCCATCTCTGATATTGATGACATTTTACACCTCTGGGACCCACACAGTGTCAGACTATTTTGACCTTTGGGACCCACCAGTGGAGTCCATTCTTAGGACATAGCCTTCAGCCACTGTATATGACTTATATGACTCTTACACTCTACCTCTCGTTTTTCTCCCTGAAAGCAGCCCAGGGTTTGCCAGGCTCAGGGGTACATTGGGGGGTTTCCCCTGCTCCCTTGTGAGCCACTTTAAGCTTGGTTCTGCTCCTGACTTGAGAACAAGGACCCAAAAGTCTCTATGCAGAATAGAAAGTGGGACGCTACTTGGAAGCCCAATAGAACTGAATGTACCAACCAAGCACGACCTACTTTCCGTTCTGCAAGGCTCTCGAGGGGGGGGGGGTGGGGTCTGTTTTTATGGTGGGACCTACACCTATTGGGTATCTATGAAATATCCTATCAATATGCAATAAATGTCTGAAATGGGAGCAACCTTTCAGGGTGGGCTATTTGGGGGCTATGCACCGTATGCCGGTCACCTGAGAGGGAGCACATAGTTAGCATATTAACACTTATGATGTGTAAGTGTATACATGTGAGCCTGATTGCCCAAGAGGGCAGTATTGATTGGTATACAGCACACGCCAATGAATAGCCCCTTAAATAGGATAACCTAATAGACACACTAGTTGAAGATGGCGTGTTCTGTGACCTATGCAGCATTGACCCATTTAGGTTTTAATCAGACCCAGGAACTGATAAATGATAATCCTAATTCTGTATCATGACATAGTTTTTTTTTTTATTGGGCTCTTGGAGACCCGTTTCTGAAGAATACATGTAATGCCCTTAATTCTTGAACGTGGCCTAGAAATATCTGTGTAGACCAGACCAGCTATCCTTTGATGGAAAGGTCCTGAAGCCATGTTTGTCTGTACTACAAAGGCAGATCTTAATAAGTACATAGTTTCCTGGACATCACTGTAGGGAAATAAATGTGCTCATCAAAGGATCTGTCATCGATGCCTCACTCCTCAACAACTTGAAAAAAATAATGCAAATTCTGGCATCCAGAGGTTCTTCACCGTGTCATTGGAATATGATCATATAGCTTCAGTGCATATCTGTAAACCAGTGTCTTGGCAGAGAAAGGGTTTCCAAGGCACCAGATATGGATTAAGACTTCAGCAATGTAATAATATTCCTCTGTACCACATGGGTTCGTTCTTCTTCCACTACTTAAATCCATGCTTTGTCTGACATTGGCTTAAAAATTAACATAGTAGATAAGGTTGGAAAAAGACACTGGTATATCCGTGCTACGTCTGTAGCATTGTCTCAAAAAATAAGGTACTGCGAAGTGAACATGTTGCCCTTTTAATCATTTTATCTTAAAAAAAACAAAACAAAACAATATTTCCACTTGACAGGACCTTATGTTTTGAGGCAATGTTATAGACGTAGCATGGATATAAAGAGTTTAAGAGCAGAACCCATGTGGTTACATTTCTTCTTAAAGGGGTTGTCCCACTATTCACATAAATGGCATACTGATAGGATATGCCATCATTGTGTGATACAGTAGGTGCAGGTCCCACTCTGATAACCAGCCTGAAGCCTCTCCGTTTTAAACAAAGGGGTGGCAGGTACTCTCCCCATTGAAATCAATGGGCGTTCCACGTATAGCTGAACCGTGCCCTAGGCTGTATTTGCAACTACCTCTTTTCAAAACAGAGAGGTTTCGGAGCTCATTTTTAAGATGGGTGCATGTCCCATAGTTGGGACTCGCACCTATCAAACACAGATGGCATATACCAGCAACATTTATGGTGAGACAACACCTGTAAATTTGTCTTCTGCCCTGTTACTTGCCTAATGTTTTCTTTTATTATTTCCCACAGCTAAAAACTCCCTCAGGAACAGAGCTACTGATACAAACCGAAAATGACAATATGATCAAAGAATGGTACTCGGCGCTCTGCAACACAATTGGCATTCCGGTATGGTTCCTTTATGTAGTCAAGTGTCACTCTGTGCACCCATTAGTTTTATAAAGTGTGTTTCTTGATCATAGTCATTATATTGATGACAGTAATTTATAGTTTAAAAGGTCTTTCTGGCTTTAATGTGGCTGTCCAGTGCAAGAAATATTTATTCTCAATAATTTCCTTCCCACAGTTAGTGTATTTAAAAGTATTAAATCAGCTGTTTTATAACAGTGCAGTATTATAGAACATGTTCTAATTTTTTGGGGGTTGTATTTCGGAAGTGACATCGGAGCCATGTAGACAACAGCTTGTATTTTCTATTGAGGTCTATGGGAATTATTTACAGTTGAATTTCTGCAGATTCTAAATACAGAATCCGCTATAAAATCAGACTGTAAATCAGTCCTTAGACTGAGGCTATGAATGAGGAAGATAACATAATACAAACCCCAGGATCGTTTGCTGTGATTTAACAGGGCAAAGTAAAACAACTTTCAAACAGGAAAATGCAGCTGCTCGACTTCAGAGAAGGGCTACACACAGCACAGGAAATGTACAGATTTTCACACTTCATATGGAGATGAATGAACACTCAGGCTGTCTAAGAATACAATTTTTTTTTTTTTTTTTGCTGTGCAATCCTTTTAAGGCTGGGTATACAGTATTTTTTGATGCATATTTTGTAAGCCAAAACCGGAAGTGGAGCCTACACAGTGAAAAAGTATAACGAAAAGGCTTGCACCACTTCTGTGTTTTGGATTATTTCTGGTTTCAGCTTGCAAACACTGCTGCAAAATATTTGTCACAAAATACAGTGTGATCCCAGCCTAGTAGTACCTTGATTGAATGCAATTGTAGTAAACTCCCAGCTATGAGTAGTATTGGGTTTGTATTAGTTTTAAGCCTCATGATACCAATTAAAACATTTTCATTCATTTTAGAATTTGAGGAATTGAATCAGAGTGCAATGTAGAAGTATATTTCCTCCTATCAGCCGTTTCCGGCCGACCTTTAATAGTAATCTCTGAATGGTCACTATTTTATCCCATATATCCTTTCCTGGCGAAGACTAGAGGAAAGCACATTTGCTTTTTATGAACTGACTTCTAAACCCTGTACCAGGTGATTGAAATGTCTGGGTGACCATGGCCCAATCTTCTCATTAGTACTGGAAATTTTATTTTAGCGCTGAAACTAGCCCTATTGTTCTTGTCTAGTGGAGCTATTGTGTAGTATGGACATTGCCACTTCTCAGGTAGCCCAACTCAAAGCCGGTATTTCTCTCTCCACCAGAAACGACCGCTTTATGTAGTTTCGCTAGAGGCACCATCAGGGCAGTACTTGCAGTATGCCTGAAAGGAGCCCGGATAATTTTTTTTTCCAAAGGGCCCACTGATATGGTGTGAGATAGGAAACTGGTGATGGGTAGATGCTTCTGCTGTATTGAGCCCTGAATTTACTTGCGGCAGACCTGGGTTTCCCTTTATGACCCATAGTATTTAAAATGTGTATACAGTGGTGGTCTCCATGTCTGTTCACCAGTATGCCTTGAAAACCTCTTTTACAGGCCTGCACAACATACGGCCCACCAAAGCATGGTGGCTGCAATATCGGGTAAAGGGGCATAGCCTGTGTAAACACCACCCAAAAATGTGTGGTACAGCTCAGTGTGGGGGCAGTACTGCCCGGTTCAAGGGTGCTTCAGAGACGTTCTTTGGTGCTCTCCTGTGCAGTTCGGCTCACATCCTTCAATGCTGTGCAGGTCTGCTCTATAAGTTACATAGTACGGTTGATAAAACACAGTATTGTTTGTTTCATGAAGCCACCAACAATTCACCAGTTCCATTATTCCCATATTAATGTTGTATTAATCTTTCAACATCTGTATAGTTAGGTCACACATACTAAATTTGCTACCGAAAATTTCTGAAAAAAGCCACCGGAAAATCCAGAGCAGTAAATCTGCAAATTTTTGGGTTTGTTGCAAATTTTCCTGAAGATTCGGAAAAGAAGAAAAAACTTAATGAGTTTAAAATTCGCCATTGAGATGTAGGTCAGTTTCCACACAGATGCTTCTGCTGTGCGTGGTTGAGATGTGTTATAATCTTGTCCACTTTACTACTATTGTAAATATCTGAATGGAAAATACACATCAAATCTGCTTCCTCAAAGCAGCATTTACAATTCTCTGGCTTCACAGCTGCAGTCTTACTTGCTCAGCGTCTGAACAGAGATTGCTCTTATGATTTGCACTCTGGAAAGTATAGACTTCAACCTGTGCCCTCAGCAGTAACCTAACATAGAAAAAAAAATAAGCCTAATCATTCTGCAGCATTATAGGAGCCTTACTAAGTTGTTTGTGGTCTATCACCATACTCGTGCATGGTTTCCTATAGCACCCAGCAGAATTGTGATCGCAGCTCTGCAGTATCGTACAGGCTGTAACATTGGATCAGTACGAGATAGGTAATATCTAGAGATAGTTTATCTAGAGTGATTTAGCTTGTAGTATTTGGGAAATCTATGTAAAATGGCTTTCACTGGTGAATATTTCCCATTTCCTGATGATAGTGGTGTTGGCTTTGATAGTTGATGCATTCACATAACCAGTTTTTCTGTTTTAAAGGGGCGCATTGCATAAAAATTCAACATTTTAATAAAAAATTTTTTTTTTTTTTCCATCCTTAAAATTACGGATTGTGGGGAGCCCCAAGGGAGGATATTTACCGGACCCCCCGGGTAAAGAAACGGGAAAAGGAAAACCCGAGAAGGAAAAGGGACAAACTCAAAAAGAATCATGTAAGGGGCCCCGGGGGGAAACCAAGGGGCCTTTTAGTGTTTAAATTTCCCCCCCCGTGTTGAAAGAAATTTTAAAATTTCTTGTGTTCTTTTTAAGCCATTAAACAAACATCCATTGATAATTCGGAGCAAAAGAAAACCAAAACCAAGTTAAAAAATTTCCTTCCCAAAAAAACCTCCGAAAAATTCAAGCAGTGCGTAAAGGGGTTTTACTTTAAAGGGTTTAATTTTCTTTTTGGGTTTTTTGGGCAATTTTTGGGGGACTTAGGGTTTTCATATAAATGGGAACAAAAAAGGGAACCCCTAGAGGGGAAGGGTTGGGCCTTTTTTAATAAAGAACTGACTTCTGACAATTTGGGGAAAATTGGTGGGGAAATCAAAAAATGTTATTTTCGAATATACCCTTTTTTATCAAACAAAATTTAAAATAATTTTTTATAAAAGCCCCCAACATATTCCGCACCCTTTACAATTTAGGGGGGAAAAAAGTACAGGAAAGGGAAAAATAAACGTTACACAAAAAAAGGGCAACTTACAGACCCAAAAAACGGGGGTTTGGGGCCCCCTGTTTCCCCAAGATCTTAAAAAAATCTTTTTAGGGTTTTGGGGTTTTGAGCCCAAAGGGTGAGAAGTGCTTTTTTAAAACAATGGTCCCAGCCATTTAAACATGATTTAAGGGGGTATTTACACAAAAATGGATAACCTGCCAAAAACACGGGGGCAAAACAGAAAGGGAAAGGAGGTCTGGGGAATGGGTTTAGATGGAACGATAGATAAAAGTTTTTTCCGAAGAACATAAACGAGCTCCTTATTTCTGACAAACACAGCAGGGAGTGATTCCCATTGAAAGCCGGTAACCCAGGAAGCTTGGGGTTTTAAAACTGGGATAAGACTGCTTTGGCTCAAAAGGAAAACAAAATCAAAAAACAATGTACTCGTAATAATCCTTATTTTCCTTTGCCAACATTTAAAAAAAAAATTAATGGGGTGAAAAAAACCCCTTTTGTATTACATAAAAATCATTATTGTCACCCCTTTTTTGGTTCTCGGGACTAAACTCTATTTTAAAAATTTGTCAAAAATTCCAGACACGACATGCGGGAAAAATCCGGAAAAGAAAAATTAACATTATTTCCCTTTGAAAAATTTTTATTTAAAACCCCCATGAACATTCATTGGCCGCGGAAGCCATTAAAAGGGTGCAGAACTGAGAATTACTAGGGGAATCCCTAATGAAAAAAATCCCAACAAAATAAACTTTTCCCCTTTTTTTTTTTTCCTTCGTTTGCAGCCCCCTGTGTTTCCCCCACCCTTCGCCTGCCCTTGAGAGAGAAACACTACAGGGGCCAAAATTTGAAAATGTGCACCCGACCATATCGAAGAGCGGGGGGTAAAGCATCATGAGTTATTTTTTTGGGAAACTGAGCAGCATTATTTTGGGCCACAGCAAACACAAAATCTACGGAGTCCAAAAAGGTTTTATTTAGGGACTGGAAAGGGGTACCGGGATCCAGCCTCCCCAAAAAAAGAAATTCCAAGTTACCGAAATACCCCCCCCCTCCCTACCCCAATTAAAATTCTGGTTATTAGCCATTTTTTAACCCAAACCCTTTTTAAATTTCCAAAACAAAGCATAAAAATTTATTTTCAAAATTGTAAGAGAAAATTTTTAAAATATTTTCCCAACTCTTAGCCCCTGAAAAAATTAGAAAGACCGGTTTTTAAAAAGGCGCCCATTTTTTCTTTGTTTTAAAATTTGCCCCCGGGCGAAATTTTTTAAGCTGTATACCCAAAGTTTACACCTATTCAAAAGGGGGTTTTTACGTTATGCCCTAACTGAAAAAAAAATTTGCGAAAAAATTTTTGATGAAAAAATAAAACCATTTTCCCTTTTTTTGATCACCCCCTTTGGTTTTAACAAACCCTTTTTTGTAAACCAAAGGGTCCCGAATTTCCCTAGAAACTTGAAAAAAAAACCTTTTCAAAAATTTGGGGTTTTTATGCATGTAAAACCAAAATTTTTTTTTGGCAAAACTGTTTTTGATAAGTTTGTCCCAATGTTTTTTTGGCATGAAAACGTAGCACTTCAAAAAAGGTTATGGATTAAAGATTTGGCAAACAAGTAAAACCTTCATTTGGGGAAAGGACTATATAGCCCCCCATAACATTAGTTCCTCAAGTTACAATGGCCTCAGGATACAATATTTCTAACATACAATGTCTCAGGAAAGACCATTGTTTGGGTTCAAGACACTGACCCAACCACTTACCCATTTTACTTGTAAAATAAATTTTTTTTAGGTGTATCCATGTTTGGGGGTCTAATGGGCCCCGCCCCCTTAAGTTACTGTTTGGTACTACATGCCTGTACTGCCTTAAAAGATTAGTGAGGGCAAGCAGTGATTGGCGGTCAATAGCACCTCCCAAAAGTACAGTACTACATGTCCTGTTTGCTTTTAAAAAGGGTATTTTTTGAGGGGCATGCAGTGAGGGGGGGTCTATACCCCTTTCTCTCCAGTACAGGGGAATACAAACTTTCCGAACTCCTTGCATGTATTAGTGAGGGCATCAGTATTGGGGGGTCTAAAAAAGCACCTCTCACAACGGGGCGCGGTACTACAGTCCGGGTACGGGCTCAAAACCTTTTATTATGGGGTGAAATGCATTGATTGGCGGTCAATAGCACCTCCCCAAAACAGAAACAGTGCGGCACAAAAGGTCCGTACTGTCTTTATTTTGTCCCCGGGATGAGGGGGCCTTTCTTGGGCACCGGGTGGGGGCCCCCCTTTTCTTTTTTTTTTGGGTAAATTGTGTAAAAAATGCTTGACAAAAAAAAAATACCCCCGTCCCCTCATAAAAAAATTTCCCCAGTTTCCAGCAGCTTTTTCCTATTTCTATGGATGGAAAACGTTTTACTAAAATTTTTTTTAATCTCCCGCCATTTTTTTTAGTCCTTCATTTTTTTTAACGTTTCTGACTTTTTGGGGGCAGAACTAATTCCCCAGTTTTCGATATTTTTTAGGGTTTTTAAATTTTTACTTCCTAAAAACCAAAATTTTAATATTGTTGGGGGGGGACCAAAGAAACCCCCCCCATGTGGGGGATACTCTATAATCTGTTAAAGGTGCGCATATGGGGAGCTGCTGACCCCTTTTGATTTGCCTTCAGAGCGTTGTGCTTTATGCTGCACAACACCAAAAGGGGTGTGCAGTACTTGTATGGGTAATCCTCATCTATTATTCAACATCCCAGATGTTGCCAGGACTCTCCTGTGTAATGAATTATGCACCTGTATGACTTGGAAACACTCTTATATCTAGGAGCTAAAAACCTGCACTAATCGTGTCCATTTAGGGATGCTGATCAATGATATTGGGAATGAGGAATTTAAAGGGAATATTGCATAAAAAATGAGTCATTGTTTAAGTCCTGTTTTTATGTTAAGCACATTTTTTAGGAATATTTTTTTTTTTCATATCCCTTTCAATATTTTTTAATTATTCTTAAGTCTTGCAGTTTTCACTTTGGCCACTAGGCCTTGTTTGCTCTGCTTTAACAGCAGTCAGAGATGCTTTACAGTAGCTTCATGCACATAGGAGACTTAAGACTGACTGATTTCTATAGGAGAGTTTTCTAGTCATGCTCTGTTACCTGGGAAGAAGTCACTATACAGGGAGGTGAAAGGGTGAACTATGACTTTCTCGTCTTGTGACTGGTGGATCCTGTGTTATCTATTCACACTGGTGTCTTCTTTCAGTTTGACCCTCTTTGTGCTGATGATGAGCAGACTACTGAGAATCTTCCTCTACAGAACAAGAAGTGTCAGACTATTATTAGCCCTAGTGGCCAAAGTGAAAAATGCAGGACTTAAGAATTATTAAAAAATCTTGAAAGTGATATGGAAAATTAAAAAAAATATAATCAAAAATTCTTAAAAATGTGTTTTAACATAAAAATGCGAGTTAAACAATGTCATTTTTGATGACATTCCTATTTAATTACAAACTTTATTAGGAAGTTGAAAAAGTTCATTGCTCAGAAAATAAAGTTTATTCTTGTTAATAGTCATATGGCTTTTCAGTATAACTTCTCATGATAATTTCTCTCGTGATTTTCAAGATCTCCGCTTGCTGTTATTCCATAATGCACACAAATCATGTGTTCCTCTGATAACGTTTATAACTAGTCATGCTTTTGTAATCCTCTCATGAACAAGATTTTATACACTGGATGAAAGCAATAAAGGTTCCTTTTGCATGATTGCAAGCAGTAATCTTTTTAACAAAATCTATGAAAAAGTAATTTTTTTTAATTATATGGCTATGGTCACACAGCAATTATTGGGACGTATCTCGCCCCTTACTTCGTGCCGCACTGCGCTCAATATGGGACAAGATACGTCCCAATAATTACGGTAATCCACAGAGAACTATGGATTACGTCTCCTCTCCCCGCGCGTATACGCGCCGAGATTAATGAATGCCCTAATGGTGTTTCGTTGGGCTTTCCTTCCACCACCCCTGCCCCGCTCCCGAGCACACGGCGTAATAGCGGGAGAAATACGTCCCGCAGTTATTGCCGTGTGAACTCAGCCTAAGAAAAACTTTCTATTGTAAATGGGAAACCTAGTGGATATCATTTAATAACGTTAACACGGCTTATATTCTGATGCTGAATCCACCTCCAAATTGACGTCCCAATCTGGTTGCAATTCTGCTCACATTGTTTTTAATGGAAAATCCACATTGCAGTGCACACAATGCTGGTGATTTCATCGGTGTGGACCTCTTTCCAGCGCTAAAATAGAATCTGAACGTCAGATTCTTGAAGTAGAATTCAGTCGGTGTTCCATAATAGTACAGTGCCAGTCCCGTGTTACAAACTGGGATAGGGACTGCAGGTTTGTTCTTAAGTTGAGTTTGTATTATGGGTCGTAAGCAGGTCGGATTTTAGTTTATAGAGTAATTCCAATTTTTTTTTAGTTTTGGATATTCAGGGGAACAGTTTTTTTATATTTGTTTTGATGTCTGTGCGCCTTTTTTTTAGAAGATTTCACTGTAACGTTTCCTGTATTCTCAGTGTGCATCTGTGGCATGCTTGCACTTGTTTATCATGGGAACGTTACGTGTTGAAGTCAGCCACATGAGCGGGTCCCATACTCTCGTTTGTAACTAGGGACGAGTGTAAGTCGTAGCGAATAAGTCGGAGGAGGACTGCCTGTATATTTGGAGTCTAAAACTCTTACTGTGGAATTTAGGCCGTTAGGCTACCACACCTAATCCAGCATTGACATTTTCAGCAGTGTGAACCTACGCTAAAACTTTATTTACATAAAACTGAAAACTCTTAAAAATAACAGGGTCTCTGAAATGAGTTTGGGGGCTCTCGTTATCGTTATCTCAGAACATAGAATAATACATTCCCTTAAAGCGAACCGGTCAGGTTTTTTTTATGCTGCCCTATCTCAGAGCAGAATGTGATAGATGATTATATGATAGAGGAAGAGAAAGCTGAGCTCAGGTGATATATAGGTGGTTATATTATTATGAGGAGAGAAGCATAGCTCTGGTGTAAATTAGTATTAATAAGATAGAGAAGAGAAGCTGAGCTCTGTGAAATATAGGGTTATATGATAGAGGGAGAGGACTGAGCTCTGTTTTGGGGGGTTGGAAATTTGAAATATAATTTTATATGATAAGGGGAGAGAAGCTGAGCTCCTGGTTATATATAGGGTTTATATGATGCGATGAGAAAGGCTGAGCTCTGTGATATATAAGGTTATATGAAATTGGAGGCAGATTAAATCCTGACCATACTCCTTTAAGACCGAATTATCCTGCATCAATGGTGTACAGGCGCAAACTGCCAATCACGTATATATGGTGAAGTGCCAATATTTATACTGTCATTTTTAAATTTTATTTATCGCAGAGCTCAGCTCTTCAGCCTTCCATCATATAACCGATATAACACAGAGCTCACACTTCTCCTCCATCATATAACCGGATAATCACCGAGGCTCCGCTTCACTCCCTCTATCAAATAACCCTATATATCACAGAGGCCTCAGCTCCTCTCCCTCTATTATATAACCCCATATATCACATGAGCTCAGCTTCTCCTCCTCTATATATAACCCTATATATCACACGCTCAGCTCCTCTCCTTCTATCATATAACCTAATCCACACAGAGCTCAGCTTCTTCGTCCTTTAAACCATATAACCCTGTTATATTACAGAACTTCTGGTCCTCTGTCATATAACCCTAATATCAACAGAGCTCAGCTTTTCGTCCTTCACATATACCCTAAATACACAGATCCCAGCTTCTTTTCCGCTCTACACCATATAACCCAACACATCACAGATCTCAGCTTCTCCCCAGCTATCATATAACCCTATACATCACAGGAGCCAGCTTTTCTCCTCTATCATATAACCTATATATCACAGGATCCCCAGCTTCTTTCCCTCTACAATATAACCCACCACATCACAGAAGCTCATCTTCTCCTTCACCCTCCTAACATATAACCGCCTATACATCACAAGATCAGCTTCTCTTCTCTATCATAAAACCCTATATATCACCGAGCTCAGATCCTCTGCTCTATCATATAACCCTATATGCTCTATCATATAACCCTATAAGAGGCCATTTTTTAAGAATTTTTAAACTTCTTGTATATTTTTATTTGATAATACATTTTATTCAATTGGATCAAAAATTCCTTTGAAGCTTTCTTGGACCAATTTTTGAAACCCAAGCGCTAAAGAACCCCTTAAAGCAGTAGCTTTCTACTGACTGCGTTTGTTCTAGTTCTATATAACCCTATATATCACAGAGCTCAGCTTCTCTCCTCTATCATATTGGCCTTTATATCACAGAGCTCAGCTTCTCGCCCTCAATCACATAACCCTATATATCACAAAGCTGAGCTTCTCTATCATATAACCCTATATATCACAGAGCTCAGCTCCTCTCCTCTATCATATAACCCTAAATATCACAGAGCTCAGCTCCTCTTCTCTATCATATAACACCCGGCCCGGACTGAGAACCTGCCCTACCGGGCGGATTCCCGGCGGGCTGCGCAGCCGGGACACATGTGGGCCTCCAGCACTTATAGAAGTGCCGCCGGGGAGTGAAGCAGCCGCCGCGACGGGCTGCTAAGGCAGTGCTGCGCGTGCTGGTACTTGGTACTTTGGACATAGCAAACAAGTACCAGCACGCATTTGATGTCGGCTGCGGCCACTACTAAGGGCTGCCGGCCGCGCCCGCGACCACAGCTAAGGGCCGCTGCAGTGAGCCGGGATGCTCCGCAGTCCCCAGCAAGTTAAGAACACAGAGGCGGACTGCGACCACTACAGAGGATCCTGCAGCCGCCGTGCCGCAACTGAGGGCCGCCGCAGTAAGCAGGGGTGCTTACTGCAAGTTTGTGTGACATAGACTCGTCTGGCTGTGGCCACTACAGAGGTTCCGCCGGCGGCCGCGCCCACAACTGAGGGCCGCAGTGAGCCTGGATGCTCCGCAGCGGCCGCAGCTCGTCTGTGCTGGCTGCTCAGGCTGCGTCATGGGTTAACAGCTCAGGAGGCGGGGCCGGAGGTGCACCAAGGGAGGAGGGGACTGTGGAGGCAGCTACCTCACAGTGATCAGAAGAGACATTCACTGGCTCCACCTCCCCAGTCCTGCAGCCTATGGTGAATGTGCCTCTGCCGGAGCCAGGAAGCCGGCTCCTGCACGTGAGTGTTATTTTTATTTATTTTTTAAACTAATAACTGTCCCTGTCCCTGCCTGGCTAATAACTGTCCCTGCCTGGCTAATAACTGTCCCTGTCCCTGCCTGGCTAATAACTGTCCCTGCCTGGCTAATAACTGTCCCTGCCTGGCTAATAACTGGCCCCTGGCTAATAACTGTCCCTGCCTGGCTAATAACTGGCCCCCTCGCTAATAACTGTCCCTGCCTGGCTAATAACTGTCCCTGCCTGGCTAATAACTGGCCCCATGGCTAATAACTGTCCCTGCCTGGCTAATAACTGTCCCTGGCTAATAACTGTCCCTGCCTGGCTAATAACTGTCCCTGCCTGGCTAATAACTGTCCCTGCCTGGCTAATAACTGGCCCCCTGGCTAATAACTGGCCCTGGCCCTGCCTGGCTAATAACTGGCCCTGCCTGGCTAATAACTGGCCCCCTGGCTAATAACTGCCCCTGTTCCTGCCGGGCTAGTAACTGGCCCTGTCGATGCCTGGCTAGTAACTGGCCCTGTCCCTGTCTAGCTAGTAACTGGCCCTGGTCCTGCCTGGCTAGTAACTGGCCCTGTCACCTGCCTGGCTAGTAACTGGCCCTGTCACCTGCCTGGCTAGTAACTGGCGCTTTCGCTGCCTGCTTAGCAACTGGCCCTGTCCCTGCCTGGCTAATAACTGGCCCTGTCCCTGCCAGGCTAATAACTGTCCCTATCCCTGCCAGGCTAGTAACTGGCCCTATCCCTGCCTGGCTAGTAACTGGCCCTGTCCCTGCCTGGCTAGTAACTGGTCCTGTCCCTGCCTGGCTAGTAACTGGTCCTGGCCCTGCCCGGCTAGTAGCTGGCCCCCTGGCTAATAACTGGCCCTGTCGCTGCCTGGCTAGTAACTGGCCCTGTCGCTGCCTGGCTAGTAACTGGCCCTGTCCCTGCCTGGCTAGTAACTGGTCCTGTCCCTGCCTGGCTAGTAACTGGCCCCCTGGCTAATAACTGGTCCTGTCGCTGCCTGGCTAGTAACTGGCCCTGTCGCTGCCTGGCTAGTAACTGGCCCTATCCCTGCCTGGCTAGTAACTGGCCCTGTCCCTGCCTGGCTAGTAACTGGCCCTGTCCCTGCCTGGCTAGTAACTGGCCCTGTCCCTGCCTGGCTAATAACTGTCCCTGTCCCTGCCTGGCTAGTAAATGGTCCTGTCCCTGCCTGGCTAATAACTGGCCCTGCCTGGCTAGTAACTGGCCCCCTGGCTAATAACTGGCCCTGACCCTGCCTGGCTAATAACTGGCCCTGTCACTGCCTGGCTAGTAACAGGCCCTGGTCCTGCCTGGCTAGTAACTGCCCCCTGGCTAATAACTGGCCCTGTCCCTGCCTGGCTAGTAATTGGCCCTGGTCCTGCCTGGCTAGTAACTGGCACTGTCCCTGCCTGGCTAGTAACTGGCACTGTCTCTGCCTGGCTAGTAACTGGCCCTGGTCCTGCCTGGCTAGTAACTGGCACTGTCCCTGCCTGGCTAATAACTGGCCCTGTCCCTGCCTGACTACTAACTGGCCCTGGCCCTGCCTGGCTAATAACTGGTCCTGTCCCTGCCTGGCTAGTTACTGGGGGCTAATTACAGTGGTAGGCCCTGTCTACCTACCAAATTAATGGAGGAAGGCCCTGTCTACTTACCTAATAGGGTCTATCATACGCCGTTTGGGGTACAATTACTATGTGGGGCACCAGAAGGGGCACTATTACTATTTGGGGCTCTATGGATGGGGAGTTTGTACAGAGTTGGGAATTGATAGGAAAGTGCTGGAAAAGAGAGGAGTCTAAGATGTACTTGTGGTAAATTCTACAGGGATGAAGACATCATGGAGGTTTGGGAGAGATGGAGAAGAAAAGGAGAAGAGAACAACTCCCATCAGAGATGACGTCTCCTGTGAGTTCCTGCTGTCATTTTACTTCTGTGTTGAGTCAGTGCTGTATTCATGTGATGGTGACCTGACTACTGGAGGTCTGATTGGTGGGGTTGTAGGTTATGCTGGTGCTTATGTAGTGTCAGTGTGGGCTTGTCCCGGATTGAAAAGCAAGTGCACACCTGACTCTGTGATGAGGGGTTTCTCTGCACCACTTTTTCTTTTTTACTTGTGTGTATGCTGCTTTCACACAGTGGTTTTTGGTGCGTTTTTGATGCATTTTTTTGTGTAGAAATGTACAGCATTAACTACTCTGCCTTTCTGCACAAAAACACACCAAAAAAAAAAATCAAAAACGCACCATAAATGCTCCATGTGAAAGCACCTTTATAGTGTAGTTTATTTTAGAAATTGGCGAGGTGCGAGAACAAGGGACATTTTTTTAAGCAGATATTGTATGTGGGCTGCTGGGGGCTCTGTGCCAGGGCTGATTTTTATTCCCAGTCCGGCCCTGTATAACCCTATATATCACAGAGCTCAGCTCCTCTCCTCTATCATATAACCCTATATGTCACAGAGCTCAGCTTTTCTCCTCTTTCATATAACCCTATGTATCACAGAGCTCAGCTCCTCTCCTCTATCATATTGGCCTTTATATCACAGAGCTCAGCTTCGCTCTTCGCTCAGAGCACTATCATATCCTACTCTCAGATAGAGTGGCACAAACTAGCTGTCAGGTTCCTTTTGAAGATTTTTCATTGTAACTAGAGATGGGCGAATTTACCTAAATTCGTTTCGTTCACCGGCCCGAATTTCTGGCAAAATAACCCTTCTAAAAACTTGGCAAAAAATTTAAAAAAAAAAAAAAAAAAAAAAAAAAAAAAAAAAACCCCAGGGGGCAAGAGCCGCAGGGTGGCAAACCGTGAGTTTATGCGGGGGAAGCGGGGCCAACAAGTTGTTTTAGTATGAACCCCAATACTTCCCCGGGAAAATGTTCAAAATAAAAACAAAACAAAAAAAAAAAAAAACTGAAGCGGGGGAATTTGCCTGTAAAAGTCGCCAGAGAAAGCGGAAAAAAAAAAAGCTGGGTCAGGTGGAAAACAAGGCCCAGAGGGGGGAGGTCCGGCGGAGCCACAGCAGCTGAGGTCAAAAGTGGCAAATGAAAATTTTGGAGGGTGGCAAAAAACCGGAAAGGGGATGTTGGCAAGGGGAACGGCAGGGTTCAAGGCAGGCCACAGAATTGAGGCAGAAAGTGACAAATCAATTTGGGGGGGCAAAAGGGGAGTAGGCCCAGAGGGAAATGAAAATGGATGACCACAGGAAAACCCAATGATGAGAGAGGGACAATGAAAAAATGTGGAGGTCAGGCGCAGCCCACGCGCGCAGGGAGGTAGACAGTGGCACAATGAAATGTGGAGGAAGCAGCAGCCACAGCAACCCGGGGTCCAGACAGGGGCCCAGGAAAAGTTGAGAAAAGGCAGAGCCACCAGCGCATGAGGCAGGCAGGGACAATACATTGTAGGGGGCCCCAAAACAGGGGGGCCAAGAGTGGGACAAAACACATTAGGTCCGGGCAGCAGCCCCGAGTGCTGAGGTCAACATCACAAAAAGACACGTGTGTAGGTAGGACCCAACACCCTAGTCAAACACGGGCACAATAACAGTGTGAGGTACGGCAAACCCCGCACAAATATTTTGAAATCAAATGCACATTGGAGGCACGGACCCCCCCCCCCCCCCCCCCCCCAAAATATCAAACACAATGACATTCTGGGGTAAAAAAAGTAGGCCCGAGGGGGACAATGGCACGTTGGGGGTCCGAAACACAACAGATGAGGTCAAAAGTGGCACATACTTCTGGGGGTGGAAAAACCCCAGGGTAGGCCACAATACAAGCCACAGTTGGAGGTCACGGGCAACCAAACACCGCATGGGTTTCGACGGGGCCCGACACTATTATCACGGAGAGAAGGCAGATGATAACAGTGGGCACAATGACGAGTGTGGATTCAATACCGCCCTGGAAAGGGATTTGGTGGCAGATAAAACTGTCAAGCAGTTTGTGGCATAAAGGTGGCGGCATCAGAAATTCTGACAGGTGTTTAAAAACCGATTTTCCAAGTTTGGGGGGGGCTTGGTGATGTAGCTGGCCCCGCCGGTTGGTGGTGGAAAACCCCTGGCCGATCCACCCTATTTCCACTTGAAAAGGTCGGGTGGTTTCACCATTTCCCCGTGGAAAGGGGTTTTTTTGGGGTAAGAGGCCCCGCCGATAAGCCCGCTCTGTGCCACATATGGCCGGGGGACGCTTTATGAAAGGAAGTTGCGGTCCAAACACCCAGTTTTGGGCTCCCGTAGAGGGATTTCTTGGGGGTGGCAGAGTGCTTTGAATTGGCCCCCCCTTTTGGTTTCGGGTCTTTTTCAGGTTTTTGCTGTGTGGGGTGCCCCCCATAGGGGGTTGAAGGAAGCCTCCCAGGACCAGACTTAGGGTTGTTGGGGGGAGGCTGGTTTACTGTTTTCGACCCCCCACTTTCCCTGGAGGGGGCAGAGTCTAAAGCGCTTGAAAAAACCCCCGGGGTAGACCTGTCAGAGGGGGACGGCCGCCAGGGGGGAAATGTATGGAGGTTTTATGTATTTGAGTTGTCCCCCTTAAAATAGGGGAAAGGGTCCATTTTGGGACCGGGGTAGGAGGGGTTAATAGGGGGAGAGCCAGAAGTTTCGCGGAGGTGGCTTTTTTCGGCGTCACTACCAGGAAATAAGCATGCTGGGGCATCTGCCAAGTGACTCGAGGGGCCCCCTGCCTCCTCTCCACTGTATTGCCACGGGCTTGGGGTAATCGCCTCGTCTTCCTCATCTCCATTGTCCTCAGCTGTCCTGCCCCTATTCTTTGTCCCGGGGTAAAAAAATCCACTCTTTTACCGGGGACAATGCTTTACTCCAATGTCTCCTCCTCCATTTCAGCCCCCACCGGATCATGTGGCCGCGGATTAGTCCCCCACGTCCCCAGTCCCTGCCCAGACAGATTTTTCAGCATCTTTTCCCGGGAAATGAAGCAGTGGAGACGTTATTCATCCCGTAGTCCTGGCGACTGAAAATAACGTCCCCCCAAAAATGGCCTCAACAAACGGCAGGTGTCACGTGAGCTGCCACTGGCTGCACAAAGTTACACAGGGGAGTACTTCTGTTTCCCTGGATCATCAAAAAATGTTAATGACCTTTCTTGTTCTCAGTCGGCCCAACATGTGCAGGCTGGAATTCCAAGGGGGAAAATCCATATCAGAGTGTGTTGGGGAAGGCCTTTCTCCCGCTGCAACTGAGCGGGGTTTTTTCCCTGGCTTTGTTCAAATGGAAAAAGTGCATGCACAGTTTCCTGGCCTTTTCAAAATGTTTGAAGATCGGTGGAAGACTTCAGGAACCCTTTTCAAACCAAATTGAACACGGCGCCATGCAGGGCGCATGGACTCCTTTCGGTGCAGCGCGGCCCCATGTTCTCCCATTGCCCGTCACCTGGTTCCGATTTGCAGTTGGCGCGGAGAAACCCAAACGTTTTCTTGCTGCATGACGGGGAGCAGTTCCCCCCTGTGTGATTTCGTTCCCCAAGGAAAGCGGTGTAAAAATTGGTGCACCGCTGTCCCCCTAACGTGGTATGAGGGCAGTACTTGTGGGGGGCTGGGGAAAACGGGAACACGGACCCCCCAAAAAGACTGACAGAGGGAAAGTGTTTCGCTTTAAAGACACGTTTCCCTCAAAGCCAAAGGGGAACTAGTCCCCACGTACTTTTTTTCCCCCCCCGCTGTCAGTCGTCATTAGAAACGAATCATTGTAACAAAAAACAAATTCCCCTTCATAAAAATGAAGACAGATCTTAGGGTATTCAGCCCTTTGAACCCCTAATGCATTAGTCGAAATACCCCAGTGCCTAAACCTGTAGTACTTGTATGCGATTAATCCCCCTGAAGAATTAAATAGTTGAACCCCTGCAAATTTACCCCCTTCTATTTTTTTTTTTATTATGTGTTTTCCTTCTAGGGGAAATCCATTCGTAGCCCCTTTTCCCCGTTTTCAGAGAGTATATTGTTCTCAAAAACCTTATTTGAAAATGGTTTATTTTTTTCCCACACATAAAAATTTTTTACACGGACCCAGAGTGCATACACCACAAAACCCGATCTACAGTCAAAAATTTGTTAATCTAAAACCCTACTGCTAATTTTATGTTGTTTCCATTTTTAAAAAATATTTACAGAAATTTTTCAACTCCCAATTTTGGTTACCTTTTGGAATACTACTCTGAAACCCAATTGTTTCGTTTTTAAATTTAAGTTTCCCCTTCCAAATTCATTTTAAAGATTTTTTGTACGTCTGAATGAGACCAAGGGGGTGTTAATTTTTTCAGAAGTATACATATTTTCTAGGATACCAAGATCGTATATTGCTGTTTTATTTGGTCTCATTGGGCTATATTGGAATGAAAAAAAAACATCTGTCTAATTTCTTTTTTTTATTTCTATTCACCAATTTTTCTTATCCTGTTTTATAGCTCTCACAAAGGCCGATTGAAAATATTTTTACTGTACCCGGGCTCTCAACCTTTCCACAATTCCCTGGATGTCCCAAAAAAAAAATTATATCTGAATTATTTCCCACGCAGCCTCAGGAATGACCATAAGGTAGTCCCTTTTTAACATGTCCCGGGGGGAAACTTTTTGCATTAGTAGGGGGTTAGTTTTCTGTTGGTTTTCTATAAATCTTGTAATTATTTTTTTCCCTCTTTTTTTCAATCTTGACATCCAAGAAATCAAATTTTTCTGTCTCCAAAATTAGCTGTAAAATTCTGTTCAAATTATTTTGATTTATATAATCTGGAATTTTTCAAAATCTCCTTTTCTACTGACCCTTAATGAATACTCATCCAAAAATCGAGACCCAAAGCTTAAGAAATTTTAGGGAAAGGGGTTCTTCCCCTTATATAAAATCTTTCTTCCCCCCATTCCCGAAATAGAATGCCAAAGTAGGGCTACCGGCTCCCCATGCCGTCCCAACTTCTGTATATACCAAACCTGCATGAAAATAAAAAAATTGTGGTGGAACAAAATTCAAACAACTCACAAAAAAATTCCAAGTTCCTTTTACCTCTTTCCCCTGAAAAAAATTCAATAGTTGAAAAGCTCCCCATGTCTAATTCTGCAAGTTATACCTTGGAATATTGTATATCCGATAGATTGTGTGCAAAGTTTTTGTATCTTTTAAGTATGAGGGGGAAAATAACTAGGAGAGGGGGAAGATACCAAAAATATTTCGAAATGGGGTTTTGTAAAAGGGTCCCCTCAAGAAAAATATGGGGCGTCCTGGTTTTTTTTTTAAAATTTTTGAACTTTAGGCAAAAAAAAAACCAATTGGTTTTATCAACGGGCTGGCTCTAGTAAATTTTAACACAGCCCTTTTGAGAGAAGTTAAGGCTTTATTTTTCTACGACTGTTCCAAAAATTTTTTTATTGTGAATTTTAGGCATTAAAAATTTTAAAAACAATGTAGTATGTGCTGAAGCCCGCTGACAAGGTGGAAATATTGTGTTTTTGAATAGGGACTATTATTACAGGAGGCGAAAAAACATTAGATGATGGAATTCTATAGTAAGTTGTCCTCGTCCCCTTTTTTGAAAAAATTTAGACCCCACTTAAACTACTGTTGGAAGGGAAACACAATTGGTTTCTTTTCACCAAAAAGGCCGAGAAAAATATTGCCTTTAAAATTGATAAAACCCTATTGGGGATTTTTTGCCCAAAGTTCATAAATGCTTAAAAAAAAATCAGGGCGCCCCTGTTTCTTTGGGGATCAAATTACGAACCCATTTGAAAAATTTGGTTGGTATCTTCGCCCCCCTCCCCTTTGTATTCCTCATACTTAAAAGATACAAAAACTTGCAAAAAATCTAGGATATACAAGTAGTCCAGAGTAAAGCTTTGCAACAATTGATGTTGTAAAATTTGTAAAAGAATTGACAGGGATGCTATTCGATATTGAAATTTTTTACTAGGGGAAAGAGGGAGATAAGGAACATGTGGAATTTATTTGGAGTTGTTGAACTTTGTTTTCACTCCCAATGTTTTTATGTTCTGAGGGTTGGGATATACAGACGTTGGGACGGGGATGGGGCGCCGGTCCCCCTACGTTGGCTATTCTATTTCTGGCAAACTGGGAAAAAGATTTATATATATGTGAAGAATCCCCTTTCCTGAAATTTATTTCATTGGTCTCGATTTTTGGATGATGTATTCTTATATGGTCAGGTATAAGGAAGATTTTGAGAAATTCCAGATTAATAAATAAAATAATATGAATATGAATTTAAGCTAATTTTTTGGAGACGAGGAAATTGTTTTTGGAGTCAAGATTGAAATAAAGAGGGAAATAAAATAATTTTCAAGGGTTATAGAAAACCAAAAAGCAAATAACTCCCTTTAAAATAGCGAAAACTTCCCCCGGGAATTTAAAAAAAGGGACTACCTTATGGTCAATTCCCGAGGCTGCGTGGAATAATTAGGTATAATATTTTTTTGGGGGCAGCCATGGAAATTTGTGGAAAGGTTTTGAGAGCCCGTGGATCAGTGAAAATATTTTCTCGGCCTTTGTGAGGCTATGAAAAAAAGAGAAAAAATTGGTGAATAGAAATGGGTAATTTTTAAAAGATGTGTTTTTTTCCCCAAAATTAGCCCCAATGCGACAAATAAAGAGCAATATATCGATCTTGGTATCTGTAGAAAATGAGTGATATTATGAAAAAATTAGATATCCCCCCCCCCCCCCTTGGGGCTCTTCAGATACAAAAAATCTTAGGATGAATTAGTGAAGGGAAGCTTAAAATTTAAAAATGAAAAAAAATTGGGTTTCAGGTGTTTCAAAAAGGGAACCCCTAAAGTGGTAGTTTTAATTACTGAAAAATTTTAAAATGGAAAAAACATAAAATTAGGCAGTGGGATTTCGATTAATCAATTTATGAGTGTGATCGGTTTCTGGTGTATGCACCTTTTGGGGTGTTTTTAAAAAAGTTTTATGTGGGGAAAACAATAAGCCTTACAATAAGGTTTTTTGAGAAACTATACTTCTGAAGATGGGAAAAGGAGTCCCAGTGGATTTCCCCCTTGAAAGGTACAATAATAATGAATTGAAAGGGGTTTTTTAATTTGCAGGGTTGCAAAGTATTTTAAATTCTTAGGGGATTAAAGTATACTAAGCTACTACAGTGTGAGGACGATGGATTTAGTATAAAGCTTTGGGCTTCAAGGTTGAATGATAATGATCTGTCTTCATTTTTTTGAATGGATTTGTTTTGTTACAATGTATTTTTCTAAGACGATGAAGCGGGAGGGGAAAATAAAAATCGTGGGAGTAGTTCCCCTTTGGGTTTGGGAAGGTTGCTTAAACCCCCGAACAGCTGTTGCCGGTCTGTCATCTTTTGGGTGGTCTCGTGTATCCCCTTTTCTTAACTTATGGGGAAAAAAGTTGCCGAAAAAAGTAAGGTTTTTTATTCTTTTTTGGTGAAGGCCGTATATTCTCCCCCCTTTAAAGGGTTCTATAAAGGACTGTTTTTTTTATTTATGAGCACCCCCCTTTGGATGTAATCTGGGGGGCATTATACGTTGAGTATAGCATCTGAAATCGTTTGCTCAGAATCAAGTGGGGGCCGAAGCAATTGTTTTTCTATTGCCGGAGTACTTGTGGAGGTGAGATGGTGGTGGAGGAGGGGGGGCGGACTTGGCGAAGGGGCGCAGTTTTGACAACGTGGAGGAAAAGCGCCTTTTCCCGTCCCAAATTGTTGGTGGCTGGGCCCGGAAGCACATTACCGTGGGCCCCTAAAGGACATGTACTGGCCCTGCCGTGTTACCTCCGACGTCCACGCTGCCGTGCAATTGGGAACCAAAAAAGATAAATCAAGGATGGCCCTCTTTGTTTAATATTTATGAAGTGCTGGTCTGCCTTTTTGGAAAAAAAATTACGGCTTGGAACTCCTCTTTTGGTCGGGGACAAGCCTTAGTTCTCTGAACGGTTTTCAGGGGGTCCCCCATTTGGAAAGGGGGGTTGCAGTACCAACAAATTGGCAGGGCACGGTCATGTGCACCCTTAGGAAGTTTGGACGCATATGTTGTCTCTTTGCAACGCCCGCTGAACGATGTGGCGCCATGAAAAGGAGGAGCGGGGGCATTGGCCGGGGGATGAGTCAAAAAGAAACAGCTCCCCTTTGCGGGGGTGGAGCCTTTTTGGCTGCAATGGCATGGTTTCCCCTGGGGGCTTGCTGCTGCTGTTGCTGCGGCGGCGGTGGACCACCCCCATCTGGCCACGTTTTCCCCGGCACCGGGTGGGGCGCTGCATTGTTGATGAGGGCCCTGGGCCCAAAGTTAGTCCCTGGGCCCCTTCACTTTCTGCTTACGATTTAATATACCCAATTTTGGCTCCTCGGTGTCTTAGCAAAGAAATGCCACACCGTGAGACGGATTTTTTCCCCCAAAGCTCCCCATGAGTGATACTGCCCGTGCCCCGTGAGCCCCCGTGTGCTAATTTTTTGGACCTGCGAAAAAGGGTTTTTTAACCTCGGGCCCCTTGGGGTCCCCACCCCACATTGTGCTATCCTGCTGACTCACGGCCCCCGACCCCCTTGCTGGCTGCCCGCCTGCCGAGGAAATCTGACGCCCTCTTCTCCTGCGATGATGAAGCCCCCGCCCCCACCCGGCTCCCAGGCGGTCGGCTAAATCATCCTTTTTTGTGTTCAGTCACTGTGTTCATCACCCGTTTGGTATGCAGGGCTGACCCCTCAAAACTGGGCCTCCCATGCCACTCTAAAAATCTATCTTTGCCGGCCCACTGCAAGAAGCAGGGGTATTGGCCCCCTTTGCGTGCCCCAAGTAGTCTGACTGCCCCCCTCAAATTGTTATCCCGCTTATAGTGGCGCTGAGCCCAGCCACATTGTAGATCTTGGGTGAGGGAAACCCGGGTGGGAAGAGGCGGGTTGAGGAAGGTGGGGCCCCTGACCCCTCCCGGGCCATGCCAAACTAAGGGTTGGTCTGAGTTCCCACCCACTCTTTGGTTTGGGTTGTCAGATGTCATCTGGGAGGAGGGATGCCTAGTCAACCCAATAAGAACCATTGGGTTTCTGAAAAAACACACGGCCGTAGATGACAGGGCAGTTGTGGGCCCCACCGAGTGACCCTGCTGCGACGT
>JAODAL010002135.1:0-205003 GCA_025379985.1 Phyllomedusa bahiana | reverse complement strand
TAAAATGGTGGTTGAAAGACCCCTTTTTTTTCTGGCATTTTTTAAAAATGTGGGTCAGACGGGTTTTAAATGGCCATTCTGCGGTACAGGACGTATAGTTGGGTTCCAGTTAACTAAATGGTGGTTGAAAGACTCCTTTTTGGGGATTTTTTTAAATCGGGGGGGTCATGCGGGTTTTGGGGTCATGGCGTTCCAGGAAGGGATATTCAATGTCCTTCAATAACGATGGTTCAATCTAGTGCCTTTGCATTTTTTTAATTGTGGGTGATGCGGTTTAAGGGTCAGGCTGTGGTACAAAAAAGGGATGTGAATGGTCTGTGCTTTTTTTCTGTGACTTTTTTAACCTAAGTTTTGTTGCCTAAATGTTGCACGTATCCTTTTTGACTGTTGTGGATGTTAATTCAGTTCTCCGTTGTTTGGGTGTAATAATAAAGGTGTTGTTGTTTTCTCCCATAGACTTTAATGGTAATCGCTCATAATCGATGCCACTATCAAAAAACTTATCGTAGCGGCCCCGCTATCGACTAGTCGATCTCGATAGCCAACGCAATTGCTCAAACTAATTATCATTACATGAAAGCGCTGAAACTCCTGGGAAAGTGAAAAAAGTTAAATAACAGGGCGTCTCAGGGATCTGTAATCCCTGTTCCAGGAACATGCACCCTGGATCACTGGGACATATTCGACCCCCGGGGGCCCGGGGAAAACTCCCCCGGGGAATTGGGATTGTCTCGCAGGTTCTGGTGTGAGGTTCGGAATTAGAGTGGGGAGGGACAGTGGCTGGGGGAGTCAAAGTGAGAGGCTGACAGTGGCCTGAGGAGGTCAGAGTGGAGGAAGACAGTAACTAGGGGAGATTACAGTGGGAAGTAATGGTGACTGGGGTGGATTAGAGTGGGAAGTGACAGTTGCTGAAGATGTCAAAGTAGGGGGAGGAAGTGGCTCAAGGGGTCAAATTGAGGGAGGCAGTGGCTCAAGGGGTCACAGTAGGGAAGCAGTGGCTGGATTAATCAGCATGGGAGGAGGTAATGGATGATTGGGTCAGAGTGGCTGAAGGGGTCAGAGTGGAGGGAGACAGTGGCTGAGGGTTCACAATGGGGGGAGACAGTGGCTGGAAGATTCAGACTGGAGAGGAGAAACAGTGACTGTAGGGGTTAGAGTGTGGAAAAAGACAGTGGTCAGAAGGTCTCATTCTGGTGAGACAGTGGCTGGGAGGGGCAGAGTTTGGGTGACAAATGCTGGAGTGGTCAGAGTGGGAGGAGACAGTAACTTGGAGGGTCAGAGTTGGAAGAGACGAGAGCTGGGGGATCAAAGAGTGGAGGAAGACAGTTGCTGAATTGGTCTGAGTGAGGGTAGACAATTTTTAAGGGGGGGGCACAAAGTCTTTCGAAAAGAGCTATTAGAGAAATAAAAACAATTTTTTTGGCCTAAAACGGCCATGCAGAGTTAGATGTTAGCCAGCCTGATGTTTATAGTCAATGGGTAGTTAGCAACAATAAACACTGTGAGTGCATCGAACCCCAAAAAAAAAAAAATAAAAAAAACCCCACCCGCCTAAAGAAATGGGCCTGTCAAATATACAATAAATACAATTGGGGTTGTAGGGTCATGAAATATTTTGACTTACACCAAAATTAACTTTTGCAATATACAATGATGTCAGGGAAGAATTGCTATTTTTAGCTACAACATATTTCCTTTTCTTTAACTACACAGCTGCTAATCACTACCACAACCTCTGTGGCACTCGTGATTATACATGTTTTTATGGGTACAAAATGACATGCTAATAATTTGAATGTATTTTAAACAAGAATTTTAGCATCACCATTGTTATGAGAGCCCAGCAGTCCACATAGCGAGTGCACTCATCCTTCTGCTCTGTCCATCGTCAAGTCAAGCTCGCCACATCTATTCTCACGTCTCCTCGCTCCCTGCTGTTCACCTGCCTGCTGAATTGTTAATTAGGTGATTTGACTATTTAGTCCAGTCATTTCCCCCATGCTCTTGCAGGATCTATGTGCTTGTATAGCCTTAGAAAAAGTGTGCTTTGCCTCTACCATGTTCCTGAGCTCCTGCCTTCGTCCCTTGACAATGCTTTTCCTGCTGCCTTGACATTCCTGCCTGTCCCTGACCATGAGTCTGCCATATGATTCTGTACCTTGTTACATTTTGGTTGACACCACAAGCAAGTCAAGTCGCCTCAGGGATAGCGATTTGAGGGTCTCTTGCTGCAGACAGTCCAACCTGCCTTGTGATGGACTCTGGTGAAAACAAGTGACCCCTTAGACTCTGTTTCCTGATGCCTCTTACACGACCCTTTGGTGGCCCCAGTGCACCCTTTTTCCCTGGGTCCTAACACCCATTGACCTCAACAGTAAATTTTCCATGTGGAATAAGATGGAAGAATGAACATGTTCTAAGTATTTTTATGGTAAAAAGTGACCAACAAAAATTGTCTGAACTACAATGTATAGTTTATATTGAGGTCAATAGTAATGATTTACTTTTGGTTTTACTTGAGTATTGATTCCAACTTGAAATACTCGTCGTGTGGATGGAGCCTTAGATTTTCAGACTTACACTTTACTCCAGTGGTCTAACACCTTTAGGGTGCTTTCACACGGTGCGTTTTGGGTGCGTTTTTGATGCGTTTTTTGGATGCGTTTTTTGTGCAACAATGTATATCATTAATTGCTGTGCCTTCCTGTACAAAAAACGCATCCAAAAAACGCATCAAAAACGCACCCAAAACGCACCGTGTGAAAGCACCCTAAATAGACAATAGAATAGACAATTTTTAAATTAGCAGCTGGGTCAACGGGTAACATTCTTACCCGTCTACTGTTGCCCTTTTCGCCTGGAAGAGAATGGAAGAGTGGAATCTGTTAAATGTGTTATACATGGAGAGGGTAGAATGTTAGTTAAGGTCATGACATTGAATGGTTGCTTGAAGTTAAATATATTAATACACTAACACATTCTATTTATTTACTCAACTTTTTTGATTTTTTTTGTATTGTTATGTTACAAGAATTGCTGTTTTATTTTATTTTTAGATATGGGAAATAAAGTCTTCCTCTTCCCAAAACAAACTGCCACTGCCCTTGTTGTCTTGACACCTACAATAAAAGCACCGCTGCAGAAATGAACTGTTTGCCTGAAGTCTTACACTGAGCTTTCTCGCAGTTACAGCCTTTTTTCTCTGGCTATGTCTGGACCAAAGCAGAGCAATGCATTCCTCAACTTTCCCAAGCCTCCAAATTCTTGTTATGTCTATATAAATGAGACAGAAAACATCATCAAGATAGATCCAGATATTCTAGATTGGAAACATACATTGGGGCTTGGGCTCGGGGAAACGGAAAGTTCAACTTTGGGTCAATGGAAAACTTTACCCGAGAAGGGTGTCAGGAAAAGAGTTTTCTATTGGCCCAAAAGTAAGTATTATTCTTGGGCAGGAGCAAGACTCATTTGGGGGTGGGCTTAGTGAAAATCAATGCTTTGTGGGTGAACTAAGTGATGTCCATATGTGGGATTATGTTCTTTCACCAGCAGACATTCAAAAAGTAATCACTAAGGATCAAACTGGAAATATAATTAACTGGAGAGCTTTACCATTTGAGATGAAGGGACTTGTTCTTATTGAACCAAAACTTCAATGTAAATCTGGGGGCTACTCATCCCTCCTATATTCTCAATGCTAAGATGATTACATGCAAAAAATAATAATTAGGTACTGATGTGGTATCTTTGATAATGTAGCTTTAACTGTGGATTATTTTTTTTTTATTTTTTTTATCTTTTAGCTCCACATGTTGCTCCATTTCTGTTTGTCCATATAAGTCACAAAAAACTGCAATACATTTCATCCTTTACACCTGTACCGTACCATGAGACATTTTTGAAGTTTTTTTTAAGCCAAGTGCCTGAGTCGTCAAGAACTACAAGTATTTAGGGCCCCACATATGAAAATTGTCTAAGTGTAAGGCTTTATTTGTTTCCCCCTCGCAACCAATCCGAGCTCCCCTTCCATTTCATATAGTGCTCTGAGAAAATTAAAAGGGAGCTCTGATTGATTCCCATGGACAAAGGAAGTCTTACACCTAGGCAGTTTTTCGACATGTTCCCTGGTTTCTTGAGGCCTGTGTGGAGAAATACACGGATAGTAGGGGACATGCATGAAAACAGTGGTATGCCTCGTTAGGTTAGCATGGTCAATCTATATGAAAGTGTCTCACAGCACTTTATTAATATGTCCATTTGTGAGGCATATTTATGTGAGCCAAAAAAGTAGCACAAAAAGTGCTTGTGCCAAAATTTGTCTCAGCCTCGCCAGTTTGAAGTTGACATGGATTAGTATGACATTTTTGTGCCACATTCTATCGAGACACATTTATGTAGATGGAACAGCATTCTCCTAAGAATTGGGTGGACAAAGGTCTTGAGGATTTTGGACGTACGCCAAACGCAGCATATTTTATACATATGTTGGACATGGCCAACGACAGTTTTGTTGTCGAACATCATGGCAGAAAACTGGTGTAACCCATTTCATACATGTGTCCCATAGTATATGCTCCTAGGTTGAAAAGTAATCAAATGGGCTGCGTTAATTTTCACCCTTGATGTCCGACAAAGAAACTGTTGTAGACCCTGTCCGTCATATGTTTAAAATTCTGCGCTTTAAAAATGCCTACATCCCCAATCCCAAAAACTTTTTTACGGGGCAAGTACACCCATTTTAAGAAAGACACATTTATGAATGTGTCTCAACAGAATGTGGTACAAAATTACCCATACAAGCCAATTTCAAACTTGAGAGGCTGACAAATTTTGGCGCACAATGGGTCACATTTATAAATTGCTGTGAGACACTTTCATACATAGTCACAAATGCTACCTTTTGAGATGTACAGCTGTCTAGTCTGCGACAGTTTTCATACATGTGCCCCCTAGTTCACACTTTCTCAGACTACCTCTTTCAGCAGTTACAAAGAAACAAGCAAAGTGGCATTTAGATGAAGATGGTGGGTGCTAATGGATGTTGGGTGGAGCACATCATTATCTGTGCTGTGGGTAAAGATTTACAAACATTAGGCTTTAGGTTTCTCTACAGATAGTTTTTTTTCTTTGCTCCAAAGCTTAAAGAACAAGCAAATTCCTTGATGTAAAATATCTGACTGTTTTGTGAATATAGCTTTTGGGCAGCTTCATGGGGAAAACCCACTGAACCCAGAGATTGCAGCTTCACATGCAGGCAAATCAGTTTAAAAAATAAAGGAAATTGACATACAACTTGTGTTATTATTTTTAGTATTTATATAAATTTTACTGCACTTCTCTCTACCTTTTGTTTTTTTCCTCTCAGTTATTGCAATGGACCCTGAAGTTCCATTGTATTTCATGTAAAAACTAAGGTTCCATCCACACGACGAGTATTTCAAGTCAGAATTCACATGGATGCCAAAATATTCAGCTATAACCGAAAGTAAACCATTCTCACTGACCTCAATAGAAAATATGTGTTGTAGTTCATACAAGGCGTATATTCATCGGTCAGTTCTCAAACATAAAAAAACTTAGAACGCGCACATTCTTCCGCCATATCCAACACAAAAAAATGACTATTGAGGTTCTGGTGGGGGAAATGGCTAAAAAAACTCAAGGTAAAACACATCCCAAAAACGAGTCTGTACTAATGTCAGAGTGCGATCAAAAAATGTAGGAAATCAATAGTGTAAAATTATAGGGGTTCTCCAGACTATCTCATATATGTATATAGGCTCACAAATGCATACAGTAGGATATGAATTCCTTTGTAATTCATACTGTAATGAGCCTATACAATGTATTGAAGTTTCTCTATTTGAACTCAAATTATTGATATCGCAATGATAAGGAGATGGGGTCGAATTTTCCCCCGAAATTCGTTGGATCCCTGGTTCACGATCAAGTATTCGCCAAATTTTCGTAGGCAAAAGGCAAATCTTCGTTCCCAATTACTTCTGGCACGAATCCATGTTAAAAAACAGCTATTTTCCAGTCTGCACAGAGCCTGCAGGTGCTGTAAATGTTGTGCCAAGCCTTAAATATGGCAGAGGTACTTGGTTTCAGTCTTCATACAATTTGTGTTTTTAGTAGACAACGCACATGACTGCCCGCCGGCGTCTTAGAATCGCTTCACTATAAAATATCCCCGGGCACTTAAAGGCGGCAAAACTTACCAAAAAAACTGAAGCGGGAATGTTGCCTGATAAATTCATGCCAGAGAAACTGGAAAAAAAACAAGCTGAGGCTCAGGTGCAACATTAGGTGACAGAGTGGTGGAGGTGACGGCGATAGCCACAGCAGCAATGAGGTCAGTACAGTGGCATAATGACATTCTGTAGGTGGCAAACAGGATAGGTCACAGAGTGGCACAATGACACAGTGGTAAGGTACAAGGCAGCAGGCACATGAGGTCAGACAGTGGCACAATGACAGGTGTGTAGGTCACGGCATCACCACAGCAGCAGCATGAGGTCAGACAGTGGCACAATGACACAGTGGTAGGTCACTAGCAGCAGCCACAGCAGCAGCATGAGGTCAGACAGTGGCAACACATGACACAGTGTGTATGTCACGGCAGGCAGCAGCCACAGCAGCAGCATGATTCAGACAGTGGCACAATGACCAGTGTGTGTAGGTCACGGGCTATAGCAGCAGCTATGAGGTCAGAGCATTGGCACAATGACATTCTGGGAGGTGGGCAAAACAGGAGTATGGCCACAGAGTGGGACAATGACACAGTGTGTAGTCACGGCAATCAGCCACATCAGCAGCATGAGGTCAGACGTGGCAACAATGACACATGTGTGGAGGTCACGGCAGCAGCCACAGCAAGCACCATGAGGTCAGACAGTGCACATCAAATATCTGGAGGTGGCAAAACAGGATAGGCCACAGGAAGTGGGACAATGACACAGAGTGAGAGGTCCAACGGCAGCAGCCACAGCAGCTAGCATGAGGTCAACAGTGGCACAAAGACACAGTGTGGAGGTGGGTGCAATACCAGTCCACTGGTAAAGATGGTTGATGGAGAAACTGTCAGACAGGATGTGTGGCATCACGGTAAGGAGCGGGTGGCGGCATCAGAATAGTGGCTAGACAGTTAGTTTGAACCCAAGACTCATTTCTCACAGTTTGTGGTGAGGCTTCATGGATGATGTAGTCTGAACAGCCTAAGGCATTGTGTGTGCAAATGCTGGCCGATCCACGCCTGAATCATCTTGACAAAGTTCATTCTCGTTCCACATTTCCCGAGGACAAGCGGTTCTCCTTCGGCTAATGATGGCCCCGCCGTCACTGAACACCCTCTCTGATGCCACCACTACTGGCCGGGCAGGACAGCTTCTCCACTCAAACTCGGCAAGTTGCGGCCACACATCCAGTTTGGCTGCCCAGTAGTCCAGCGGATCTTCTAACAGGGTTTGCCGAGTGCTGTCCAAGTAGCCACCACCTGTTGGTTCAAGGGACTGCTGCCAGGTCCTGCTGCTGCAGCCTGCTGCTGGCATCTACCCTCCTCACTAGGCCGGGTGAAGAATGCTGCTCACATCAGTGACTCCAGACTTAGGTTACTGCTGAAGGAGCTGGTACTGCTCCCTACCACCCGCCACCTTCCCCCAGCAGCCCGGTAGTAGTACTACGTGAGCGCTGAGCAACCCCCCGGTCATTACCTTGTCAGGGGAGGTGACAATGCCGCACCATAGGCAGCGGCAACTGATTACGGAGGATTTTCCTTATAGTATTTGAGTATGTCTCCCTCTCAATAGCTGGGAAAAAGGCTCCCATTTTGGACCGGTAGCGAGGGTCCAATAGGGTGGAGAGCCAGAAGTCATCCCTCCGCCGGATGCTGCACTATTTCGGCTGTCCACTAGCCAGCAAAAAAAGCATGCTGCGGGCCATCTGAACAAAAGTTACTACCGAGGGGGCTCCCCAGCCTCATTTCCACTGTACACGGCCACGGTGCTTGGGGTCATCTGCCTCGTCTTCCTCATCTCCATCCACCTCCTTCAGCTGCTCCTGCTCCTCCTCTCTTGTCACCTGTGGTAGAAAATCCACTCATTTCAACCAGACAGATGCCTTCTGTCTCCAATGTCCTCCTCCTCCTCCCTCCTTCCTCCACCACCTCCATTTCAGTCCACACCGACTCATGTGCCAGAGATGTATTCCGCTCACGTCTCCAGTCCCTGCCCAGACAGATTTTCATCACTGTTCCATGACATGAAGCAGTGAATGACGTTATCATCCCGTAGTCCTGGCGACTGACAAATAACGACGCCCTTCCTCGAATGGCCTCACAAACGGCAGTGTCACGCAAGAGCTGCCACTGGCTGACATCAAAGTTACACAGGGGAGTACTCCTGTCCGCCTGGCTCATCAAAAAATCGTTAATGGCCCTTTCTCTGTTTCATACAGTCGCTCGCAACAATGTGCAGGCTGGAAATTCCAACAGGGTGGAAACATCGCATAACAGAGTGTGTTGGGGGGGGGGGGGGGGCCGTTCGGGCCCTGAGCAACTCCAAGGAGGTGTTCCTGGCTTTGTACTAAATGGATAAAGTGCAAGCACAGTTTCCTGGTCCCATTTTCAGAATCTGCTAAGTATCTGGAGAAAGATTCAGGAACCTTTTCACAACACATATTGAACATGTGGGCGCCATGCAGGGGGCATGGACCACCCTCCTCGGTTGCAAGCGCGGACACCTGTTCCTCCCATTGTCCATCACCATGGTTCCGATTTGCAGTTGGCACGGAGAAAGCCACACATCGATTTATTGCTGCATGACGCGGGGACCAGTTCCTCCCCTGTGTGACTTCGTCCTCGCCGTGCGCAAGCCAGGTGTAGAACTGCTTGACAATACACCGCTGTTGCCCTACACATGTGGAAAGATGGAGCAGTACTTGTGAGGCTGAGATGGTGGTGAAGGAGGAGGAGCGACATGGCAGCAGGAGTCAGCAGTTTGACAACGTGGAGGAGAAATGCGGCGTCTCCTGTCCCAAGTTGTTGGTGTCCCGGGCCTGGAAGCACTTTCACGTCCAGTGGGGCCGTAAAGGACCTGTACTGGCCCTGACCGTATTTTGCGAGCTCCAGAACGTCCGTGCACCTTGGAACAAACCGATAAGCTCACAAGGACTGTGCCCACACCTATTGTTCAACAGATTTTATGAAGTGCAGGTACTGCCTTTTTGGAAAAGAAAATTACGGCTTGGAACTCTCCATCTCGGCTCGGCACAATGCCATTAGTTCTCTGAACGGTGCATGAGTCCACAATTGGAAAGGGAGGGACTGGCAGTACCAACAACTTAGGACAGGAGCAACGGTCAGCTGCCCTGCACCTTAGGATGGTTTTGGATGCATCTGTGTGTCTCTTTGGAATCGCGCCGTCGCTGAACGACTGCTGGCTGTCATGAAGTAGCGAGGAGCAGGAGCATCTGACCGGAGATGATGTCAAAGAGAACAAGCTCCCTTCTGCAGAGTGGTGAAGCCTTGCAGGCTGCAAGATGACATGTTACCACTGGGCGCTGCTGCTGCTGGCTGCTAAAGCTGCGGCGGCAGGATGGACACACACCACATCTGAGCCCACTTTTCCTTTCTCCCAGGGCCCACCGATGTGTGACGCTGCATGTTGTTTGACTCAGGGCCGTGGTGCCAACGTTAGCTCCCTGGCCACGCTTCACTTTCTTGCTTACAGATCTACATATACCCATATTCGTCTCCCTCCGGTGTCTTAGCAAAGAACTGCCACACCCGACGAGTATCGATTTTACCGCCAACGCTCCGCACTGAGTGACTACTGTCCGCCGGCTGCCTCTGCTGAGTCCCCTGTGCAGCTATTTTTGTTGGAACCTGTGAAGCGGGTTTTTTACCACTGTGGCCGCCCCTGCCGCTTGACCTCCGAACCATCACACAGCTGCTATCGCTGACTCACGGCCACATGACCCACTTGCTGCGCGGCTGCGCCCTCTTCTCCTGACGAGATGAACGCCCCTTGCCTCACCCGGCTCCCAAGTCCGGTTGGCTACATCATCATCTATTTGTTCATCGACACTTGCTGTCGCTCATCACTGGTCTTGGTATGCAAGAGGCTGACCCCTCACAACATGACCTCCCATGCCACTTTTCAACATCTATACTTTGCCGTCTACTGCAAGAAGCAGGGGAATATTTGGTCCCATTTCTTTCCGCTCCAAGGTAGCTTCTGACAGCCCTCCTTAAATTGTTCACCCCTCGCAATAAAAGTGGCGCTGACCCCAGACCACATGGGAATCTCTGACTGGGGGGAACCAAAGGGGGACAGAGGGGGGTTTGGGGGACGGGTGGGGCCGCTGACCAGCCCGGGGCCCAAAGCCAACAAAGGGGGTTGTGTCCTGACGTTCCCCCCGGGACTTTGGCGGGGGTTTTGTCAAAATTTCATCTGGGGGAAGGGGAAAGACCAACCCAACCAATAAAGGACCAGGGGGTTCCCTGAACAACCCACGGCCAAAAATTGACAGCGGAAAGTTGTGGCCTAAACCGAGTGCCCCCCTGCTGGGGACGTCCCCTTTCTTTTCTGCAACCGAAGCCGGAAAATGTTTGTCCCCCCCCACTCGAAAGGTAAAAAGCCGGGCCACCCCCTCTGTCGACATACTGTTTTTTCCCAATAATGTACAGACACTTTTTTGGAAGAAAATTCGTAAAAAAAAAATAACACCCCGAAATTTGGGGGCAAAGAACCCACAAAGAAGTTTGGGGTAACCCTTGGATATAAATTGCGCTCCACGAAGGGGCAGGAAAAATTGCCTTTAAAAAAAATTTTTGGAATTTTTTACGGAAATAAAAAAGCACAAACAGGCTTTTTCCCCCTTTCGGAAGAATTAGCACAAAATTTTCCTTTTGTGGGGGTTGAAAAACAAATTTTTTTTAAAAACTGAAAACAACTGCAGAACAACGCTTCAAAACCCCGGGTTTTTAAAAAAGCCCCAAAAAATTTAACACCCGGGAAACAAAAAAAGGCTTTTTAAACCTTTTAAAAATTTCCCGGTTTTCTACCTAACAACAAAAAAAAAAAAAAGTAAAAAAACCTTCGCTTGTAAAATTTTAAAGCTACAAAAAAAGGGTTTTTTTTTGGCGGTTAAAAAAAACCCGGAAAAAAAATTTTGCCCCACAGCACAAAAACAACGCTAAAATAACCTCGGGATGAAAATTTGGGCTCAAAAAAAATTGAGCAGCCAAAACAAACTAGCTTTGTAGGGGTTTTAAACCAATTGCGTGTTTCAAACGCACCCAACAAAGAGAAAAAATTGTAAAAAACCCCTTCGCTTGTGAATTAAGCTACAGGAAAATGTTTTTTTTTTGGCGGTGAAAAAGACGGGGGTTATTTTGTCCCCCCACAGCAAAAAAAACCCAACGTTTTAAAATTTAACCCCCTTTTGGAAAATTGCACAAAAAATTGAGCGGGGCCGGGAAACAACTACTTTTTAAGCTTTTACTTTTTCCGTGTTTTCTACGCTAAAACAACAAGAAAAAAAAATTGAAATTTAAACCTTTCGCTTGTGAAAAAAGGCTACGGGAAAATTTTATTTTTTGGCTTTGAAAAAGAGGGTCTTTTTTTGCCCACCAAGCACAAAAACAACGCTTAATTAACCCCGGGAAGAAAATTTGGGGTCACAAAAAAAAAGACAGCCGGAAACAACTAGTTTTTGTACTTTGTTAAATTGCGTGTTTTCTTTTCCTCCCACAAAACAAGAAAAAAAAATTTTTAATTTAACCTTCGCTTTGTGATTTAAAAAACGGGAAAAAATTGTATTTTTTTGGCGGTGAAAAAGACGGCCCTATTTTGGTCACCAAAACCACAGCACAAAAAAAACGTTTAAAATTAACCCCCCTGGATGTAAATTGCGCAAAAAAAAATTGAGCAGGGGAAAACAACAAGCTTTTTAAAATTTTTAAAATTTGGGCGTGTTTTCCTACGCTAAAAACAAAAGAGAAAAAATTGTAAAAAACCCTTTCGTTTTGGGGAATTTGGGCTACAGGAAAATTTTTTTTTTGGGGGGCGGTAAAAAAGTACGGTCAAATTTTTGCACCAACAGCCCCAAAAACAACTAAAAATTTAACCCCTTGATTTAAATTGCCAAAAAAAATTGAGCCCCCGGGAAAACTACTACTTTGTAGCGTGTTAAAATTTGCGTGTTTTTCCCCTTACAAAACAAAAAAAATTTTTTAAATTTAAAACCTTTCCCGCTTGTAAATTTAAAGCAACCAGGAAAATTGTTTTTTTTTGGCGGTGAAAAAAAAAGGTTTTTTTTGTCACCAACACCCACAAAAAAAAACGCTTAATTAACCCCGGGAAATGTAAATTCGCGAAAAAATTTGACACCGGAAACTACACTTGTAGGGGTTTTATAATTGGGGTTTTTTTTCTACCTACAAACAAGAGAAAAAATTGTAATTAACCTTCGCTTTTTTAAATTTAAATGCTAAAAGGGAAAATTTGTATTTTTTGGCGGAAAAAAAGAGGGAAAAAATTTTTGCCCACCACGCACAAAAAAAAAACCCTTAAATTTAACCCCCTTGGTTTAAAATTTGGCGCAAAAAAAATTGAGCAACCCAAAAAACAAATTTTCTTTGAAGCTTTTTAAAACGTTTTTTCCCTACCTACCCCAACAAGAGAAAAAATTGTAATTAACCTTCCCCCTTTGGGGAATTATGCTACAAAAAATTTTAAATATTTTGGGTTTGAAAAAAGGGTTTCCCTTTTTTGTCCCCAAAGCACAAAAACAAACCTTTTTAAATTTAAACCCATGGTTTAAAATTGGCCAAAAAAATTTGGGACCCCCCGGAAACTACTACTTTGAAAGCGGGTTAACAATTAGGGTGTTTTTTTTTACGCTACACAACAAGAGAAAAAAATTGAAATTTAAACCCCTTGGGCTTTTTAATTTTTCTCCCCGGAAAAAATTAAAATTTTTTGGCGGGGGAAAAAACGGTCTATTTTTGTCACCACACACAAAAAAAAAACGCTTTTTTTAAACCCCGGGATGAAAATTTGGGCCCCAAAAAATTTTAACCCCCCCAAAAAAAGAAGTGCAAATTTGTATTTTTAAAAACCTGTTTTTTTTTAAATGAATAAAAACGGGAACGGCTTAGTCCCCTTTGGATTTTCAATGTGCGTAAAGCAGATAAAATTAAAAAAATTTATCAGTTTCAGGGGGGCACCCCACGGAATTCAGATCCAAATACACCAAAAAATCAGAAATAAACATTAAAGAGAACAGCCCTCTGAGACAAGTTTAAACACCCCACAAAAATCGCTGTAAAAAAAATCTTTTTTTTCCAGAAAACAAAAAGGCCGGGGTGCAAAACCTTTTCCCAAAACAGTACATTTTAGAGCGTATTTTCCTTAGTTCGCCCCCGGGAAACTTATAAAAATGGGGTTGGGGTCACAAAAATCCCCCCGGGGTCCGATTGGCTTAAACTCTACACATGCCCAATTCAGCTTTCCCCCTTTTTTCCCCCCCAAGAGTGTTTTGGGCCCCATGTAGCCCCTTTGTGCTCGCAAGCCATTTATCAATAAAAACACACTTCGTTCACCCCAAGTAAAAACCCCCAAACTTCGATTTCGTTCAAAAACCGAATTTTTTCCTGAAATTCAAAACAAATTTTCCAAACTTCGTTTAAAAATCGTTTTCCGCCCATCTCTATCAATTATTTTTTTCAGTAAAAAAAAAAAAAAAATTTTAATTTTTTGAGATGCAATAGTATGTCCAAAATCACATAGAAATTAACGGGACTTGTTTCCTGACTGTAAATCTGACATGAAATACTCGAAGAATACCGTGTCATCTGACATTGTTTTCAAGGGTAGAATTAGTCGAGAATCCGATGAGTAAATTTTAATTCAATAACTTAATCTACTGTTTTGATTAACAGCATAGTTACCGAAAAAGTAACTAATTGGCAGCTGGGGAGAAGGAGGCAACAGAAAACTTAGGCTATGTTCACACAGCTTAAATTGGGGCACATTTCGCAATGTACTTAGAGGCGTACTACGCTCTAATACGAGTGAAATGTGGATTACCCAGTCATTACGGTAATCCACAGTTATCATAGAGAACTATGGATTATGTCTCCTCTCCCCGGGCGTACAATACGATCGTATTGTACGCCCGGGGAGATAAATGACATGTCAATTATTCACGGCGCTTACGTGCCGCGAGTAAAGCATATCTATGGGGCCGGCGGGCTGCCGCCCCCAGCGGGCTCCCGAACACCCGGCGTAATTGTGGGGCGTACTTTACGCCCTGCAATTACTCTGTGTGAACATAGCCTTAAGGATATGAGTGGCAAGCACACACTAACCCCTTTGTGCACCAGGATGTACCAGTATGTCCTGGCAGTGTTAAGGGTGCCTCACTCACAGGGCACACTTCATATGTTTCAGGTGCCAGCTGTCAATTACAGCCGGCCCCTGTCACTAATGGCTGGAATCAGAGACAGCTCAAATCTTATTTAACCCTGTAGAAACCACAGTAAATGCAACCACTATTTTATAATGTGTGTACTCCTATTACACCCTGACATAAGCAGGGTATAATAGGAGATCAATGTAATCACTAATATACTGTTAGTACTGCAGTATATAGCACAAGCGATTGCATGTTCGAGCTCTCTATGTGTACTAAAAATGACTGGAAAATAAAAAAAATACTTTTTAAAAATATAAAAATTATAATAATATAAAAAAATGAAAGTTAAAAAATTCTAAAAAATAATAAAACACTTTTCCCAAAAAAGCAAACAATAAAAAATTGCCATTATTGGAATCAGTGCCTCTGTAAAAGATAGATCTAATACGATATCAGGTCATTATAATATTATTTAACTACCATGGTAAATGCCAAAAGAAGACTCTACCCAAAATGGCACCAATGAACACCCCAGCTCATTCTGCAACAAAACACATCCAAAACAGCTCTATATAAAAAATAAAAACAAAAACTATGACTGTTAGGGTATGTTCACATGCATTAATTGCGGCGCGCATTTCACCCCATATTTGCACTTTAATACAGCTGAAATGCGCTCCACAATTACGGCAATTCATAGCTCTCATAGAGAACTATGAATTACATCTCGTCTCCCCCGGCATACAATGCGATTGTCACTTTTTCGTGGCGCTGATAATAGGAGTCAATGGGGCCGGCTGGGGGCCGCTCACCCCTGTCCTTGGAAACACACGCTGAACGGCGCGTACTTCCAAAACACGCGGCGTACTGCAGCGCGCGCTGCAGTACGCCATGTGAACATACCCTTATAATATGGAGACACATAAACAATTTTGTTTAAGTGTTTTTATTCTGCAAAAGTAGTAAAACATAGAGAAGTAGTCCATGCTATAGAACAGGGTAAAGCATTATGCCATCCTGCCAGGGCTGATATATATATATTGTAAGGCCGCAGCTGGGAAGGTCTGCGATGGAGTGTATATCCCAGCCAGGTTCTGGGCGTATGCCTGGAGGAGACAAGATACATGCCACCAAGGTAAGAAGCCTTGGTGGAGTGAAAGGCCATTGTTAAATAGGTGTCGGCAGTACAGACTGTCGACATACATTTAAGTTGTCTTTAGTACGGCTACCACCCCATTCCCGGTGGGCCTTTCATTGGGAGTAAGAAATAGAGCAGGGTGGGTGCTTACTCCCCATGGCTCCACTCCGGGTTTTCCCTGGTATATAAGGTCAGAAGGTAAGCTGACTGGGCGGGCTGCATCTCCAGTCTACCTTCTAGGCTAGAGACATTCACACTGCTGGAAGCCAGTGTCTGCTACACATTCTCCCAAGGTGCTAGTGAGGGAACTACACCTGTGTATATTTAACCCGCTCAGACGAGCAGGAGTTTTGTTTATGTTTATATGTTTGCTGTGCATGTATTGCCATACGTTTTTTGTTCTGCGGGTGAAATAAAAAAACGGAACCCAAGACACCGTTTGAACCAGATATCTGCCTCTGTCTCATGCTGAAGGACTTATGAGTGATCCCAGAGCTGTGCAAGCTCACATATGGTGGAGGTATGCAAAGGGCATTCTAAAGAGACGCTTCTCTTAAAGAGACAGGCAGCAAACGTGGTCCCAGCAATGTCTTGGATTAAAGCGGGCAACTGTGCAGCAAGGAGAGACATCCAAAATGGACGGCTGGTTGGAAACAGTTGATTCAGGCAAATAAAAACCCTCCACTGATGGCGGCAAGTCAACAAAAGGCCCACGAGGAAACCATACGAGCCCAGGAAGAAACCAATCGCCTGTTGATTGAATGCACCAGGCAGCCGTTGAAAGAGCAGCAACGCGTGAACCTGGCTCTTCAGCAACAGCTTCAGGCCCTGACTGCAAGGCCAAAGGTGTCAGCAGGTGGGCAGTCCCCTCCCGTCAAGCGGTGATACACGTCCTGCGAAAGATGACCCCAGACGATGAAAATTGAAGCATACCTCGGAAACCTTCGAGAGGATTGCCGAGAGAGAGCACTCCCAGTGGACCAATGGGCTGACGTCCTAGCCCCCTTTCTAACCGGTGAACCACAAAAGGCCTACTTCGACCTGAGGGTGGGAGAAGCCAAGGACTACACCAGGCTGAAAGGGGAGATCTTAGCCCGACTGGGGGTTACTCTGGTGGTCCGGGGCCCAAAGAGTCTACACCTGGAAGTTTCGATCCAGCAAAGCCACCGCGATCCCAAATGTATGACCTCTACCATCTCACCAGCAAATGGCTGCAACCGGAGAGTCTTTCACCTGCCCAGGTGATCGAGAGGGTTGTTTGCGATCGCTTTGTACGTGCCTTACCGGTGAGGATCCAGAGCTGTGTGGGGTACACGGACCCCAAAAGTCTGGACGAGCTCGTCTCCGTGGTGGAACTTTACAGCGCCACTGAAAGTTTCTCCTGGGTCTGCACCCATCTAGGGCCAGTACGGGGTAAGACTGTCTCCTGTCCCAAAGGGGAGAGTAGAGGTCCCGATGGGAGGGGGTCACGGTTGGCTGAGAAAGGGGGAAGGTTGCCCACCCCAAAATCAGACCTTTCACCCAGAGTCTAAGGGCCCCATGTCTGTTTGGCGATGCAAATGGACTGGGACATGTCCTGCACGAGTCCAACGCAGGGGGACCCCATGGACTGTGGCGTTACACGGCGTACGCTTTGTTTGCCGGGCCCCGTCCTATACCTCACATGCTGAGACTGGTGGGACCGAGGGGAGTGTACGGTCAAAATCAACGGACGTGCCATTCAAGCACTGATGGACTCCGGGAGCTTGGTGACCCTGGTACAGGCCAAGCTGGTGAGCTCTGGCCAACTCCGATCGCGATCCCGACGTATAGTGGTGGTCTGTATCCTTGGGGACACTTGTGACTACCCAACTGCCAGACTCACCCTAGAGACTCCCTGCGGTGCCACATGACATGTGGTGGCTGTCGTTGCGAGCCTACCCTACAGTGCTGTAAATAGGCTGTGACTTTCCTTGTTCGGATTTGTGGGAGAATAAAAGAGGTGCAAGGTATAATGTGTACAGGACCCCGGAGAGCCCAGATGGGTTTCCGTTGTCCGTTCTGGCGGGGGACCAGAGGAAAAACCCCTCTGAGCTCGAGTTCGCCTCCTTGCCAATATCAAGAGGGAACTTTGGTACGGAGCAACGGAGGGACCCAAACCTAGAACACCTTGGAGAAACGTAAAGGGATGATAGATGGGAAACCCCAGGGACCAGACGAGGATATGGTGAAACCCTCATTTTGCGGTCAACAACGATATGTTATTACGGGTAAAAAAGACCGCAACCGAGGTGGTGGAGCAATTGGTGGTCCCCAATTCAACATGTCCCGCATGTTGGAGCTAGAGCCCACTCCCAGTGTTTGGGGGACACTTAGGGGTGGAGAAAACCCGGGAGAGGTAAAGAAGGATAACTTCTACGGGCAGGGATTTATAGGGCAATTGAAGATTTCTGCCATCTTGCCCAGAGTGCCAAATAAATGCCCTAAAGCCTCATTTTCGGAGCCCCCAAAATCCCCCTGCCAATAATAGAGGTCCCTTTGAGAGGATCGCATGGACCTGGTAGGGCCGCTCCCAAATTTAGCCCGAGGACATCAGCAATATTCTTAGTGGTCCTTGACTAACGCCACCGAAAATACCCCGAGGCCATTCCCCTTAGGAACACCCCCCTCCAAAGGGATTGCCAAGGAGTTGTTCCAAATGTTCACCCCCAGGGGTATCCCAAAGGAGATACTGACAGACCAGGTACCCCCTTCATGCCCAAAGGGTTTGACCAAAGAACCCTTTGCGCCTCCTCAAATTTTACCCACCCGTCCCTCGGTATATAAATCCCCAGACCGATGGTCTGGTGGAGAGGTTCAATAAGACCCTAAAGTCAATGCTTAAAAAGGTGGTGGAAAAGGATGGAGAGACTGGGACCCCCCTACAACCCTATCTCATGTTCTCTATACGGGAGGTTTACCGCAAGCGCCCCACCGGGTTCTCTCCCTTCGAGCTCCTCTATGGTAACATCCCCGGGGATTTCCTGGACATTGCCAAGGAGACCTGGGAGCAGGAAAATTCCCCCTATAGGAGCGTGATTGGGAACATATTGCCGAGATGCAGGATAGAATCGCAGCAGTCCTGCCTATAGTGCGTGAGAACCTACAGCTGGCCCAAGAAACCCAGGCAAGTGTAATAACAGTCCGCAAGGGTCAAGTGTTCCAGCCCGGCGATCGGGTGCTAGTACTTGTCCCCACGGTGAAAGCAGGTTTCTGGCAAAGTGGCAGGGCCCCTATGAGATCAAAGGAGGGTCAGTGAGGTCAACTATAAGGGTGTTCCAGCCTGGTAGAAGGAAACCCTTATCAGATATATCACATCAACCTAATTAAGCCCTGGAAGGACCGGCAAAGCTTACGGTGGTAAGAGAGCATAGGGGTGCCCCAAACGGAGAGTTGCCCCCGTCCGTATCTCCGATTCCCCATCAAATCACAACGGCAGGAAACTAGGGAATTCCTACAAAGGAAACCGGCAGGTCTTTTCAGATCTACCAGGTCGCACGAATGTCATTGAACATGACATCACACAGAACCCGGCCAAAAGGTACGGTTGAGGCCCTATAGGGTCCCTGAAGCCCAGAGGCAAGCAATTGCCGAGGAGGTTAAGGGAAAATGCTGGAGCTTGGGGTCATAGAAAAATCCCCCAAAGTGGGTGGTCGAGCCCCATAGTGCTCATACCCAAACCCGATGGCAGCTTACGTTCTGCAAGATTTTCGTAAGCTAAACGAGCTCTCAAAATTTTATGCCTACCCGATGCCCCGGGTCGATGAATTGGTTGAGAGGTTAGACCCGAGGTATATTAGTACGTTAGACCTGACCAAGGGCTATTGGCAGGTCCCCTCACAAAGGAGGCCAGGAGAAAACGGCCTTTTCCACCCCAGGTGACCACTTTCACTACATGGTCCTTCCCTTTGGCCTACATGGGGGTCCGGCCACATTCCAGAGGATGATGGATGTCATCCTACAGCCCCATAGAAAATATGCAGCAGCATATTTTGGATGACGTGGTGGGCTTTTTGCACGGATTGGAAGTCCCACCTGACCAGAGTGCAAGCTGTCTTAGATGCCATAAAGGCAGCAGGTCTGACCGCCCAAACCCCAACAAGTGTGCCATAGGGCTAGAGGAGGCTCGCTATCTAGGGTTACGACATTGGGAGGGGGAGTCTCAAAGCCCAAATGGACAAACTGGAGGCAATTAGAAATTGGCCTCAACCGATCTCCAAGAAGCAGGTCCGGGCCCTTTTTAGGTATCGCAGGGGACTATAGGAGGTTCGTACCCAACTTTGCCTCCATAGCAGCCCCGCTTACGACCTCACAAAAGGGACAAAGTCCACTTTGGTCAAGTGGGAACCGGAGGCTGAACAAGCAAACCAAAGGCTAAAGGATGTACTCTGCACTAGACCCGTGCTAATGGCACCAAACTAACAGAAATAATTTATTGTACAGGCAGACGCTTCTGAGGTAGGATTAGGGGCTGTCCTATCACAACTGGTTGAGGGGGAAGAACACCCGGTAGTTTACCTCACAGGAAGCTGTCAGCGGCGGAGAAAAACTACGCCATAGTGGAAAGAGAATGCCTGGCCATTAAGTGGGCCATCGAGTCGCTGCGTTACTAAATTGATAGGTAGACCCTTTAGAGTCATCACAGACCATTCCCCTTTAAAGTGGATGGCACAGAACAAAGGAAGAACGCAAGGGTGACCCGGTGGTTCCTGGCTCTACAGGACTTTAAGTTCTCTGTAAACATCGCCCCGGGTCACAACAGGCCAACGCTGATGCATTGTCCACGGGTGCACAATTTTAAAGGCACAAAGTGCTCCGCCCCACAGGTCTGAGCAGAGGGGGGGGATATGTAAGCCGCAGCTGGGAAGGTCTGCGATGGAGTGTATATCCCAGCCAGGTTCTGGGCGTATGCCTGGAGAGAGCAAGATACATGCCACCAAGGTAAGAAGCCTTGGTGGATGAAAGGCCATTGTTAAATAGGTTTTCGGCAGTACAGACTGTCCGACATACATTTTAAATTGTCTGTTAGTACGGCTACCAGCCATTCCCGGTCGGCCTTCATTGGGAGTAAGCATAGAGCAGGGTGGTGCTTACTCCCCATGGCTCCACTCCGGGTTTTCCCCGGTGGTATATAAGGTCAGAAGGTAAGCTGACTGGGCGGGCTGCATCTCCATCTACCTTCTTTGGGCTGAGGACATTCACACTGCTGGAAGCCCAGTGTCTGCTAACAATTCTCCCAAGGTGCTAGTGAGGGAACTACACCTGTTTATATAAGCGCTCAGACGAGCAGGAGTTTTTGTTTATGTTTATATGTTTTGCTGTGGGATGTATTGCCATACGTTTTTGTTCTGCTGGTGAAATAAACACACGGAAGCAAGACACCGTTTGAACCAGATATCTGCCTCTGTCTCATGCCGAAGGACTTTATGAGTGATCCCAGAGCTGTGCAAGCTCACAATATATATATATATATATACAGGGGCGTAAATACAGGGGGAGCAGACGAAGGAGCAGCCCCCGGGGCCCGTGCTCTTAGGGGGCCCGTGCCCCGGTGCAGCTACTGACACGTCTGCTCCCCCGGTAGTGCGGCTCCAGTGCCAACCGCCAGCGAACATAACCATTCACTGCCGGCGGACACGGAGCTGCGGGACCCGGCGTGTACTGCCTCTGAACATCTGCTCAGACGCAGGACCGCACGGCTGTTAGGCGCAGGCGCCGGCCCACAGTGCTGACGTGGGCTGCGCGCCGAGCACAGACTGCCCGGGAGCCGAGCTGCGAGGGAGCGTGGAGCTGGTGAGTAAGTGCTTTCTTATTATTTTATTTTTTTTAATATTAATGAATACTGTCCTGCCTGTATATAGCCCCTACCTGCCTGTATATAGCCCCTACCTGCCTGCCTGTATATAGCCCTACCTACCTGCCTGTATATAGTCCTACCTGCCTGCCTGTATATAGCCCTACCTACCTGCCTGTATATAGCCCTACCTACCTGCCTGTATATAGCCCTACCTACCTGCCTGCCTGTATATAGCCCTACCTACCTGCCTGCCTGTATATAGCCCTACCTACCTGCCTGTATATAGCCCTACCTACCTGCCTGCCTGTATATAGCCCTACCTACCTGCCTGTATATAGCCCTACCTACCTACCTACCTGCCTGTATATAGCCCTACCTACCTGCCTGTATATAGTCCTACCTGCCTGCCTGTATATAGCCCCTACCTACCTGCCTGTATATAGCCCTACCTACCTGCCTGTATATAGTCCTACCTGCCTGCCTGTATATAGCCCTACCTTCCTGCCTGTATATAGCCCTACCTACCTGCCTGCCTGTATATAGCCCTACCTACCTGCCTGCCTGTATATAGCCCTACCTACCTGCCTGTATATAGCCCTACCTACCTGCCTGTCTGTATATAGCCCTACCTACCTGCCTGTATATAGTCCTACCTGCCTGCCTGTATATAGCCCTACCTACCTGCCTGCCTGTATATAGCCCTACCTACCCGCTGTTATGCCCTAAACCACTACCTCCTGCCTGTATATAGCCCTACCTACATGCCTTTATATAGTCCTACCTGCCTGCCTGTATATAGCCCCTACCTACCTGCCTGTATATAGCCCTACCTACCTGCCTGCCTGTATATAGCCCTATCTGCCTGCCTCTATATAGCCCTACCTACCTGCCTGCCTTTATATAGCCCTACCTGCCTGCTTGTATATAGCCCCTACCTACCTGCCTGCCTGTATGTATATAGCCCCTACCTACCGGCCTGCCTGTATAGAGCCCTACCTGCCGGCCTGTATATAGCCCCCCCACAGCCCTGCCTATATGTAGCCCCTTTAGCCTCCCCACAGCCCTGCCTGCCTCTATATAGTCCCTATAGCTTGCTCTATGGCCTGCCTGCCTGTATGGGCCCCCTATAGCCTACCCTAAGGCCTGCCTGCCTACCTATATGGCCCTATAGCTACCTAAACCCTACCTGCCTACCTAGATGGCCCCTATAGCCTGCCTGCCTGTCTATATGGGGTTCTATACCTAAACCCTGCTTGACTGCCATTATGGGGCCCTATAGCTTCCTAAACCCTGCCTATGTGGGGACCCTATTGCCTACCTAAACCTGGCCTATCTGGGGCCCTCTATAGCCTAAAGTAAACCCTGCCGGGCCCAAATGGACCCCATATAGCCAGGTGGGCAGGGAGTGAGGTTCTGGAAAAGTGAGGCTTCTAAGATATTTGTGTCTTAATCTGCAGGGACAAGTGGCCGGAAGCAGTCATCATGGTGGTCTGGATGGATGCAGAACAAAAGGGAAAGTCAACAACTTATCAGAACCGTCACCTGTGAGTAACAAGACGTAACTACACTGTAATCATTTATATGTCTGCTCTGTGTACACTGCTATCTACCACTATATGGTCACTGTATGGTGGTTATATACAGTCTGCAGAGCCTGTGTACACTAGTATATACCACTATATGGTCACTATATGGCGGTAATATTTGGTCTTTTGTATGCTGATCAAATAATACTGTAGGGAAATTTTTCAGTCACTATGTGGTGGTAATTTGTGGTTGTTTTTCTGGCGGTATAATCAGGTCCATATGTAGCAGTGTTATTGGTAATGTTGGTTTTGGTATAGTTTGGTAGCAGTATGATGGTGATATGTATGGTGAGGTTATTTGCTCCTTGTATTATCTACATTATCGAACTGCATGTTCTGGTAATTGTTTAATTGGCACATCTAGGAGTAGGATCTAGCAGAGTTTAAATCTTAGTCACTGTGGTAGAACTGCCCACTGCCTGTACATGGAGTGTAAGCCTGAAGGGGGTGTGAATAGTGAGGATGGGAAGACCCTTTTAAGCCACACATTTTGAAATCTAAGATTCATAAAAACTTGACAATCATATTCACTGTGTGGTCTCAACATCAACTATGTTTTCTGAGGGTATTGTTTTCCTTCCATACCAATAAAGCTTTAGGCTGAAGTTGTTTCTTCAAGAAGTTCCTGATCTCTTTGTTTCTAAAACTGTAGACAAGTGGACTTAAAAGTGGAGTAAACACAGAATGATGTATTGATGCAGCTAAGTCATATTCAGGAGAATAAGTTGATTGCAGATTCATGTACATAAAGGCGACACTTCCGTAGAAAAAAAGGGACATAAGAAGATGAGACATGCATGTGGAGAAGGCTTTCCTGCGTTCCTCTGATGTTTTCATTTTTAGTATTGTGACTAAGATGTTTGCATATATTAAAACAATGAATATTGAATTCAAGATAATGGAGAAGGAGCTAACAGTTAGGTCCATTGTAACGTCGAGGTTACTGTTGGCACATGCTAGGGTTAAGAGAGGGGAAGAGTCACAGAACAGATGCTCAATTTCGTTTGGTCCACAGAAAGGTAATTTGTACACCATGGTGATCATGGTCAATGGACTCAACAAACCAAGAAGCCCACACACACATATTAAGATCTTGCATAATTTTAAAGTCATCAGAGCATGATATCGAAGAGCCTTACAAATAGCTAGATATCGATCAAAAGCCATGACACTCAGAAGATAATTCTCTGTTATTAAAAATGCATCAAAAGCATACATCTGCAAAAAACAATTGTTAAAAGAAATATATGCTTTTCCAGTGAGGAACAGAGTTAAGATCGTTGGGTAGACCGTTGTTATAATAAATATCTCAACGATGGATAATGCCTCTATAAAAAGATACATAGGTACGTGGAGGCGGTAGTTCAAAGCAATGACAGCAAATGTGATCCCATTACCAGTAGTGATAACAATATAGAGAAGAAAAAATACTATAAAGAGTAATGTGTGATAATGAGTTATGCTGGTAAACCCGACCACAATGAATTCAGTGACGCTCTGATTGTTATACATTGTTCGAAATTTTTCGATTGTTATAAATTGTTCGAGATTTAATTAATTAACACTTGGCAATATTTTTTTTACTTGTTCTTGAATTGATTTCCAAACGAAATCCAAACGAAATCACTTCTATTTATTGCTATGTGCAAAGTTTAAGCTTAATCTCATACATATAGATCCACCACACTAATGCTAATTAAGGTGGAAAAAGTTGTACGATACATGTAAAAAGCTTGGCTGATATTTAAAAAATAGCCATATTGATTAAAATTCACATACTTAGTACTTTTTTCAAAATAGAACAATATTTTTCAAGATTTTGAATAAAAGTTTGTTTATTTGAATCAAACTTTTTTTTTGTAACTTGCACAATGAATTTATGTCTGTGAAAAGGTCTTCTGGTGCTTCCTTGGGATTTTTATAATGATAGACTGGAAAAAAAAGTACCTGAAAAACAAAAATGTTACGTAGGTGTTGTGTCCTTAGAAAAGTTCGTCAACAAATGATAGCTGAAAGTCCACCCCCTGGTAACGTCCCTGATTATTATTATTTATTTTAGAGCGCCCTTAGTTCCAGAGCGCTGTACAATCGAGTTGGTTACATAAAAAACATTGGTCAAACAAGTACAAGGTGATGATCAGTAACTAACAACTGGTACAGAGGGAGAAAGGGGACTGCCCCTGAGTGTTTACAGTCTACAGGGAAGAGACAGAAGGCGAGGAGCAGCCATGTTTGTGGGGTGGAGTAGTGCAACGCAGTTAATGTTGGTTATAGGCAATCCTGAAGAGATGGGTTACCTTTGAGGCTAGTGAGAGTGAGGGAGAGTCTGATGTGTTGGGGCAGTGAGTTCCAGAGTATGGGGGAAGCATGGGAGAAGTCTTGGAGATGGTTATATGAAGAGCTGATAGAGGGAGAGCAGAGAAGAAGGTCCTGTGAGGAGTGGATATTGCGTGAGGGGAGGTATCGTGAGATTAAGGCAGAGATGTATGGAGGGGAGAGGTTATGGAAAGCCTTGTAGGTCAAGGTTACTAACTTCAGTAGAATGAAGGGGCAAAAGTGCTCTTTTGCATTGTACCCAACATCATCGTTTTAGCACTGTCCATTCAAGTGCATAGGACGTAGAAATGTTGCTTTGTCATGTACTACAATGAAGAGATCTTAAAGTGATCACCACAAACACTTTATTCTGCTGACCTATTGGGTCTCTGGAGTCAGAAGGATGAACCATTAATACATTTTTTTTATAACACAACAATTATGGCCCAATAGAAGAAATGCCAGCATCCACTTGTAGAAATATCGAATAAAATCCACTTTTAATCATGAAAAAATATTAAAAACAAGCACAAAAATGTATGCAGGATACAGAGCAAGGTGTAAGGCAAACAGACAAGAGGAGAAGTGGTCTAGCCACTCATGGCTTGATTAGAGACCAGAAAGGTAACATTTAAGTAGCCTCTGTGAGAGGGAACACTCTCCCATACATTAATTATAAACAAAGTACAAATTACAAATACACAAGTACGTAAACTTAATAATGCAAAATTAAATCAGTTCTATAATTCAAGCCTGCAGGAAAAGAAGTATTTAATCATAAAATCCAGAAAGCTTCTCTATCAAAGAGAGCTCTATTCCAATATCCACCTCATATAGGTTTACCCTTCCAATGCCAAAGAAACTAAAAGCGCTGACATCACCTGCATGAACAGAGAAAAAATGCTTTTAAACATTGGAAGGGGTAGAGCAGTGTTTCTCTACTCCAGTCCTCAGGCTCCACCAACAGGTCATGTTTTCAGGGTCTCCCACAGAATGCACTGACAATAATTATATTACCTGTGCAGAATGCACTGACAATAATTATATCACCTGTGCAGAATGCACTGACAATAATTATATCACCTGTGCAGAATGCATGACAATAATTATATCACCTGTGCAGAATGTACTGACAATAATTATATCACCTGTGCAATACTGAGGAGATCCTGAAAACGTGACCTGTTGTTGGGTCTTGAGGACTGGAGTTGAGAAACACTGGGTTAGATGTACGCGCATTAGAAGCATCACGAAGATGTTCATGAATCCTAGTTTTTAACTTATGGGTGGTACAACCAACATAAGATTTTTGACAAATGGAGCAGGAAATGCAGTATACCACATAAGTGGAATCGCAGTTTATTAACTGCCTAATCTTAAAGGATTTGCCATAAACATTATTCAAAATTTCCTTCTTATTATCGGCAGACATACACACACTGCATCTCCTGCCAAAACATTTGAAAAAACCACAGAAAGATAACCAATTGGAATTTTTTGTATTTTAACTAACTAAACTAGGGGATAATAGGAGCAGGGGAGGGTTGGGGTCGTGCGTGTGAGAGGATGAACCTGCACACCTCATACTTGGATTTCCTTTAAAACAACCATTTTGGTATTCTTTTCAGCTGGATCAGTTATTGGATCCATAGCATTTCAGTAGGGCATTCATTATGGCTAAAAGTATCTGTCACCATCTGACTAGTTTCTGTCATGGTTAAGTTTTTCCAATGGGACAGATGAATGTACAGAAGAGAATATTATATTTCTGTCCTGCTGAAAATCAGGATGCGGACAAATCCAAATATTCCTGTGCAGTGTATTTCTAGAGGATGTTATGAGATTGGGATATTGTCACACCATTCTGTTTGATTTGTATGTTTAATAACACTCGTCATTGACATTAATATCTCTGAATAGAACAAAGAGAAAAAAAATCCATTACGAAATATATATATATATAGTTGAATCCAGAAGCTTCACATCACGTGCATGTTACCGTTGTGGCCTGTGATTAGCTGCACCTGTCACGTGAACGTTGAACGTTCAGTGCTACAGCTGGGATGATCGGGACGGCCACCACAACTGAAAGGGAGCATCCGGGAAGTAAGTATGATCCTTTTCTTCTATTTTTAATCATGCCCTCACAATCGAACAAGCTTTATTAACTCTCAGAACAGAAATCTGCAGCATATCTACACTGATTTTATTTTTTGCTAATTCTGTTGTGAAATTTCAGTGCATTTTTTTAATAATGCCTGTAGTTCTGCAATTATAAAGTTTTGTTGTAGATTTTAATCTCTTTATTTAAGTCATTTGGGAACATCCACTACAAACCTGCAACATATCCGTAAAATAAAGTCATGGCTGCATTGAAAAGAAAGTAAATTGACAGTTCTAGTCACAGTGACTACTTGGCATCTCCCTGAGATCCAGCACAAAGTTCATTTGTCTTGCCAGCCAATCATATACCATGCTATGCCCCTGCTAAAGATTTAATTAAGAACAAAAATACAGATGTAGCAAGATTAATTTGTGGGTAATAACACTGCTTTCCATGTTATTCATTCTTAGATCACAGCAAAAGCCTTTGAAAAACATAGAAAAAGTTAAGATAACTTCTGTGCCGTGATATGATGGTTATGTGTCGAGTTTATCTTTGCTACATCTGTGATCTCCATTGTAGTTTTGATATCCAATAGTGTCATCCTCCAGCTATGTCTACTATTAAACAGTGTTCCAAATAAGTCCACAGCTGACTACAAAGCTCAGTAAAATGAAGCATAGCAGTCAGTCAAAAAGACTAATAAGTGGGGATGGGAAATTATATGGACATCAATTTTATTTTTTTAACAATTAAAAGTCAAGAAGCATTATAGTGAATGGGTTCAATAGGGCACCATTGGTATCCATTGTAAAGTGGTCTAGATCCCCATTTGCAACAGAGGGTCTAAATGATCTGAACCAGGCCTTACTGCTCTTTTTAATAATTATTTTACATTTTAATCCATATTACACCCATTTTTGTTCAACATTTTGTTTAAGTTATCTATTTTATAGTCAACTATACAAAAATGGAACAAGTAGTTTTCAAATATTGAACATTTTGAATTCTATAGGTTGAAAATAATACCATTATGGATCCATTGCAACTTGCTGTGTGCTTGAAAATGCATATGTAAGAAAATATAAATGTGAATGAAATCATTAAAACACTTAGGGGGACAAGTATGATCTGAGTTTTCGCTTGTTTTCTGGCGTATAATGCGCCTCTCTCTGCCGGCTCCGCGTTCGGACGCACCTTCACTATGTGTTAGGTGCCTTAAGCGAAATCTTCACCACTTTGTAATGCGCCTAACATGAAGGGGCGTTCTGGGGCGGGATGCACCACATTTGGAAACTTCGATGCATGTATGTATACGGGTCGGCAAAGTGAGGCGCATTACAGCTCCGACAGGCAGACCTATTTCAACGTGATCAGTCTGAGCCAGAGGCGTCGAACTTTAGACCACTTTTATGAGCGCACTTCGCCCACCGGCATACATCAGGTGTAGTTTAGACTCGAAAACACGCGAAAATGGCAGCTTCGACGCGCCTCCGTTCATACATGTCCCCCTTAGGGCCACATGTATGAATACTATCTAGGTCTAAAACTCACTTTGTTGCCCATAGCAACCAATCAGAGCACCCGTCTCATTTTTCCAGAGCACTATCTGAAATGAAAGGGGTGCTCTGATTGGTTGCTATGAGCAACAAAGTGAAATTTAGATCTAGACAGTTTTCATACATGTGGCCCTTAGTTTTTTTTAATGTGAAAAAAACCCAAAAAACAAAACTAGTACGGATCTAATTTACAGAAATACAAATGAGTCCTAATATTTTATAGGATGTTTCAAAAAGGTGGACCCAATTTCAAAGCAATATACGGCAACATCTTAGAGTGCATAAAAAATGCATATGGTTTAATCATTTGAAACTCTATCTCCTGCTCTATCGAGTGGTAAGAGTTTCATTCATGGGCGAATCATGGCTACAGAAAGATTCAGAATTGTGATTTCAAATTGGGTCCATCTTTTTTATGTACCCTGTATTTTTTTCATGAAAAACATTGAAAGTGATCTGTTTACAATAACTATTGGCCAATCTGATGGTGGGGTGTGTGGTCCAGCACTGTACACTATTATAAAGAATAAAAAGTCTTATGATTACTAACCTGAAATATCAAACTTGGAGTTTTCCAACAGCCAAAAACACCTGACTTTCAGATAGCGTTGTAAACATCTATATATATTAATTCTAATGTCCAATGGGATTTAAACAAAAAATACTACAGTGAAACCTTCAGGGATTTTAACAGATGTGCACTAAGCAATAAGTGGAGAAAATACAATTAATGGGGATTTCAATATTAATAAAGAAAATAATGATTTGTGTCTTGGATCAAATTAGTAATGTGTTCCTAATAATTAATCCCTCTGGACTTAAAAATGAACCATCTGTTATTATAAATATATAGGAACCAACCAAATTTGTTGTTTTACATTTCAACATGACTAATTGCCATACAGTATATCAAAGTGCAGTGACAAGGCAAGAAAGAAATGCCCTAGGTAACAGTAAACAAAATATTACTTACTTGCTTACATCGTATGATTTTTTTTTTTTTTTAGAGTACTCGGAAATACAGAACTAGTGGCCACATGTATGAACCTGTTTAGGTCTAAAACTTTTAGACATAAACAGGTTCATACATGTGGCCCTAGGTTCTAAACCTGGCCCTTCCATAACCTCTCCCTCCCATACATCTGTGCCTTAATCTCACGATACCTCCCCTCATGCAATCTCCGCTCCTCACAGGACCTTCTTCTCTGCTCTCCCTGTGTTACCTCCTCACACAACTGTTCCCAAGACTTCTCCCGTGCTTCCCCCATACTCTGGAACTCATCACCCCAACACATCAGACTCTTCTCCACTTTTACTAGTTTCAAATGCAACCTGAAAACCCAACTCTTCAGGATAGCCTACAATTTACAATAACTCTGCTGCCATTACACCATAACATTGCACTTCATCCTTCACCTTATGTCTCCTCCAATTTCATTGTCGATTGTAAGATCTCATGGGCAGTGTCCTCTCTACTTCCATATCAGTGGGTTACTTAGTGTTATCGTATTTGTCTTATATTGTGTACCTGAATCCCTTGGCTTGTACAGCGCCCTGTAATTAATGGTGCTCTAAAATAAATAATAATAAAAATAATAATGATAACTAGGTAAGTATTTCAGAAACCTTACATTTGAAGTGCAGACTGGGAACACAGTATATGCCAAAAAAATTCTAAGCTTATATCTTAAAGGTATTCATAGGCATCCATTCACCCAAAAGATGCCATAAGAGTGTTCTTTTGACCCCATCAGAACTGTGTAGGTAACATTTTTTTTGACTGCATAAAGTGACAAAGTTGACTGCTCTCTTCTATAGAGTCATCCAGTAAAAACAGTTTGCCACTTGGTATACATTTATAAGCTGGAAGCTCTTGGTTGATATACGATATGTCATTATTTTCCTATATAGTGGCATAGATTGGAGCCATCCATTGATGGTGTAAGGGATATCCACCATCTAAATACCACCAATGTACACTACAAGCACAGCGTGAAAGCACCGTTAGTCACACTTGTTTCAAACTAAATTTAACATAAAACAAAAAACTACCCGTGTAGGTACAATTTTTAATTTATTAAAGACAAATGTTATGAAACACCTTTATTTCGATGCAAATTCATTCCTCGCAGACACACACATAGCTGCAGCCAAATGCTTCCAGTAGTTAAGGATCACATTATGCAATCACTGTAAGGAAAAATTGCCCCAATCTTTTCCACAAAATTGTTTTTGCTTTGACAATGCAAAGGTGGACAGCTGAATCTGCAAATCACGGCCAGAAACCATCCCCCTTTGCATTAAAAAAAAATGACAAGTTATTGTCTATGCCGTGTGGATGCACCCATTAAGTGCTATGATTTTACAGTGTATTTCCTGGCACGCACTGAGTGCCTGGAGAAAGAAGTCCAATGTCACTTCTTTCCAGTGCATGGAAAGTATTTGGGCCACATGTGTGAAACGATTTTGGTCTAAAACCCCCTTTTTTCCCATAGGTTTCTATGGGGAAAAAAGTGAGTTTTAGACAAAACCGTTTCATACATGTGGCCCTTTGTCTTTATGGTGCTGCAATTTCAATGTTGAGGAGTTTCAAAGGTATGCATTTTATACAATTTTTTTGTCTATACCCTATCTTTAACATAAGCTCCCCTGATCTATTCTCTAAAGATACATGCTGCAATTCACTGATATAGGAAATATCTATATTTCTAAAGGACACAAATTTCTAGGAGTTTAAATAAAAGTTTTAAAAATTTTCAACTATGTCCACAAAAATGAAAAAAAGCACATTCTCAGTATTCATGGATCAGTGTTGAACAATAGGAGGGATTTATTATTATATACATAATTACATACAAAATTGTTATGAGCCGCCCGCATGTAGGGTCATGGTGCATTTGTGTCCTCTCTCCTGTCATGCTACCGGAGAGTTGCTGCTGTGGCATAACTCATCCCTGGCAGCATAACATACCGTCTACATGTTGGGCTGTGAGCTCACTCATACTTCGGCCCAGTTCTTTCCTCCCCATGCTCCCGGTCCCCTGCTCTCTTTTGCCTGCTGGCGCCCGCCGCTCCCTGGGGCGTGCACGTACCATGGCTCAGAGAACTAGATTACATCAACTCTTTGACAATACAATGCATCCATGCAAATTTAATACATCTTGCCACATGAGCTATAGGTTCACAAAACTTTGGTCACACAATTGACAGTATACTGTATGTCTAAAATGAAAAAAAAATCTGCATATCAAGTACACAGTATCCATAGGCTTCTACATTGAATACATGGCAAATGTATACCAAGACTTTGTCATTTGGGCCTGTGCATATAGATTATGGTCTACAAATGTCTTAAAACATTTTTCTATTTTTTTCTGTGTGATAGACTCCATTTATTGTCAGTCAGGAAATGACTGGCTCTTTACATTTCTTCAATATTATTATTATTATTATTTTAATTTTCAATTTTTTAACTGACTAGGCATTAATATTATTCATTCACTACCCCAAGAAATTTACTTACCTTTAATATGTCACAATACCTTGACTTAATTTATTTTTCCTATAAAGAGCTTCTTAAGTGCTCGCTTGACTTCTTTATTTCTCAAGCTATAGATCATTGGGTTTAACATTGGAGTTATTACATTATAAAATACAGAGAGCATTTTATCATGTTCCATAGAATAACTTGATTGAGGCCTTAAATACATAACTAGGATTGTGCCATAAAATAGTAAGACAATCATAAGATGGGATGCACAAGTAGAAAAGGCTTTTCGTCTGCCTTCAGTAGACTGGATTTTTAGAATTGTAGAAATAATATAAAAATAAGATATTATGGTCAATAAAAATGATGCACCAGCAGCAAGACCACCTAGACCCAAAATAACAATCATGTTGGTTTTTGTATCTGTGCACGATAGCTTCAAAAGAGGAGGCATGTCACATAAGAAGTGATTTACTTCCTTGGAACCACAAAAAGACAGCGTTGAAATAAGTATTGTATGAACAAGTGAGTACAGAAACCCAGTTATCCAACAACCTGAGGCCAATTGGATACAGGTTTTCTTGTCAATGATTTGAGAGTAATGTAAGGGATGGCAAATAGCCACATAACGATCATATCCCATAATGCTTAGAAGAAAACATTCAGAACTTCCCAAGAAGTGAAAAAAATAAAGCTGAACAAAACATCCAACATGTGATATGTAGTTATGTTCTATCAGCAGTCCAATCAACATTTTTGGAACAGTCACTGATGTAAATGTCACATCTAAAAGAGATAAAGTGCATATAAATCTGTACATTGGTGTGTGTAGGCCCTCAACTAGTTGGGTGATTACGATCAGAACCACATTTCCGGTTACTGAAGTAGTGTAGACCAACGAGAATAATACAAACAGTGCAATCTTTATCTTTGGGTCACTGGACAGTCCAATTAAAATGAAGTCTTCATTTTTAGTGTTGTTAACTGATTTCATGATGAAGATACCTGGAAATAATTAGGATCGTTATTAACATCACCATAAAAAGACAAAAATATAAAACATAAAATAAGTATAATATAGTCTGGCAATTTTACAAAGGGCATTTATCGGATCATAACCTCTTTGTTGTCATATTACATGGCTGGGCTGTATTGCTTAAAGGGGTTTTCTGACCATGCTGTCTCACAGAGTCACATTTCCTGGTCAGGCTGTGGGTAGTTCTAGAGCAGTGATAAGCATATCAGCTCTGCTATTCTTAAGTGATCTTTATAGAGTTCAATAGGTTTGTAAACTGTAGTGCACAAGGCTACAGAGCTGTAAAGAGCTTAAGCTTGTCAATGAGTAATGTATGCAAGCTCCATCTTTAAGATAAAAAGAACAGCATGGAGTCAGCATCCCGACAACTGCTTCAGCCTGTAAGACCAGATAGAGGTGGCTGGTAACTAGGGAAGCTTGAATGCTAAAGAGATAAGACCTGATCCTTACTATGAAGAGAAGCAAAATCAGAACAGCAAGGAATTTGGTAATATTCTTTATTTACCTTTACCTACATGTTTAATGCTAATCAATAAAGTGGAAATACCCATTGAATATCCATGCTATTAAGAGATTTTTCATAAATAGTTATAATTAAAATGATTTTTTATGGAATAATGATTTTATTACAAGAGATATGGCTTTACTATTTACTATTTTTACTAAATAGGAAATATGCCAGCCTGTCCATATGAAATCAGCAACTGTGATGGAATTTTATCCAATAATGTGTATGAGCAAGTAATAACACACCCAAACTACTCTGAAAATAATTCTCTAATCTTTAGAAACTTCAATTTTAATCAATCATTTCAGTTCAAGTGCCTTTACTTAAAGGGATTGTCTGAGTTAAAATAAAAACATTATTATAGGATACAGCTGCTTAAAACAAAGATGAAAAGTAAAAAAAACAAAACTGGAGCTGCCAGAAGTGAAGGGTACATGATGGGATATCTCCCCTCTCATGACTGGAAGACACATCTGACAGCTCTACATGTAACCAACGACCAGAATATTCTTCCCTTGAAGTAAAATGATATTTGATAGACAAATGTGCAGTATTTTATAATATGACACTAACAAAAAAGTTTCTTCTGCTCTATATAACCCAAAATTAATAGACTGTGTGCATAAGCCTTTACAGTAGTCATTGACCAGGTTGGGATCATCATTGAGTGCCATTGTCTCTTCAGAGAGTGAAAAAAAAATATATAGCATTCTGATTTTGTCCAGTAGACTAACCTCTTGTAAATACTATGAGAAATACAGATATCACAGTTTTCCATACCAAAATAAATGTAAAGTACATGGCAATATAAAAAGTTAAAAGGAAATTGGTGATATGGATAAGAACTGTTGATAAAAATGCAGTTTCTTTTTTCCTTTTGCTTGTGAAGTCAATGGACATATCATGTTAAATATTGTATATTTCAAAGTATAAAACATAATAATGACTCCTTCACCCACATTTTCCCCACCCTTGGTTGAACTTGATGGACATATATCTTTTTTCAACCGTAATAATTATGTAATATAATAAAACACCCTAAAAACAGAAAATAACAAACCCAGCAAATTTTAAATCCAGATCTCAAGTTGTACAGGAAATAAGAACACATAGAAGACTTTGGATTCTTGCTATATTACAATACGACCTATAATTCAATACCAAAAATTTGAATGTGACATTGGATACTAATCTATACTACTTCTAAAGAATAACTCCATAATGTGGTGCCTCAAAGAGGCACACAGGGCTCCTGCAGTTCTATATTACAGAGTGAGTCCTTGTGCTGCAATAGAGGTTCCATTCACAAGGCTAATAATGCCTCAACCACAAGATGAACTTCACACACCTTACAGTAGTAATAAATTCTGTATGATATAACACCAAAACACTAAATGTTCAATTTTTGGACATATAATTACATTAGGGTAAGAGTACATTGATTTTCATCTAAATAGGAGTGGCAATGAAAAATGTATTTGAACTATCATCAGTATCATCAAAAAAGACAAAACACAGATCCACAGTGTCTTTTGTGGTAATGGTCTGTACTGCCAGTCTTATTCATGTCATTAAATAGAGTATATCTTCACTGCTTATTTATATACAGATAGGCATCGATTTAAATTATTCGCATCATAATTAAACACTGTACTAATCAGCCCTCTGAGGATTCTACATTCCCTCTTAACATTTTTGTTGCTTAATTAATTTCAAGATAAGGTTGATACTTGCTCGAGATTTAAGGTGAAGGTATAACAAGCACAAGGATCTCCCCTCAATCTGGGAAAATGTATATCTAATATATCTAATTTATATCTAATATATCATAATGTGCAGTAAATATTTCTTAAATGAATATTTCATGGTTTTTGCACTGAAATGACTTAATCAAAAACAACCATTTTCAAAATCATGGTGTCTAGTGATTCCCATGATCCCACTCCTGGCATGTCCAAAGAAACATGGAGTCTGCTCCATCTATGTTTTTTGCTCGATGTTAGATAACTCAGTTCACAGATTTGAAGAGTGATACTATTATTGGACATAAAAAAGATTATTTTCACAGAATGGCAATTCCAATGTAAAACATTACATTTACTCAATGCCATATAAAAGAGATTATTGTCATAACAGCTTAATTCAAAACTATATCCAATTCACCTGAAAAGGGAAAACAACTTATATGGTAAATATTACTCCCAACTCTTCTTATTTATGATAAAAATAGGAATAGGGTCATGGATAAACTTATGGTTAGATGCTATTCTATGTATATCTCCTGAGCCCTGATAATATTCTGGATGTAAACAATAAATCCTGGGCAATATGTTTCCATCCCTTTATCTGGCCCTGTTTAGATACTGTCATAGGCCAAGTAGTTGCCCCAAAAAGGCGGAACACTTTCTTTAGAGGAGCATTACATCTAGGATCTCCTTCCATCAGTGCTGACCATTTATATTAGGAGAAAAAAAGTCCCTTGACAAACCATCGGGATTAAGCGTGTGTTCGTGGGGGAATGCATCATGACCCTGTGCAGTCCTGATGCTTGTTCAGCTCCACTCCGACTCACCCAACTTTTCCTTTACCCCCACTGCTGAAACACCTGAAATAACCACACCGACAACTGACCGGATTAAATTGGCCACAGCAGCCGTTTTATTAACAAAATACAACATAAATAAATTTGTCATATAAAATTTAAATAACCTCTTCAATATATAGTCATAAATATATGTATAAATACACATACAACTTTAAACATAAAACTCCGTAAACAGCCACAACTAGATGAGGCAGAGGTCCTTGGAGCCAACCAACGACCTGGCGACCGAATTCCCGAAGGGAAAAAAACACCACTATCTCCAGCCGTACTCCACTGGCTCGGAGGTCCGAAAGCCATACAAGATGGCTCAACCAATTTGCTATACAGGGATTCCAGCCTGTGAGAGCCCACCACCTTCGCCAGGTCAATTCACCATTCTCCAAACCATGAGGGAATCATACCTCGAATGACTCCCTCACCCTATATCCTCCTCCAACTTCAAGAACCCCCGCCACCAACGGCCACCATGACAATCACGTCATCAGTACATAATCTGTACTACCGAGGATTTACAGATTACATCCAGAAAGTCATATGTGCCTTGGAGATACAGCATACAGTTGAAACCATAAGTTTACATACACATCTGCATGTTTTTCTCACTATCTGACATGAAATCAGAATAAATCTTACCCATTTTAGGTCAATTAGGAACCAAAATAATTTGTATTTGCCAAATGCCAGAATAATGAGAAAAATATTTTTTTAACCCTACAATGCGTATCGGGGGACTTTTAAGTCCCCGTGCTTACTTTTTTGCTATTATCTGCAAAATTACTTTAGTTAGAATTTTTAAAATCTAGCTATTCCTCAAGTATGTCGTTGCTGGTAATATCCAGTTGTTCATGTAATTTTTTTGATAGGCATTTTTGGTGTAAAAATGCTTTTTTGGTGAAAACCAACTCTGTATGGAACGAGGGCCTTTTAGGCCCCTGCTATTTTTATCATGTACTCAGCACTGTTTGTGTCTCAAGTTACTTTATTTGTAGTCAGGATTGCTGGTGGAGGGGCCAGGGCGTGGATCATGCCATGTGAGGAGGTCATGTGATTTTGGGAGAGAGAGATAAGGCCATGATCCCATCACAGAGAATTATTTCTGGACCCACTTTCTGATCCACACTATAAAGTGACAATGGCAGTGGACAGATATGAGAAAATTAGAATAAACATTCGATTTGATAAGTGAACTTGTGCAGCGAGGTTCCAAACAGACAAATTAGCCCCTATCAGTTATATCTGGGACATATTTATCAAAAATTGTACCAAACTTTACAATCCTAGTACTAATGTTACAGTAGATGAGCAACTTGTACCCTGCAGAGGAAGTTGCAAGTTCATACAATACATGCCCAGTAAACCTGCCAAGTATGGAATACAAATCTTCTGGATGTGTAAGTCTGCAAATTATTATGGCATAAATGGGCTTATCTACTGTGGCAAAGAGGTTGATGCACCAGTAGAGATAGATCTAAGGTCTGAGATTGTGAAAACACTTGCTGTTCCAATATACAATTCAGGTAGAAACATTACCATTGACAATTATTTTAACAATGTTGCACTGGGCAATTTTCTGCTTGAAAAAGCTGTTACACTTGTTGGTACTATGAAGCCAAACCGCTGAGAAATTCCTCAAGCAATGAAACACAATCCACAGCAATAACTTTATCAGAGTGTCTTTGGTTTCAACAACAAAGCGACACTGGTATCTTACAAAGCGAAGAAGGAAAAATCTCAGTACCATGCATCCTGATTCCAGTACTGACAGCAATGATAGGAAATTGAAAACAGAAATCATCCTGTATTACAATAAAACTAAAGGAGGTGTAGACAAAATGGATGAAATGGTGGGAGAATATTCATGCAAGAGGCAAACAAGACGTTGGCCTGTAGTAATTTTTTCAAATATGCTTGATGTAGCAGCCCTGAATTAATTCATTATTTATACAGAAACTCATCCAAAATTCCATGCAAGAAGGAAGGTCATGAGACACTTATTCTTGAAGGACCTTAGCCGAGAACTTGTAATGCCTCACATGATGGAACGAAGCAACATGAAGTGCTTGCCAAAGCAAACTAAAGAAGCAATGAAACGGTGTGGCGTACAGTTTCAGGATATTCCAGAGGCAGGATAAAGAAAACTAAAGCGTTGTTTCATTTGTCCAAGAAACTTACAGAGGAAAACTGAGTGATATTGTAATACTTGTGGGGAAAATGTCTGTAGAGAACATTCTTCAGAAAAGATAACATGTGAAAATAGTTTGGAAGACCAATAAAATTGAAAAGAAAAAGTTAGAAAAGAAATGTAGCTACAGCTCGTTTACTCTAGATTTATACACCTTTGTGTCAGGATACGTTCGTCTGGGTAACCTTCCACCCGTTTAACGCAACGACCTGCAAGGGTTAATAGGTTTGGCCTCGGACCACACCCTGGGAGAGGTGCTGCTCCTGAGCCAGGAGTGACAACTTTCAGTACCAATCGGAGGGCCCGGATGCTGCACCAATCAGCTGCGGGGGTGGTGTCTGGGCAGACCCTTTAAACCTCCCCAGTTCCTCCAGGCTATACCTGTCAAAGGTGTTCCCTTGTGGTTTCCCTGTAGTCTTGTGTTTTGTAGTCTTCCTGTGTTTCTGACCTTGGCCTGTTTCTTACCTCGCTTGTTGCTTCTGATTTTGTACTGCGCTCCTGACCGTGTTTGGACCCCGGCTTGTTTCTGACCTTCCACTTGGATTACGTTTCTGGGCTTATCCGTTACCGCACCGTTACCGACTCAGACTGATTGATTCTGTGTTTTCCATGATGGCCCTGCACTTAGCAGCATAGGGGCTGTCGTCCAGTTGGGGTCTGCCTCCTAGGGCAGCACACCAAGTAGGCAGGGACAGTGGGCTGGGTGGCAGTCAGGGCCCACTGCACCTAATCTGACGTGACAGTTTGACAGGCCTCTATTTCTCTGCTCTTCACGCACCATGAACCCCATGACTGCAGTAGTAGAGCAGATGCAGGGGCTTACCCAGTTGGTCCAAGATTTGGCACTGAGAGTGCAGCAGCAGGAGACCTCCTGGGGTACGTCTCAGGTTGGGAGTCCTCCGGCATCACTTCCCCTTTTTGTTGAACCCCCTTTTCAGTTACCCAAGAGGTTCTCAGGGGACAGAAAGGCCTTCTTAGTGTTTAAGGAGGGATGACTTATGTACTTCTGTCTCCACCCATGTACCTCAGGTAATGAGGAGCAGCAGGTGGGAATTATTATGTCTCTACTCCAAGGGTCCCATCAGGAATGGGCTTTCTCACTACCCCCTGACTCGCCAAAGTTATGTTCAGTGGACCATTTTTTCGACTCCTTGGGACTTCTTTTTGACAGTCCCGATAGGGAGGCGGTGGCTGAGACTAGAGATGGGTGAATTGATTCTAACGAAGTGGAATTCGTTTAGAATTTCAGGAAAACTTCGGTTCGGAACGCAGTCGAACTTTGGGGTACTTCGGGTGAACGACGTGTGCTTTTGATTGATAAAATTTCTGCGAGCACATGGCGTTACATGGGGCAAAGAACTCTGGGAGGAAGAAGGGCATAGCCTACATGACATGTGCAGAGATGAAGCCAATCAGAGACCGGCGGGATTCTGTGACGTCACCGCACTATATAAGTCCGGGCGAGATGCTGGGAGCTCATACCGCTCTCACTATACTGATTAGGGAAGGTGCTGCCACGGCTGCTAATGATCTCTCTTACTAAAGAACTCATTTTTATACAGCGATTTTTGGGGGGGTGTCACAGCTTGTCTCAGAGACTGCTTCTCTTAAGGTTCTATTTCTGATTTTGTGGGGTATTGGATCTGAAGTCCAGTGTGTGTCCAGTGCAGCTGTATATACATTTTAATGCTATCTGCTCACAGCACATTGAATATCCAAGGGTGATTTAAGCCTGTTCCTGTTGTATTCATTTAAAGAAACACTTCATTTTTGGCTGCTCAATTCTTTTGCGCAATTTACATTCAGGGGTTAATTAAGCGTTGTTTTGCTGCTGTGGTGACTAAAAGAAACCGTATTTTTCACCGGGAAAAAAGACATTTTGCCTGTAGCATAATTCACAACCGAAGGTTAATTACAAGTTTTTCTCTTGCTGTGTACCGTTAAAATAGATGTCATTGTAACTCCCCTTAAAAAGCTGGTAGTTTTTGGCTGCTCAATTCTTTTCGCGCAATATACATTAAGGGGTTAATTAAGCGTTGTTTGCTGCTGTAGTGACTAAAGAGACCGTATTTTCACCGGCAAAAAAAATTTTTGCCTGTAGATAATTTCTAACCGAAGGTTAATTACAAGTTTTTCTCTTGTTGTGTAGCGTAAATAACAAATGTTGTAACACGCTCCAACGCTGGTAGTTTTTGGCTGCTCAATTCTTTTGCTAAATTTTTACACCCGGGGTTAATTAAGCGTTGTTCTGCCGTTGTGGTCACTAAAGAAACCGTCTTTTTCCCCGCCAAAAAAAGCATTTTTCCCTGTAGCATAATTCATAACCGAAGGTTTTAATTAAAAGTTTTTTCTTTGTGTGTCCCGTAAAATAAAAACCTTGTAACACGCTACAAAGCTGCGTATTTTTTGGTTTTGCTCAATCCCTTTTGCGCAATTTACACCAAGGGTTAACTAAGTTTTTTTTCTGCAGTTGTACTTAGTAAAGAAACGTTTTTTTCACCTCCAAAGAAAGCAATTTTGCTTTTGCATAATTAATATCCAAAGGTTAATTAAGCCTGTTTGTGCTTTTACATTCAGCAAAATACACAGTGTATTTAAACGACACATACAAGTAAATTATTCCTGGCCATTTGTGGACCCATTTTATAATCCAAGGGTTACCCAAGCTTGTTACTGGGTTCATTTGCAGTCAAATACAGGGTGTGTATTTATCATATACAGATATCTTCATAAAACAAGTGTCTGTACTTTTTAGAACAAACAGTATGTCAGACAGAGAGGTGGCAGGCTTTTCACCTGCGAGTGGCAGAGGCACAAACATTCTGGGGCGGCCCAGGTGCAGCACAGCAAGAGGACGTCGCAGCAGGGGTCACTCAGTGAGGCCACAACTGCCCCTGTCATCTTGTTGTGAGTGGTCAGCCTCTGCATACCAAGACCGGTGATGAGGACAGCAGTGACGATGAAACACAAATAGATGATGATGTAGCCGACCGCACTTGGGGGCCGGGTGAGGCAAGGGATTCATCATCATCAAGAAAAGAGGGCGTCAGCTTGCGCGTCAGGCAGCGGCGCAGCCAGCAAGTGGGTTGTGTGGCCGTGGATCAGCAGGATGCAACATGTGAGGTCGGGAGCCAACGGCCACGGGATAAAAAACCCGTTGCAGGTCCAAGAAAGTAGCGGGACGGGGCTCAGCGAGGCACCGGCGGCAGTAGTCACTCAGTGTGGAGCATTGGCGGTTTAAAAACCATACCGGCGGGTGGGCAAGTCTTTGCTAGACCCGGGGGAGCCCAAAATGGGGTTTTGTTGAAACTGAGGAGAAAGTGAAGTGGCCGAGAGCTAACGTTGGCCCATGGCCCTGCATCAACACATGCGCTCAATCCGGTGGCCTGGGGGAAACGTGGCTCAGTGTGGGGTCCATCCTGCCGCCGCAGCAAAGCGCAGCAGCAGGCCCAGTGGCACGCATGCCATTGCAGCCAGTAAAGGCTCCCCCACCTCTGCAAAAAGGGAGCTGTTTCTCTTTGAAACTCCCCCGGTCCAGTTGCCCCTGCTCCTCGTACTCAGGGCCCCAGCAGTCTTTCCAGCGAGGCTTTTGAAACGAGCAACAATATGCGCCCAAAACCACCCAAAGGTGAGAGCTAACCGGGGGGTTCCTGAAAAGTTGGGGGTAGCGTCCCCCCCTTTTCCGGGGGGTGGACTCTGCCCGTTCAGAGAACTAATGGCTTGTCCCGACCCAAAAGATGGAGTGTTCCAACCCGTAATTTCTTTTCCAAAAAGGCTTTCAGATTCTTTAAATAGTGAACAGACGGTGGGCCAGTCCTTTAAAGCTTATCGGTTTGTTAAGGTGTCGGAGGCGGACGTCTGGAGCTGTAACTATGGTAGGGCAAGTAATGCCCTTTTACGGCCCCACTGGGTGAATGTGCTTTTGCCCAGGCACAAAAACAACTTGGACGGGAAACGCGCTTTCTCGCCCGCGTTGTCAAACTGGGGCCTTGCGCCAATGTCCGCCTCCCCCTCCTCCATACCCCCCCATCTCACCCTCCAAAAGTACTGCTCCTCATACCACATGTGTAGGGCACAGCGGTTTTCCGCATTTTTTTCCCCGGCTTGCCTTGGCGAACAAAGCCACAGGGGGGGGAAAACGTCCGGTCATGACCAGAAATTGATTGGGCTTTCTCCGCGCCAACGAAAATGGGAACCAGGTGACGGCCCAATGGGAGTAACAGGGTGTCGGCTGCACCGGGAGGGAGGGGTCCTGCAACCTGCATGGCGCATGTGTTCAATGTGGTTTGAAAAGGTTCCTAAAGTCTTCCCCCGATCTTGAAATTCTGAAAAGGGCCCAGGAAAATTGCAGCACTTCATCCATTTCTACAAACCCGGGAACACCCCTCCGAGTTGCAGCGGCAGAACGGCCCCCCCCAACACCTTGATATCGATGTTTCCCCCCGCTGGAAACCCACCCTCCATTTTTTGGCCCCGTTGTATGTACAGAAAAACCCAAATTAAGTTTTTTTGATGATCCAGGTGGACAGGAGTACCCCCCTGTGTAACTTTGTGTCAGCCGTGGCGCTCAGCGGACACCTGCGTTTTTTGGGGCATTCGAGCGGCGCGTTATTTGTCATCGCCAGGACTACGGGAGAATAACGTCATTCCACTGCTTCTGTCCTGGAACGTGCTAAAAAATCTGTTGGGCAGGGGATGGGGACGTGGGCTAATTCGCGGTCAATGATTTCCAGTGGAGACTGAAATTGGAGGAGGAGGCGGACATTGGAGCGAAGCATTGTCTGGTGAAATGAGAGTATTTTCTAACCAGGTGAAGAGAGGAGGAGCGGGAGCAGTGGAGGAGGTAGATGGAGTAAAGAAGACGGGCAGTGACCGCGCCCGTGGGCCGTATACAGTGGAGATGGGGGGGGGCCCCCCGGGTCACTTGTGGATGGCCCGCAGCATGTGTTTTTCCCAGCTAGTGACAGCCAAAAAGTCAGCACCCGGGACGGTGACTTTGGGTCTCCACCCTATTGGGAGCCTTTTTGCAGCTTGAGGGAAGGGGCAAAAACTCAAAAACTTAGGGGAAACCTCCCGAGTCAGTTGGCCCCTGCCTTGTGCGGCTCGTCCCTCCTCTGCAGGTCTGACCGGGGGTTTTTCAGCGCCCACGTATATGCCGCGGTGCTGGGGGGAAAGGGGGGGGGGTAGGAGCAGTACCAGCTCCATCAGCACAACCAAATCTGGAGTAATGTGGGGCAGCTTCCTTCACCCCCCCATGAGGAGGGCAGTGCCAGCAGCAGCAGCGCAGGACCCCGGAGCAGACCCCGACCAACAGGTGGTGGCCCCATTGGACAGCACTCTCCCCCCAGTTTGAAAATCCCCTGGACTACTGGGCAGCCAAACTGGATTGTGGGCCCCAATTGCCAAGTTTGCAGGGGGGAAACTTTTCCTTCCCCCCGGGCCGTAGTGGGGGATCAGAGCGGGTGGTCATTGCGGGGGTGACCATCGTTACCCCAAGGGAACCGCTTGTCCACGGAAATGTGGATCGACTGACCTTTTTAAGATGAAAAACAGGCGGGATCGGGGCCGGTTTCCACACCCAAGCCCCTTTGGCGTTTAGATTAAAAGCCCTGACGCCTCATCAAGCTGTAGAAATGAGTCTGGGTTCAAAATATGCCTCGCCACTATTTGTGCCCACCCCCCCTGATGCCAACATCGCTGACGTTTCTCCCTCTGCCCCAACCATCTTTCCCGGGACTGGTATTGCCACCCCCCTCCACACTCAGTCATTTTGCCCCTTTATGACCCATGCTGCTGCTGCTTTTGTGGTGCCCTGACATCCACACGTGTATGTGCCCCCTCTTGCCTCTGCTGTTGCTCCAGCCCCCGTCACCCCCCTCTCTGTATTGTGTACCTGGGGGCCTACTCCAGTTTTTGCCACCCAGAATGTCATTGTGCCCTGTCTGCCTCAGTGTGCCCCCGTCACCTCACTCTCGTCATTGTGCCCCTCTGTGGCCTATAATGTTTTTTCCACCTCCAGAAATGTCATTTTGCACTGTCTGACTCATGCTGTGCCGCCCTGCCTTCACCTTATCATTGTGCCACTCTGTGGGCCTCTCCTTTTTTTTTCCACCTCCCGAAGTACTGTGCACTGTCTGACCCATGCTGTGCTGTGGCTGCTGCCGGCCCGCAAACTGTGTCATTGTGCCACTCTGTGGCCTACTTGTTTTTGCCACTAGAATGTCATTGTGCCCCTGTCTGCCTTATGTGTTGCTGCCATCACCTCCATCTCTGTCATTGTGCCCTCTGTGGCTACTACTTTTTGCCACCCCAAAATTATTGTGCCACTGTCTGACCTCAGCTGTGCTGTGGCTGCTCCGTAACTAACAGTGTCATTGTGCCACTTGGGCCACTCCTTTTTTGCCACCCCCAGAATGTCACTGTGCCACTGTCGACCTCATGGCTGCTGTGGTGCTGCCGTGCCTGAAATATGTCATTGTGCCAATTGGGGCCTAATCCTGTTTTTGCCACCTCAAGAATAATTGTGCCACTGTCTGCCTTTTTGCTGTTGCTGCCATCACCCCCACTCTCTTTTCTTTGTGCCACTCTGTGGCCTACTACTGTTTTGCCACCTACAAAATGTCATTGTGCCACTGTCTGACCTCATGCTGCTGCTGTGGCTGCTGCCGTAACCTACACACTGTGTCATTGTGCCACTCTGTGGACTACTCCAGTTTTTGCCACCTCCAGAATGTCATTGTGCCACTGTCTGACCTTACGCATCTGCTGCCGTAACCTCCACACTGTGTCATTGTGCCACTCTGTGGCCTACTCCTGTTTTTGCCACCTCCTTGTCATGGTGCCACTGTCTGACCTCATGCTGCTGTGGCTGCTGCCGTAACCTCCACACTGTGTCATTGTGCCACTTTGTGGCCTACTCCTATTTTTGCCACTTCCAGAATGTCATTGTGCCACTGTCTGACCTCATGCTGCTGCTGTGGCTGCTGCCGTAACCTACACACTGTGTCATTGTTCCACTCAGTGGCCTACTCCTGTTTTTGCCACCTCCAGAATGTCATTTTTGGCCAACTCTCTGACCTCATGCTGCTGTGGCTGCCGCCGTCACCTCCACACCCCCTGTCACTGATGTTCCACCTGAGCCCTCAGCTTGTTTTTTTGCAGCTATCGCTGCCATGACTTTATCAGGCTACATTTCCCCTTCGTTTTTTGGTCAGTTTTGCCCTCTTAAGTGGCCCAGGGAATTTTATAGTGAAGCGATTCTAAGAGCGGCGGCAGTCTTGTGCGTGGTCATACTAAAACACAACATTGTATGAAGACCAAACCAAGCTCCCTCTGCATATTTAAGCATGGCACAATGTTCTACAGCACCCTGCAGGCTCTGTGCAGCCTGGAAATAGCTGTTTTCGGACCGAATTTAATTTTGTCGAGAAATTCGGCGAAGTGACCGAACCGAATTTTTGAGAAATTCGCCCATCTCTAGCTGAGACACACCTCACCACTCTAAGACAGGGCAAGAGGACGGCGGAGGAGTATTGTTCTGAGTTCCGGCATTGGTGTGTTCCGTCGGGGTGGAATGACCCAACCCTTAGGTGCCAGTTCAGATTGGGGTTAGCTGACCATGTAAAAGACATGTTGGTGGCTTATCCAACCCCTGGCAAATTTGATGGGGCTATGGCTTTGGCTGTACGCTTGGATAGTCGGTTTAGGGAGAGATGCCGAGAGAAGACGTTTACTCTGCTACCCCGCGCTACTCTACTGCCTCGTTCCGTCACCCCTCCAGGACCCCCTAATGTTGAGATACCCCCCGAGGAGGCTATGCAATTAGGAGCCTCGTCTGCGGGCCCAGTCAGTGACCACAGGATCCCATGTCACATCCGTGAGTGCCTCCAACAAGAGGACACAGCCGGAAGACTCCAGCGCCTAGGTGATTCACGGGAGTGTCACCTAGGTGAACAGATATTTCCTAAGGTGTCAAAAAAGCTGTTGCTTCCAGTTACGATTTCGTATCTTTCCAGGTCTGGTTCCGGGAGTGCATTTGTGGATTCGGGATCAGCTTCCAATTTTGTGAACGCATCATTCGTTAAGCGTCTGGGCCTTCCCTGGAGGCCTCTATCTGATTCTTTGCAGGCTGTGGCGATAGATTCCACCCCACTGGTCAAAGGCAAGATCCAACATTGCACTCCTAAGCTTGAGATGCTGGTGGGATCTATGCACACTGAGAGGTGTATCCTGTTTATCATGGAGGGATTACCCGCTGACGTAGTGTTAGGGGTTGTCTGGCTTCAGAAGCAAAACCCCGTGTTGGACTGGAATTTTTGGAGGATTTATAAGGTGGGGTAAACAATGCATTAATCAATGTCTTCCGATCACCCTTTGGGAAAATGCGAAGATTGAGCAGTTTCCCTGCTTTATTCGAGCCCTGGCAGAGGTTTTATCTAAGAGCCAATCTGAGAGATTACCCCCGGGCATAGGTCCTATGATTGTGCCATTGAATTATTGCCTGGGGTGAAATTTCCTAAGGGCTGGATATACAATCTGTCTGGTCCGTCGAGACTTGCCATGAAGCAGTACATTGCAGAACGTTTACAGAAAAGCCACATTCGGCCATCGGTGTTGCCTATGGGAGCTGGGTTCTTTTTTGTCAAGAAAAAAGATGGGAGTCTCCGCCCTTGCATTGATTACCGGAAACTCAATAAGGTAATGATTAAGAACCAATACCCCTTACCTTTGATTACTCACCTGTTCAATCAAATACAGGGGGAAAAGTGGTTCTCCAAACTGGATCTCGGGGGGCTTATAACCTTATTCTGGTCAAGGAGGGGGACGAATGGAAGACTGCATTTAATACCCCGGAGGGCCATTTTGAATATCTTGTTATGCCCTTTGGGCTGTGTAATGCTCCCGCGGTCTTCCAGAACCTTGTAAATGATGTTTTCCGAGATCTCATTGGTCATTGTATGGTTGTTTATCTGGATGACATCTTAATTTATTCGCAGGATTGGTTGTCCCACGTTAAACACATATGACAAGTTTTGCAAATCTTGAAGGTAAATCGTTTGTTTGTCAAACTTGAGAAATGTGTTTTCGGGGTTCAGGAGGTACCTTTCCTGGGATATATTTTGACTCTGAACTCATTCCGTATGGATACCGGGAAGGTTCAAGCTATTCTCGAATGGGTTCGGCCGTCCTCCCTGAAAGCCTTACAGCGGTTCTTAGGCTTTGCCAATTATTATCGAAAATTTATTCGTAATTTTTCTGTTCTCGTCCGGCCATTAACTAATATGACTAAAAAGGGGGTTAATATCAGTAACTGGCAATCAGAGGCCTTACAGGCTTTCGAAAAGCTCAAGCAGTGTTTTGTTGCAGCCCCAGTGTTGGTTCAAGCCGATCATACCAAACCCTTCGTCGTTGAGGAAAATGCTTCGGAGTTTGGGGCAGGGGCAGTTCTATCTCAGGGGTCGGCTGCCTTCTTTTCCCGTAAATTCTCCTCTGCCAAGAGGAACTATGATGTCGGGAACCGTGAATTGTTGGCTATTAAGTGGGCTTTCGAGAAATGACGCCACTTCCTCGAGGGTGCCCAACACCAAGTCACGGTCCAAACCGATCATAAGAACCTTACCTTTTTAGAGAATGCTAAAAGGTTGAACCCTCATCAGGTGCGTTGGGCATTGTTCTTTACTCGATTTAACTTTGTGGTTACATACAGACCCGGTTCTAAGAATGTTAAAGTGGATGCTTTGTCTAGAAGTTTCTGTGCCAGTCACTCACCTCAGGATGATCCAGTGCCCATTTTGCCTAAAGAGACCGTTGTCTCAGCCATATCCCCTGACTTAGCCACGGAGATCAAGACATACCAGGATATGAGACCTGTTGACTGTCCTGTTTCTAAGGTCTTTGTCACCACTCAGTTTCGGTTACGATTATTAAAAGAATTACATGATTTAGTGTTATCTGGACATTCCAGAGTGTCTGGCACAAAGAGACTCATTTCCCGAAATTACTGGTGGCCGTAATTGTCTCATGATGTGGAGGCCTATGTAACAGCCTGCGACACCTGTGCTCGGGAAAAGGTTCCCAGAACTCGCCATCCTGGTGAACTTTGCCCTCTTCCTATACCAGACCGTCCGTGGACTCACATCTCCATGAATTTTATGACCGATCTGCCTACCTCTGAGGGCAAGATGGTTATTTGGGTGGTAGTTGATCGTTTTAGTGAGATGTGCCATTTGATTCCGTTAAAAGCGTTACTGTCATCCAAAAAGCTTGCAGAACTTTTCATCAGACATATCGTTAAATTGCATGGGCTAACCGAAAATATTGTGCCTGATAGAGGAGTTAAATTTGCTTTCTGTTTCTGGAGAGCTCTCTGCAAGGCTCTGGGTATCACCCTGTCCTTCTCTTCTGCCTTCCACCCTGAGACCAATGGGCAAAAACTCCGGTGTTTTGTCTCCGATCAGCAGGCAGGCTGGGTGAAATACTTACCTTTGTTAGAATTCGCTATTAATAACCAGGATAGTAGTTCGTCTGGTGTTTCTCCGTTTTTCTACAATTACGGCTTCCATCCTAGACATGCATCATTTTCCGGCGCGACATCTGATCATAGTGGGGTGGTTGTCATCTTTAACGATCTGTGCAAAGTCTGGGCCCAAGTTCAGAAGAACTTGGCGAACGCACAGAACAACCAGAAGGACAAGTGTGATAGGAGGCGCTTTTGTGCTGGAGGATTTAATGTTGGGGATAAGGTTTGGCTGTCTACCCGGAATCTTCATTTAATGGTCCCCTCTGGAAAGCTTGCGCCGCGCTTTGTGGCACCCTATGTCATTCTGGAGGTGATTAATCTATTGGCCTACCGGCTCAAGTTACCCTCTGGTTTCCGGGTACATAATGTTTTTCACCGGTCACTCCTTAAGAGGTACGTTCCATCCGCTTCCACCTGCTAAACCTCCTCCTCCGGTTAGGGTTAAGGGGGAGTTAGAGTATGAGTTGGCTCGTATTATTGACTCTCGCAGAGTACAAAGGTCATTGCAATATCTCGTCCATTGGAAGGGTTACGGTCCTGAGGAGAGGTTGTGGGTTCCTGCTAAATCCATTCATGCAGATTCCCTCATTAAGGAATTCCACGACGCTCACCCAGAAAGACCCACACCAGGTAAGGGTCCAGTGGTCCCTCCTAAAAGGCGGGGTACTGTCAGGATACGTTCATCTGGGCAGCCTTCCACCCATTTAACGCAACGACCTGCAAGGGTTAATATGTTTGGCCTCAGACCACACCCTGGGAGAGGTGCTGCTCCTGAGCCAGGAGTGACAGCTCTCTGGACCAATCGGAGAGCTCGGATGCTGCACCAATCAGCTGCAGGGGCGGTATCCGGGAAGACCTTTTAAACCTCCCCAGTTCCTCCAGGCTTTGCTTGTCAAAGGTGTTCCCTGGTGGTTTCCCTGTAGTCTTGTGTTTTGTAGTCTTCCTGTGTTTCTGACCTCGGCCTGTTGTTGTTGCTTGTTGTCTCCGATTTTGTACTGCGCTCCTGACTGTGTTTGGACCAAGGCTTGTTTCTGACCTTTTACTTGGATTACGTTTCTTGGCTTATCCGTTACCGCATCATTACCGACCCAGACTGATTGACTCTGCATTTTCCCTGACGCCCCTGCCCTTAGCAGCGTAGTGGCTATCGTCCAGTTGGGGTCTGCCTCCTAGGGCAGCATGCGAAGTAGGCAGGGACAGTGGGCTGGTTGGCAGTCAGGGCCCACTGCACCTCCTCTGATGTGACACTTTGTGTGTTTTCCATATCTTTGTTTGAAATTTGGAAAAAAAAATGTTTTTAGGTGTTTTCTACAAAAAATTATAATTAAAATGTGCAGTATTCATATCTTATTTTGCAATTTTGAAATAAACTTGTAAAAGTTATTTATGTGAGTTTCTCCATATGACTTGCACAGGGGCCTAAAAGGCCCCCATTACATAAAAGTGTAGATTTGTGACGTCACGCATTGTAGGGTTAAGGCATTTTTATTTTCTGCAAATTCAAAGATTTAAATACATTTCATTAGTATTTGGTAGCATTGTCCTTAAACTGTATGACTTGAGTCAAACATTTTGGATATCCTTCCACAAGCTTCTCACAACAGATGGTAAACATTGTGGGCCATTCCTCATGACAGAACTGGCATAGCTGAGCCATGTTTGGAGGTCACCTTGCTTGCACCTGCATTTTCAGCTTTGCCCATAAATTGGGTTGAGATCAGGGCTTTGTGATGGCCACTCCAAAAAATTGACTCGGTTATCCTTAAGCCACTTTGTAGCCAGTTTGGCAATATGCTTCGGGTCATTGTCCATTTGGGAGACCCATTTCCGGCCGAGCTTTAACCTGGCTGATGTCTTAAGATGTTACTTCAGTATTGCCACCTAATATTCTTTCCTCATGATGCCATCTATTTTGTGAAGTGCACCAGTCCCTCCTGCAGCAAAACAACCCCACAACATGATGCTGCCATCCCAGTGTTTCAAAGTTGGGAAGGCGTTCTTAGGCTTCCAAGCTTCTCCCTTCTTCCTCCAAACATAGCAATGGTCAATATGGCCAAACAGTTCAATTATAGTTTAGTCAAACCACAGGACATGTCTCCAAAAATGTAGGTATTTGTTCCTGTGTGCATTAATCTGTTTTTTCTATGTCTCTTTTGGAGTAATGGCTTCTTCCTGGCAGAGGGGCCTTTCAGCCCATACTGATACAACACTCACTTTGGATAATTACACAATCTTACCAGCTTCCACCAGCATCTTCACAAGGTCTTTTGCTTTTGTTCTTAGATTGATTTGCACATGTCAGACCAAAGCACTTTCATCTCTGAGACACAGAACCCGTCTCCTTTCTGAATGGTATGATGGCTGGACACTCCCATCGTGTTTGTACTTGCGTATAATTGTTTATACAGATGAACAATGCACCTTCAGGTATCTGGAAGTTGCACCCAAGGATGATCCAGGCTTGTGAAAGTCCACAGTTCTCTTCCTGATATCTTGGCTGATTTATTTAGACTTTCCTGTGATGTTACACACAGAAACAGTGTGTTTCTGTGTGTAAATTAAAATACATCGACAGATGTGTCTCTAATTAACTCAGATGTTGCAAATAAACCAGAATTAGAAGCTTCCAAAGACATAACATCATCAAATGGGCTGTCCCAAATTGTTTAAAGGCATAGTAATCCTGGTGTATAGAAACGTTTGACTTTGCTGAAAGTAATAAAAACGCCTTTAAAAATTCTCTCTCTCTTTCATCCTTCTGGCATTGGGCAAATACAAATAATTTTCCTAATCCTAATTGATCTAAAATAGGGAAGGTTTATTCTGATTTCATGTCAGAGTGAGAAACACATGTGTATGTGTCTTTTTATATAGAGTATGCAAACTTCTGGTTTCAACTGTACATAGAAAAGCAACTAACCATGAGTTTATTATTATCCTATTTCCTACTTGTATCATTAGTAAGAAGAGTTGGGAGTAATATTTACCCTACATGTTGTTTGTTCTTTACAGATGAATTGAATGTGGATTTGAATTTAGCTGTTATGACAATAATTTGCCATTAAACAACTCCAATCCCATATGTATATTTTACACAGTAAAACATTTCTGGGAAGGGTGTTCTCTTCTGTCACCCAAGTGGTCTTCTTTTGTGTGACAGAAGGAAAAGTGTAATAGAAGATCAGTAATTGGACACTATTCTGCAATACATTACTGTTGCAGTGTCTTTAACAGTTGGATCTATTAAAATATATATATTTTTTTATCCTGTACAATAAAAAATACCCATTATCAAAATACTCTTCACAACCAGTTACAGGTTCACACTTCCTGGTTAGGATGTGGGTGGGTCTATAGCAGTGATTTGCAGTTAAGCTCTGCAGTTCCTAGCTGAGCCTTTTAGGGCATATCCACATGACACATTTCAAAATACTCACTGGATTCTGAATCCTATGACCACATTGTCCAACAAATATTTTGACCTGGTTTTCAATGTGGATTACTGGTAATTTATTTTCCTGCCGGATTTACAATCAGAAACTGAGTCCCATTCTTCTCTATGGGGTGTTGGATGCAGATCCGACATACAAATGTTTGAGATGCCTTTTTTGACGTACAACTTGGAAGATTATTGGGCATGTTCTAATTTTCTTGCAAAAACTGCATTTTTACAATCCAACCTCAAGAAAATCTAATAGAAGGGTCTAACAGCAGAGCACAGATTTTAAAAGATTAAAGTTTGTCTGGAACATAGAAAAATAAGTTCTTGTTTTACTGATAACACAGCAGGGAGTGAAACCACCATGGTCAGCTAAGGCTGCAGGAAAAATGAGAGTTGAGATATATGGTCGGTAAGGAAGCTTGTATACATAAGCAGGAAATAAAATCTCCTCTATGTACTAAACAAAGCAAAATCAAAACTGCAATGTACTTGTTAATAGTCATTATGTACCTTCCATGTTTAAAGCTAATCCATGAGATCAGAGTACTTCTTTAAAGGGGTTGTCTCACTACATCGATTCATCTTACCTCAGTCCTGTTTTCTTGGTTTAATTTTGAATTCAGGGGTGTGTTTACTGGCTTCTACTAGGCTGCAGTAGAAGCCAGGTCTGTACCTATAGCAACCAGTGCTGGCAGCCTACCATGAGACAGTAGACAGGTCTGTAGCTATAGTGACCTGAGGAGCTAATGCAGACCATACAAGAGGGGTTATCTCTTAATAGGTAGGATACTGTTAATAGACACATATTACAAAGTGACTTGTTTTGCAAGCTCTTTAACACAAAAAACAATCCTTGTAGTGAGACAACCCCTTTAATTTTGTTCTAGATGCCTTTGGATTTTATCTCTGGCCAGAGATTATACTCTATACATTTAGCGTTGCTTATTTACATTGGAATAATTGTATATATACTCTTCATGATAATTAGAGCTGTTGTTCATCTCTATTTATCCATTGTCATTACCCTCTATATATTACACATTATGCATATGACATTTTTTCATCACACAGTGACCTTATATGTATGTGCCCTGTAATTTTTCAATTACCCATGATCCAATAATGCATTATATGTAGGTATAGGCATTCTTTATTATGTAGGACCTTGTGTGGAGGTGCTGTGTGGATTTCTAACTTTGGCTGGAACGCATGGAATACTATGTGTGCATGAGTGCCAGAAATTATTTTCCATCATAGGAAGTTGTTGTATATGCTGTGATGAGTGAATGAGCATTCTGCTGATCTGCAGCGTCTCTCTTTAGTATGAATGCGTACAGTTTCATTTTTCCGAGGCGGACCAATGAAGGAGAGATTGCTCAGGTGTGTTTATTTATTTATTGTTTTCTTTGGCCCATTTATTGGTTTATTACCTTGAAAGGGGGAGGAGTTACTGACCTATAAGGAGTGCAAGGTGGCGCATCAGCTCTCAGGGTGCATCATCTCAGGCAAGTCAGGGCTGTGTTGAAGCTGTGCCGGAGGCAGCGGAGGAGGAGGAGGAGGTATTCCTAGACACGTCCCGACGTCCCTGCCTTGGAAAGAGGTTGGCGCGAATTTGAGGCGGAGGAGGAAGATGAAGAAGATCAGTTTGCTAGTGCCCCTCGACCCAGAGGCTTGGGAAATCAAGGCTCCATCTCTCACATGAGTGCTTGGATGCTCCATTTCCTCCAACATGATCCTCGCATTAAGGCCATCAAAATGAACAACAGTTACTGGGTGGCCACCCTCCTGGATCCCCGGTACAAAACAAAACTCAGCACTTTCCTTCCACCCACCCAAATAGAGAGTAAAATGCAGGAAATGGAGACCTTGCTGATTGATCAACTGGAGACATCTGTTGCGTCTGCTTCACGTTCCCCAAATGTCACGGTGGAACAACATCAGCGATGTGACAGCAGTAGAGTGCCAAGTAGGCGTAGCGGCAGCAGCAGGCAAGGTGGCGGAAGCCTAATGGGTGACCTCTGGCAATCTTTGTTTACCACCTCACCAACGCATGCAATGCAGGGCACACATCCAACACACAGAGATCAGCTTAAGATCATGGTGCACGACTATCTGTGTCTCAACACCGATGTTTTTGCATGTGTTCCGGACCCAATAGACTTCTGGGTATCCAAAATGGACGAATGGCCCAAGCTGGCTCGTCACGCCATAGAGGTGTTGTCCTGCCCAGCAGCCAGCGTCATATCTGAGCGGACCTTCAGCACAGCTGGAGGAGTCATTACAGACAAACGCATCCGGCTTTCCACAGATAATGTGGATCGTTTGACTTTCATCAAGATGAATCAGGCATGGATCTCTGATGATGTTGTGGCCCCAATTGCCGAGGTCACCGATTAGTTGTCGGTCTACTTCACATTCTTTTTCAAACAGAAATGGTCCTCTTGAAAACTTTTTTTTAAAATGATCATTTCTTACTGCAGTTTTTATTCTCTTTTCCTCTTTTATTCTCTTTGCTGTGAGGAGACTGTAAAAGACAGCAAGGTTTCATGACAACACCGTATTCCATTTACTCACTTTATCTTAAGAAGTTTTCGCATTGTCAATGGTTTTGAGGTCATGTTGCTGTGAGATACAGCTATAATTATGGTCCTTTGGAACAGAAATGTGGCTTCTAAGTGGCATTTCTCCCTCACAATTTTTAAGAGTGGCTGAGAAGTCATATTTATAATTTTTTGGGTCATGTTGCTGTGAGATACAGCAATAATCATGGTCCTTTGGAACAGAAATGTGGCTTCTAAGTGGCATTTCTCCCTCACAATTTTTAACAGTGGCTGAGAAGTCATTTTTTATAATTTTTTGGGTCATGCTGCTTTGATATGCAGCAATACTACAGTTCTATTATAAAAATGTTGTTTCTAACAGACATTTGTTCTTCACAATTGACCAAAGTGGCTCAAGGGTCATGCTTTGAATTTTTGGGGCATTTTGCTTTGAAATGCAGCAATACTACAGGTCCTATTCTAAAAAAATGTTGTTCTAATAGACATTTGTTCTTCACACTTGTCAAAAGTGGCTCATGGGTCTTGTTTTGAATTTTTTGGGGCATTTTGCTGTGACATGCAGCTATACTACAGGTCCTATTCTAAAAAATGTTGTTTCTAACAGACATTTGTTCTTCACAATTGTCCAAAGTGGCTCAAGGGTCATGCTTTGAATTTTTGGGGGCATTTTGCTGTGACATGCAGCTATACTACAGGTCCTATTCTAAAAAAATTTGTTTCTAACAGACATTTGTTCTTCACAATTGTCCAAAGTGGCTCAAGGGTCATGCTTTGAATTTTTGGGGACATTTTGCTGTGACATGCAGCTATACTACAGGTCCTATTCTAAAAAATGTTGTTTCTAACAGACATTTGTTCTTCACAATTGTCCAAAGTGGCTCAAGGGTGATGGTGCTGTCAGAAACAGGAATAGGTAGGACACTGTTAATGGACACATATTGCAAAATGACTTGTTTTTGCAAGATCTTAACATAGCTATCAATCCCTTTATTGAGACAACCCATTTAAATACAATGAAAAAAAGAGAAACAAAGACATGGTGGGATTCCATCCTATTTTAAAAATGTGTTTTCTAGAATTAAACTACTAAAAAACTTGCATGTACAAAATAGCTGGTAAAAAAATTCCCCTGAATTGTACAAGGGAGGTACAGGAAAACTTGACCAGATGTAGGTTATTCAGAGGACATGGAGTATGGAGCACGGACAGAGAACAAAGTACAGAGACAATTTCCTCCAGCACGTTGAGTAAAATGAGAAAAAGAATGCCAAGCAACAGGGCACCTGGGTGTAACAGGAGCGTTAACCACCAGTATTTCCAAGTGAAGCTCAATTGGTCCGCACTCATACGGAGGGGCAAGCGCTACCCAGGTCTTGACTGTGTACTGAGGAAGGCTGGAGTTCTCACACTTCCGCTTCCGCACTCTGCTTCAGCACAACAGTTTTTGTTGCTGCGTCATCAGGGCATTTTAACCTGCGTGTTAATAGATGACGGACGCCAGCCTGGGCTCTCACCGCACCCACTGTAACTCCGGCCCTGGGTCATGCTGTGGCACTTGTCAGTTCTAGTCAATGTCCAGTTCAACTAAAATGGTGGTTGAAAGACTCCTTTTTCTGGGCACTTTGTAATCTGGGGGTCAGAGGGTTTAATGGTCATACTGTGGCCCAGGACAGGGACTGTATATGTCCTGTTCTACTTAAATGGTTGTTGATTGTCTCCTTTTTCTGGAACTTTTTTAATGTTGGTCAGACATTTTTAATGGTCTTTCTGGAGTTCAGGACAGATATAGTTAATGTCCAGTTCAACTAAAATGGTGGTTGTAAGGAGCTCCTTTTTGCCGGCACTTTGTAAATCTGGGGGTTCATGCAGGTTTGGGGCCTCATGCTGCGTTCCAGGACTAGGATTTTCAATGTCAGTTTCAAAGTAACATGATGGTTCAAATCATACTGCCTTATGGCACTTTTTAATTTGAGGGTGATGCTAGGTTTAAGGTCAGGCTGTGGTACAGGAAGGGATGGGGATAGTGAATGGTCTGTGACTCCTTTTTTCTGTGACTTTTTATACCTAAGTGTGTTGCTAAGATGTAGCACTTATCCATTTGGACTGTTGTGGATGTATGTTTAATTTTGCTTCTCCAGCTTGTTTGGGTGTTATTATAATGAAGGGGGGTGTTGTTGCTTCCCATAGGACCTTTATGGTAATCGCTATAATCGATGCTCCACTATCGGAATAAACCTTATCGATAGCGGCGACATCGACTATCGATCGATCTGCGATAGCAACGCAATCGCTCAACACTAGTCAAACACTTTTTTCAGTGAGCATGGGGTGATGTAACATCTTTGAAAATTTCAGGTATTGAAAAGAGTTAAAAAGCCCAGTTAGAGGTGGGGTTGGAGTCGTGCACTTTAAATCAGAGAAGCCGTTTGGATTTTATTGTTTAAATACTTCCCACCGAATGGCCTCAAAACTTTAGATCAGATTTGCTATTACATATTGAGTGCAATATATATTGATGATATAGTTTTTCTCTTTTTAGATGATATAAAGATTTAGTTTTTTATTGTTCCTTTTGTGTACTGTTGATAAAGTTTATTGAAGGATGACGTAGGATGATGATGTATATAAATCTCGTTACGTTGTATAATGTTTGAACCATGATTAAGATCGTTTAAGAGCGAAACGCGTTGGTTGGCATCCTTTGCTAACTTGACTGTCGTGTGATGTTCCACCTTTTTGTATTTGGTTAATAAAGTGTTGAAGATATTCTTTTATTCAACCCGGTGCGGACTAATCCTTATTGGAAAATTATTAAACATTAAAGCCTAAGTTCAGTGAGAAAATATCATATGATATATGTAATAGATGTGAGACATCGTGTAACTTAATAGTAATCCTTTTCCTGTTTGGTACTTTCTTGTGCATAAAATGAGATACTGCTGTTAGCTTCTCTTGATCAAATCATATAATTTCCTTTCTTAGAATCTAGTTTCATAAAAGTTCTCATCTTGGTGATCAGTATGCAATAAATCAAGTAGGAGACTCGGAAAGAACAGGTCAGGAAAGCTCCACCAATGAAACCAGAAACAGTGTCCGAAGATGGCTATAAGTACCAAGCCAAAAAGTCAAATCGATTGGTAAAATATAATTCATTTATACAAAAGAAATACATTTAATTTTAAGTTTTTTCACCATATTTGAAATTCAAAGTTCATTTTTCAACTGTTTCCTTAGTTTTAATTCACTTTTACAATGAAAGTGAATGCATGAATGTAATACATTATCAGCAAGAATCTGGATCATTAGGTCATTGCTGTGGTGAAGGCTGAATCTTCTGTTTGCTAAATGTTGGGGTTCAGTTTTCCAAAGATCAAACATTCATCTTGTCATTGCAAAAGCTTAGTTGGACCCTCAAATAGTCCAATTTTAAATGAACAATTATTAGTGTAAGTTTCCCCTAGTGGAGAAGAAACTTTTACCGACTGGCCCACCATACGAGGGAGGAGAAACAGAGTCTGAAGCCCATTGGTGTGAGCATAATGAGGTCTCCCCAGGGTGCGAACCTCAGGATAATCTTTTATTGACAAAGACCTGAGGTACTGCCCCATACATATTAAAACCAATGAAATTTAAAAATGTTGATTAGCTAACAATGAGATTCATATTTGACAAAATGTACTTTAAAGGTAAAAGAATATATAAAGCACACGACTAGGGTTGATCGAACTGTTCTAGAAAAGTTAAGTTCTAGTAGAACTTCTCGATTTTAGAGCTTGAACCGAACCGATACATTATACTGTTCGTTCGAGAAAGTTCTATTTCTAGTGACACGCCTATTTTCTGTTTAGTTTCAGCGGTTTCTGCACTTATGGCGGCCATCCAATCACCTTTCTGCACTTTTGGCGGCCATCCAATCAGTGCAGAGCACAGAAAAGTGTCAAAAACGTCATTGCTGAGATGTAGTGCTCTCATTGGTTGCTAAAATCACATGACCTTGTTATATATAGTTCACTGTATTGCCTTGGGTCGCCATTATTCAGTCACTCTCTGTACTGTACAGAGCTGCTCTTAGTTAGTTAGATAGCATTTTCCTCTCCATACACATCAATAGTTATGGAGTTTGGTATTGCTGTCTGCATCTTTCCCACACCCATAAGCTGTTATTTGGCGACATTTGTAGGCTCACATAACGCCTTACTCATATACATGGATTATATTTTTTACAGAGTGCTTGGATTTGCCAAATCTTTACTCAGTGCCCAATAAGTTCTGTTTTTGCAGTTTTGTTGGGTTCAGTAATTGTATAACACACTTTTCCAAAATCCTATGTGTCAAAGGGGTTTTGGGCCCCTCAGAATGCAGGGCCCGTAGCAGCTGCTACGCTGCCCTCCTATTAGCTACGCCCCTGCTTGCAAGCTGTCCTCATCTTTTCAGTTAGCCATTGAAAGGAATGAAGTATTTTAGCCTCTCAATTTTTTTCTGTCACTCTTAGAACCAAATTATCTTCACTAACTTGTTCCACGTATCCAGTTTACTGTGATGGTAAAAGTTCGAGATTCGAGGTTCTAATTGAACTAGAACTTTTTACTGTTCGCTCAACACTATACATGACATGAGTCTTAGCTAACCCTCTATAAAAAAAAAATAACTTGTCCGTATACTTGCTTTGCAGTTAGTGCATGGACAGATATACAATAGATCACAGACTAAAATATTTACATATACTTTAGATTAAGGAAGCAAATAAAGACAGATCTTATGACTGATTTCATCATCCCTTTACAAAGATGTATCTTCTTTATATCAAAGGTCTTTTACACTAATGAAAAAAAGTAGATATACTTAAGAATATATTTTCTTTCTTTTTGGTTATTTTACCAATATTGTGGGAAAAAACAGCGCCTTATACTCTTTTTTTTGGAGATACAAATATTTTGCTATTTGACCAGTGGTGCTCATGGAGATATTGCTATTTATCTTGAAACATAGGAGCTTCTGTGCATTACTTCACAAGCTGTAACCCTTTATAGTTCAGTAGCCTTGTGCACTGCTATTTAAAAACCTCCAACACTCATGTTACTGTAACAGGAATAGCTAGGAATTCCAGAGCTGATATGCCAATCACTGCTATAGAACCACCCACAGACTGCCCGGAAAGCATTTCGGGAAGCTTTGCCTGGGGTTTTTTTGGGAGGGTGAAAAACCCATTTTAAAAATTTTTCCCCCATTTTGTGTTAGGCATAAAAAGGAAAATGCTGCGTTATATATGTATATATATCAGTGTTGGCTTTTTTAAGTCTTTATTCTGTTCATTTTTTCCCAAACCCAAAAAATCGGGAATTTTTCACCGATCAGCCACTAATTTGGTAAAAGAAAGGCCCAAGTCCCATTTTCCTTTTTTTGGAAGGGGGAGCTTCTTGAGTGTAAATAAACAGGAATGGCTAAAATGCCTCCCAATTCACAGCTCCCAACTTTGTTACCCCTAGATTGCCACGGGCTGTAGTACCCAGGAATAGAGAGAGGGCGCGAGGAGCCATTTGCTGGGAACAGGGGAAGGAGAGAAAATGGGTTTTAAAGTTTTTTTTAAAAATTTTTTAAAAGATTTGGGAACAACCCTTTTAAATACCTTTTAAACTACAAAAAATTATTTTGGGTTTGTATTTTTTTACTTTTAAATCACTTTCACTGTCAGAAAAATTTGTGTATAGTGGTAAAATTTTTAAATTTTTATTTTGGGGTTTTGGGGAAATTCTATTTCCCCCCAAAACACTAGCTGAAAAGTTTCAGACTTCCTCCCATTTCTCTAGCAACTGTAGTCTACCATCTACCTAAACTGCAGTTAGTGATCATAGCTATGTCTCTGTGGAGCTGTTCCCAGCCACTAAGCCAACATTTAAGGGGTTGCCTGGTTCCCTTGAAAATAAATAGAAAGCTGTAGGTGGCCAAAATAAAAAAAAATAAAAAAATTTTAATAAACTCTTTCATTTCCCCCAATTTTTTTTCCCCATTTGTGGGTTTTCCCAGTCTTCTGTTCACTGTCTTCTACTTCTACACAGGAACATCACTGCTGCAGACACGATTAAAGCTTTAGCAAAAAATGGCCCCCAAAATTTAAATGTCCCCTCTCGGAAAGTTGTTGGGCCCCTAGGGGTGGCCAACCCACAGGGGCAGGGGTGATATGTCTGGGCCAAAAGGGCCCCGGGGAAAACATTAAACAGAAGACAAAAGATAGTTTTTTTTTTTTGGCCACCTCCAGCTTACTATTTGGTTTGTAAAGAAATTGGCAACCCTCTTAGCCCCTTAACAACCACACACTATCTTTTAACAACGGGGGAATCATGTTCTCTTAAAACCCTTTGGACCCCAAAAAAGGCTTTGCTCCCTTTTCAGAAGATTTTTTTTTTTTGGTGGGCTCCAGCACTGCAACTGTGCTAGTAACAGAGTCATAGTTTAACCCAAGTTCTTTCCAAAAGCAGTTTGGAATGGGGGGAAAAGGCCCCCCTGATCCCATACATTTAACCCATTGATCGTCACAGGCATAAAAAAAAGGGGGATTTCCATCCACGGGTCCTAAAAAATTTCGTCCCTGTTTGGGACCCTTGGGAATATCCAAACAGTCAAAAACCTTTGGGACCTAGAGTGGGCCCCCGGTTTTTTCTGTTTAGGTAACCCCTTTTCTGTCAGGGTACACTGCAAAAATTGGTGATGTAATAGCATACAGGACCAGGGCAAATAAAATTATTTAAGGGTAAAAACAAAAAATTTAAAGGGTAGTTAAATCTTTTAAATTGGGTTTTAAAAAAAAAAATGTAAAAAAAAGATAAAAAAAAAAAAATTCTAAATAAATTTTTAAAATTAAAAAAAAAATTTTTGTCCCTTAAAATTACACATAAAAAAAGCAAACCTACCATGTTTAGGTCCCTACAAAAAAAAAAATTTTCCCCTTTGGGGGAATTTTTCAAACAGGTTTTTTTATTTGGGAAAAATTGTGAAGGGGTGTGGAAAAATAAAAAAAAAAAAAAATTTTAAAAAAATCCCCAAAAAAAAAAAAAACCGGCTTTTTTATTTCATGGGTTTAAATTTTTTTTTCAAAAAAAAATGTTTGGCAGAAATTTTATTTTTAAACCCCAAAACTTACCCCCCCAAAAATAAAAATTTTTCCCTCCTGCAAAAAACATGCCCTCATACGCTGTGCCCATGGAAGAAAAAAAAAGGTTATGACTTTTTAAACGCAGGGGGCAAAAACTTTTAATTGGGTCCCTGGGGGGGGAAAAACCCACAATTAGGAATAATTAAGCCCCACCCTTTTGATGTTATGGTTAAATTTTTTTTTGTTTTGGGAACAAAACCCAAAATTTAAAATTTAAAAAAAAAATACATTTTTGAAACCCCTTCTTTCTCTTTTTTCTTATTCAATCTCAAACCCAATTTCTCACCTTAAATTAGGTTAGGCTTATCATAGATTCCTACAGCTAATCATTTAAATTTAGGTTGTCCAACCCCTTGTTTTTAAAACCAACTACGTTATTTTGAAAAGGGAGCTGGTGGGCAAAAAATTGTTTTATTAAAACTTTCTTTTCTTTTCAGAAGCTTTTTTTTTAGGGTTTGGGTTTTTAAAATTGTTTTTGTTGGGAAAAACTGTAGATTATGGGTTTAAAAGAATGGAAAGGCACAGAATAATTTTTTTGGGGCCAAAAATTTTATCATATTTCTGGAGGAAAAACCCCCTTTTTGGGTCTAATATAAATAAAAGCAAGGCTGCCATAGAAGAGAAGGACCATTGTGAGATGAGAAGCACATGTAGAAAAAGCCTTCCTACGTCCTTCTATACAGCTCATATTCAGAATAGTAATTATGATCTTTAGGAAAAGGTGCTGTAATAAAAAAAAAGGGTGGAATGATGATCCCCGAGTTTAAAGAGAAATTTTTAAGGGGTAAAGTGAAAGAAATTTTGCCCTGTACAACCAAATTTTTCAAAAAGGAGCAAAATCCCCAAAAATAAATGATTGATTTGTTTTAAAAGGACCGAAAAAAGGGAAAATTTTCCCAAGGGACTGAAATAAAAAAATGAAATAAAAGGGCCCTTGTAAAACCAAAAAAGGCCAAAAAAATGGAAATTTAAAAGGGTTGAAATGCTTAGATGTCAGTCATGTGATACCGAACGGGCCCACGATAGCCACCATCCGATCATAAGCCATGGTGTTAAGTAGATATTCTCATAAGGGCCCAATGGTGCAAAAGAAAACTTTTGAAGTTTTACAAGGGCTGAACTTGATTTGATTTTGGTCCTCAGTTTGAAACGTTGAAAAAAAGGGAATTGTAAACCGTTTGTAAAACAATTTTTTCAATAAAGGGAAACATGGAGTTGAAACAAGTACATTGGTGTGGGGTTTTTTATCACCCCAGAATCAAAATTTGATATAGACAGGGTTTTCCCAAAAAAAGGAAAAAAAAATTTAAATAATAAACAAAGAAATAAAGAAAAAAAGGGAAAAATTTGGGATCCCCCCCAAAAAACCCTTTCCTTTGGGTAAATTCAGATACATTTGGGTAGAAAAGGATTCTCAGATTCCCTTTTTGGCTCTTTAAAATATTTAAAATTTTATTTTAAAATTTTTTAAATTTTTAACCCTTTTTTGTTAAACCCGCCCTTTTTTGCCAAAGATGCTTTCCCAAACCCCAAATCAAGCCTTAAAGTAAATTACTTTAAAGAAATTTTAAAATTGGGGGGTAAATCATGTTTAGTATCTACTTTTTGTGCCCTTCCCTTGAAAGCCCGTTTTCTTACTTTTTGGCATACCCTAAAAAACGGCAAGGGGTTTTTAAAATTTTTTTTGATGAAAATTTTTTGTAATACCCAATTTAAAATTTCCAAAAAAGGGAAAATGTATTAGATTTACTATATGTGCAAGTAGTAAATGAAAAAGTTGCTTTTATTGGCTGAAATTCGGGCTAAAAAGTTTTTCATTTTTAAAACTCAATTCCAAAAAAAAAGTTTTAAGGGTAATGTTTTTTTTTTAAATTTGTACAGATTTTCTTTTAATGCATTTGTGCCAAAAAGTAACTGGTAAAATAATTCAAAAGAAGATTATACCCCGGGGCCCCTTAAAAGGGTTTACTTTAAAGGTGGAAGGGACATTGCGGTCCCCTCTTCATGTAGTATAGGAAATCGACAGCATGCAAGGAAGTAATGCAAGATGATTTTTATAGGGATAAATCCATACTTGTACAAACAATAAGTTTTTAAAAAAGGGACTTTTTTTTTAAATCCGTATTTTGAAAATCCAGAAAGGGTGAAAATTTTGATGGGGACTTTTTTCGGCTAATTACATCCTTTAAAATCATTTTTTGCCCTAAAAAAAAAAGGGGAGTTTACCCATGAAAAACAAAAAAGGGGGAAAAATTGATGTTAAATTTAAAAATGAGAAGAGATTTACATTTCCGTTCTTCTTTTTGTCCCTTTACACCCTATATTGCCCATTTTTCTCAACCCTTTCCCCTCTTGCATATTAGCCAATTTCTTTCCATTATTTATCAGTCTAAATATATTTTGCCCAGGTTTTAAAGCTGCCTCCCTTGCCACTGCGCAGGCGATGGTTTCGCAAACCTTAATTTTCCCTTTTTTTTTCCCCGGAAAAGTTGTGCGCCCACCCGAAATTCAAAAAATCTGTTTACATTTTCTGGATTTCAAAATACGGATAAAGGAAAGCGTTTTTTTGCACTTTTTATTTGTACAAGTATGGATTTATCACTATAAAGATCACTTTGCATTATACTCTAAAAAGTGATTGATAAACATGGCCCAGAGTGTTGTGAAGATATATTTTGCTACATTTGGATAGGAAATTATTATTATTTTTTTTATATATATTAATGGATTTAGAAGTGGTTTGGTACAATTTTCAAACCGCAACTGATTGTTTGCAAATCCAGTGGTCACAATTTCAAAATGTTTGAATAAAGAAGGTGTTTTGCATATTTGGCTGCAGACTTTTTACCTTTGGGTAAAAAAGTGGTATTTTACCTTTGTATGTCAAGTTGTGAGAAAAAAAAAATATGCAGCTTTCAAATATGACTATATTTTTTTGTGAGTTATGTGTTTTTTGCCCATTCATAGGCTGTCTAATGGCCTTGTGGCATTTTGCCATATTGGACATTTAGAAAGCATTTTGAAACAAAATCTAAAATACACTTGTGAATGCAGACAATATTCACATATTAATGTACAGTATGTGCTAGTTAAATCAAGAACATTGATACTTTACAATCTGGTTTTACATTAAAAATCTGTTGTATTTGGCAAAAGGAAAGGAATCTCCTTAAATGGAATGTAAAATAAGAGAATTGATGACTCCTCAGGTTGAATGCTTTTTGGGTTTGTTTATGTTTATAGCCATCCCAACCATTATCCATGAGAGCTCCTTCTATTCTGGAAGACCAGTATAACTTTTGGCTCATGTTGTGTGATATGGATATTTTTATGTGAAAGGTTATTTTAAGAACAGTAGCAAGGTGGATTACATGGGCCTCTGAGATTGTATCTTATCCCCATTTAAGTTCTGAGCGTTAGACTGCAGACGCATACAAAGTCAGTAGACAAGAGGCCAATAGATAGAAGAAGGGTTAGTGACCAAGGGTTTTATTCTGATTGCCAGATTGAAATCGGGAAGGACAATTGGCTTCTACCTCATGGGGGTTTGCCTTCTTCTGGATCTACACTGTAGAGCAATAGTCTGAACTGGATGGACGTCTGTCTTTTTTCAGGTTTACAAACTATGTAACAAGAGAGCTATTGTTTCTGGAAATAGCAGACCATGTTTTATAATCCTTGACAACCTCAATAAGCAGGGGAAACCTCTATTAAACTTTGTGAAAGTAAGAAATAGAGCTTCAACTCCTACAAAGATATATGATGAACATAGGGTCTGGTTGTAGACCTCTATGATTGACCAGAAGTCAAACTCTGGTATAGCATTACGCCTGATTTTTTTCTTAACAAATGAATAGAGATTTCAACAGTTTGTAAGACTTTTCTTCATAGGAATCAATTTATTATTGCATTACTAACACTAATTGTTATAATACTAAAATATGATTTTACTTACCCCTTTAACAGAGTGTGTACATTTTCCTTTAGTCCATTCATAAATTATAAGAAAGGTTTGCTGTCTTTTACTTTCCAATAAGGATGAAAACATTGTATTAACCTGTAAACATAATTAAAATTCACATACTGTATTGTTAGATTACTGTAATTCTTGGATATTGCTCTACTGAAAAAAGTAACTCCAGATACTACTAATTTGGAGCATTGTAGTAACACATAGGCAAGCTCTCTCTTTTAATAAGCTCTGAAGTAAGCTATATAACCCCCTAGGGAGGGAACTAAGAAAGTGATTAACCTCAGGAGATAGTGACAGGTGGTAAAAGTTTATATCTGTCTCATTAATATCATAATTAATGTGGCTGATACAGCTATCAATATAGAAAGTAACAAAAACAATTACATGTATACACGTTTATTTCTAGTTGTTTGCTAAGGTAAAAAGTAAAATTTATGAGATATTAATGTATAATTACATATGTGGTCAAAATTGTTTGTATCCTTTCGGTTAAAGAAAAAAACTTACAATGGTTATTGAAATTATTAAAGACCTTCAAAGACCTTTAAAAGTAATAATAGATTAAAAGTCACTGAAAATCATCCAATGAAAATCAGACATTGCATTGAATTGTGGTTCAACCCAAAAATGTTAAACACAAGCTAATGAACTTGGCCTAGATAAAACAAAATCTGATACCCTTATTACTTATTTTTTTTAACTCTTAATGAGACTTCTGCACCGTCCACAGGTATTTGGCCCACCCCTGTGAGAGGCTCCAGTTGTCTCAGGTGTGAAGGTGCCTTCTCCAGGCTGCAGGTTTCAGCTCCTTCCACAAATGTTCAATAGGATTTAGATCAGGAGCCACTTCAGAATAGTCCAATGATTTCTTGGGTACTTTTGGTTGTGTGTTTTGTGTCATTATTTTGCGACTAAGACCAAGCTTTCTAACACTGGTGAGCACACTTTGCTCCAGAATACCTTTATAGTCTTGAAATTTCATTGTATCCTGCACAGATTTAAGACACCCTATCCCAGATGTAGCACAGCAGCGCCAAAATACAACCCAGCCTTCCCTATGTTCCACAATAGGTCCAATGTTTTCTTTGTATGCTTCATAATCTGTTTGGAAGATGTTCTGGCCTCTTTGGTTACCATTTGTATTATTTGCTTCGTCAATTTTTCATCAATTTCCCTCAATTTTAGCTACAGTCAGATAGACCTTGAACTTCTAAATAATAGGTGCAACTGTAGTTACAAGAACATCAAGCTGTTTGAAGATGGGCTTATAGCCTTTACCTTTAACATGTTTGTCTATAATTTTCTTTTGAATCTCCTAAGACAACTCTCACCTTAACCTTCTTTGTTCCATGTTCAGTGTGGTATACACCATGACAACAAACAGCAGAGTGACTACTTATTACCCTTCGAATAAGCAGAATGACTTACACTGACAAGCAAATGGGTAACAATGTTTTGAACTTTTGAGTTTCAGGCTCCATATCTCACCATCCACTGCAACTTTGAACGTGGTAGTTCAATGTGAATGTGAGATATGGTAGGCTCACATTCAAAGCTGTACTGGATGGTGAGATATGGAGTCTGAAAGTCTAAATACTTAATTAAAGGACGCATCTTAGTTTAAAATGTCCCAAATTATATTGCATCTTTTTGTGAGGTGCCATTATTTGTATCCTGTTTCATTTGTTTTATTATTATTATTATTATTATTATTATTATTATTATTATTATTATTATTACTTTCTTTAGTTGAATCACAATTCAAATACAATGTCTGATTTTCACTATGGATTTTCAGTAAACCTAAATTTAGTTTTACTTTTGACAGTTTTAAGTTATTTCAGTGACCATTGTGGGTTTTCCCTTCTTGGAAGGCAAGTTGTAAAGTGTAAGTTATTTGTATTTATCATCAATAAAGTGATTGTCTCATTAAGGAAACCTTTTACTTCACAAGAACCCTCATGTTTACTCACACATTATTATGACCTGCAGTTTATATGCAGAGTATCCACCATGTGCAGCATGGACAGCAGCTAGATGGGCTGGAAGTGACTCAGTAAGGTCCTATTAGGTTGTCAGAGGTAATTGGAACTATACTGACTGCATTCCACAGCTGCTGGATGGTACATGGGTAGGATCCATAGAGCCAACACTTTGATGCAGTTAATTTTGGACATATCTAGTCATGCAATATGTTGCACTGTCTTGCTGACAGATCCCAACCACCTCAAGGAAACCAATCAGCATGTATGGATGTATGTGGTCTACAAGAATGAATTCATATCAAAATTAATTGAGAGCATCTTTCACATGGATGAGTGCCCCGTGAATGCCACAAAATCACTCCCCAGACTATAACAAAACTTATTGACCATGTATTGAAAGTTTAGCCTTGGAAAAGATAAATCTTTTATTATGGTCTGATGAGGTAACTTTGCCGTGGGAGATGGGCATACATAATCTTATCCAAATGTGCGCTAAAGAGCTCAATTTTAAACATATGGGAAGGACAGCAGTAAAGTAGTTTAAAATATTTCTTAACTTTAATGTTTATGTGGGTTTTTGTGGGGGTCTTTTTGGTGCTGTTTTTGTTATTTAGAAATTTGTTTTTTAGTTTTAATTTTAATTTTTAATAATTATTAACTTTATTCCAAAATATTTCCGCTTGTATGTTTTTTTTTTAGTGTTAATTTTATATTTATTTTACTATTTTGGAATCCCATAACAATATTATAAAAAAGTGATTTGATTTTTTTTGCCCAAGACAACTAGGGCTGCAGAATTTAAATTTGGGTGCCAAAAAAAAGATTACTTTTAAAAACCAGATTACACACAATATACTGGACTCATATTTAAATTTCTGTTAAATTTTATGTATTTTCAGAAAGATTGCACTCCCCCACCATTCCCCCCCAGGGCCATCCAGTATATCTAAAAGTAGCCCATCAGTTATAGGGAAACGGGAAAAGTGGGGAAATGGAAAGGTTTCCCCTTATGAATAAAACAATTACCAAAAATCTTGTTAGCTGTGATTGTTTAAAGCAACATTTTGTGCTTTTTTTCACGTATAGTGCATGACCTGACTTCAAAAAAACAAACAATTTTTTAAAAACTTAATTAGAAAAAAAATGTCAGTTCAATCATGCACAAACATAATTATTAAAGGGGCTTTCCCTTCAGGCTATTTCAGTACATAAGAATAAATTAAAATAAAACAAGCTACAGTGACCGGGTTTTGGAGAAGGGTCGGATACATTTTAGATGTAAAAGAACATTATAGGACCAAATTTCGGGAAAAAGGGTCGATACATTTTTAGATGTAATAATAAACAAGTTCTAGTGAGCGGGATTCTGGAAAGGGCTGGATACTTTTTAGATGTAAAAAAAACCCAATTATAGTCCCAGGATTTGGAAAAGGGGTTGGATACTTTTCTAATGTATAATATAAAAAATTTTTGACCAGGATTTGGAGAAGGGGTGGTCCATTCTAGATGTAATAAAAAATTTAGAGAGGGGCGAATTTTCCCAAAAATTCGATTCGGTCACTTCGCCGAATTTCCGAAAAAATTCTTTTAGTTCCAAAAACCTTTGGGGCACGAATCGCTTTAAAAAAAGCAGCTTTTCCAGGCTGCACAGACCTGAGGGTGCGTAGAAATTCCCAGTTAAATATGGAGGGGCTTTTTTTTGGTATTCAACAATGTTGTTTTTTAGAACAGCAGATGATGCCGCCGCTTTTGAATCGCTTTTCTAAAAATTTCCCCCTGGGCACTTAAGAGGGCAAAACTGAAAAAAAAACTAAGGGGAAGTAGCCTGAAAAGTATGCCAAAAAAAAGATGGAAAAAAAACAAGTGAGGCCATGGCAACATTAGTGACAGAGGTGGAGGTGAGGCGAAGCCACAGCAGCAGAGGTAGCAGGGCCCAATGACACGAGGGGGCAAAAAACGGAGGAAGCCAAGAAAAAAACAATACTGAGAGCGGGGGGCCCGGCGGCAGCACATGAGGTCGGCGGGGGCACAAACTTTTCTGTAGGGGGCAAAACGGGGGAAGCAAAAGGGCACAAAGACGAGAGGGAGGGTCACGGGGCAGAGCATGAGGTCGGGCATGGCACAAGACATTCGGGGAGGTGGCAAAACAAAATTGGGGCCACAGATGGCACAATACACATGAAGGGTAAAAAAAAGGAGCAGCATGGGGGTCGGGGCAGTGCCAAAAGGGACATTCTGGGGGGTGGCAAAACGGGGAGGAACCCCACAGGTGGCAAAATGCTTAGGGGAGGTCAGGGCCACAGCATGAGGTCAGACAGTGGCACAATGTCATTCTGGAGGGGGAAAAACAGTATTAGGCCACAGAGGGCACAATAAACACTGGGGAGGTCAAAAAGGGCACGTATGAGGTCGGGCGTGGCAAAAAGAATTTGGAGGCGGCAAAAACAGTATTGGGCCACAGAGGGCAAAAGAACAGTTGGAGGCCCGACAGCAGCACAGAACAGGCAGTGGACAATGAATTCTGGAGGCAGAAAAACGATTACCCCACAGGTGGCACAATGTACAGGTGGAGGCAGACAGACGCATGAAAAAGGGCATGGCAAAATGACTTTTGGATGGCGGCAAAACAGTATTAGGCCACAGAGGGGGCACAATCACCCAGTTGGGGGTTCACGGGGGCACAGTTGAAATCAGGCAGTGGCCAAAACATTTGGAGGGGGCTAAACTATTGGCCCAAAAAGGGGCAAATGTACAGTGGGAGGCACACAGCAGCAGCATGAGATCAGGCAGGGGCACAATACTTTCAAGGCGGCAAAACAGTATTAGGCCACGGGTGGCACAATCACACATTGTGGGTAACCAGCACCGAAAAAATCAGGCAGTGCCACAATGAATTTTGGGAGGTGGAAAAAAACGGAGAAGGCCACAGAGGGGCCAAGACTGAGAGGGGAGGTCCGGGGGGCAGCACATGATTTCAGCATGGCACAAAAAACCCAAGTGGGAGGCATGGCACAGCCCAGCACACATGGGTCAACGTGGCACAATGACAAGTGGGATGTCACGGCAACAGCAACAGCGCAGCAGATGGGGGTCATGAGGAAAATGACAGGGGTTTTTAGGTGGGTGGAAATACCGCCCCTGAAAAGAGGTGGTAGGCAGATGGAGAAACTTCAGCAGATGTGTGGCACAGGGGGTGGCCGGCATAAAATATGCTAGGCAGGTGTTTGAATCCAGATGACGCCTAAGGCATTGGTGGTGGAAATCCGGGCCGATCCACCCTACACCGGGCAAAGGTCAGTCTTCCACTTTTCCCAGGCAACTTTTTTTCCCCCTTTGGGGGTAACGAGGGCCCCCCACCACCTGAAACCCCTCTGATCCCAAACCCCAAAGGGCCCGGGCAGGGACAGCTTCTCCATGCAAACTCGGAAAATTTGGGCCCACACACCCATTTTTTGGCTGCCCATACCCCACGGATCTTTAACTGAGGTGGCAGGTGCTGCCCCAAGAGGCCACAACCGTTGGTTCGGGGGCTGCCCCAAGTCCTGCTGCGCTGCTGCGGCGACTGCCCTCCCACTGGGGGTAAAGGAAGCTGCTCATCAGTGACTCCAGATTTGGGTTATTACTGAAGGGGCTGGATGGGCTCCACCCCCCCACTTCTCCAGCAGCCGCGGCGTAGTACATGAGCCTGATAACCCCCGGTGACCTGTCAGAGGGAACGTGCCGCACAAGGGAGCAGCCAACGTTTTCGAGGATTTCCTATAGTAAATTTTATTTTTCCCCCTTCAAAACTGGGGAAAAAGGGTCCCCCTTTTGGCCTTTTTCAGGGGCCAATGGTGGAGAGCAGAAGTCTCCCTCGCCGGGATGCTGTATTCAGCTGACTACCCCCGCAAATAAACATGCTGCGGGCCATCTGCACAAGTGATCCGGGGGCTCCCTTCCTCCATTCCACGTATACTGCCATGGTTCTTTGGGGGGCACTGCCTCGTCTTTCCCCATCTCCATCCCCTCCTCCACGCTTGTCCTCCTCTCTGTCACCTGGGGGAGAAAATCCACTCATTTCACCAAAAATGCTTCTGCTCCCAAAGTCCCCTCCTCCTCCTCCATTTCAGTCCCCACCGGACTAGTGGCCACGAGATGTGTCGCCACATCTCCAGTCCCCCCCCCAGAAATTTTCAGCATCTGTTCCAGACTTAAGCATGGAATAGGTTAAACATCCCTGGTCCCGGCGACTGCAAAAAACGCGCCCCTCGAATGGCCTCAACAAAGGGAGGGGTCACCATGACTTTCCAGGCGACATCAAAGTTACACAGGGGATACTTCGTCTGCCTGGATCTCAAAAAACGTTTAAGGCCATTCTCGTTAACCGGGCCAACAGTGCAGGCTGAATTCCAGCGGTGGAAAATTGATTCAGAGTTTTGGGGGGGGGCCGTTCGGGGCTGCAACCAGGAGGGTGTTCCTGGTTTTTTAAAAGAAGGATAAAGTGCATGCACTTTCCTGGGCCATTTTCAAATTTTCTAAGACGGGGGAAAACTTTAGGAACTTTTCACAACCAGATTGAACACTGCGCCCCGCAGGGTGCATGGCCACCCCCTCGGTGCAAGGGGGACACCAGTTCCCTTCCATTTTCCGTACCCTGGTCCGATTTGCAGTTGGACGGAGAAACCACACATCGATTTCTTGCCATGACGCGGAGCAGCTCCCCGTTGACTTCTTCGCCGGCAAGCCAGGGGGAACTGCTGACACCGCTGTGCCCTACACATTGGTATATGGGGCAGTACTTTTGGAGGCTGAACGGTTGGTGGTGGAGGAGGGGGAGGCGGACATTGGGCCCGGGGGCCAGTTTGACAACCGGGAGGAGAAAACGGCGTTCCGTCCAAGTTTTTTTGGTGGCCCGGGGGGAAAGCACATTCACCCGTGGGCCGAAAGGGCTTTTACTGGCCCGACCGATTACACCCAACGTCCCGGGCTGCCGTATACCTTGGAACAAACCGATAATTTTTGGACTGACCCACCTTTTTGTTCTACAAAATTTATGAGTCTTTGGTACTTTCCCCTTTTTTTAAAAAAAATTACGGCTTGGAACTCTCCATCTGGTCGGCACAAGCCCTTTGTTTTTCTGAACGGTGCAGAGTCCACCATTTTTAAAGGAGGGGGGCATACCAACAACTTGGAAGGACAGGTCAGCTCTGCCCCTTTGGATGGTTGGGACGCATATGTTGTCTCTTTGAAAAACGCCTCGCGAACGATGCTGGCGCCCTGATTAGCGAGGGGGGCGAGCATCTGGACCGGAGATATGTCAAATAAAAAAGTCCCACTGCAAGGGGGGTGGAGCCTTATGGCGCAATGGCTGATGCCCCTGGGCGCTGCTGCTGCTGCCACTGCTGGTTGGGGTGCGGGGGCAGGATGGACCACACATCTGAGCCAAAGTTTTTCCCAGGCCAAGATGGGGCGCTGCATGTGTTGAGCAGGGCCGTGGTGCCAAAGTTAGCTCCCTGGCCACGCTTTACTTTTTGCCCACAAAATCTAATTTACCCATTTTCGGCTCCTCCGGGTCTTAGCAAAGAAAGCCCACAACCGCCGGTATCGGATTTTTACCGCCAACGCTCCGCACTGGGGGACTAAAATGCCGCCGCGCCTCGCTGGCCCCTGTGCCGTACTTTCTTGGACCCAAGGGGTTTTTTTTTCCCTGTGGCCGTTGGGGGTCCGACTCACACGCGCATCCCTCTGACCCAAAGGCCCAACGACCCCCTTGCGGTGCCTGCGCCCGAAAAGCCAAGCTGACGCCCTCTTCCCTGCGATGTGAAGTTTTCCCCACCCGGGGTCCCAAGTGCACGGCTAATCATATCTATTTTGTTTCATCGTCATTGCTGTCCCACACCGGTCTTGGTATGCCGAGGCTGCCTCTCACAAAAGACCCCCCAACCACTCTCCACTCAACTTTCCGCCTCGCAAGAAGCAGGGATAAATTTTTTTTTTCCCCATTTCTTCGTGCACTAGCTGCGACTGCCCTCCCAAATTGTTATCCCCGCTTATAGTGGCGCGGCCCAGACCCAAAAGTAGTTCCCCTGGTGAGGACGGGGGGGACAGGGCGGGCTGAGACAGGTGAGGGGGGCTGACCCCTTTCCCCGCCTGCCAACTAAGGTTTGTGCTGAGGCCCCCTTACTCTTGGCTGGGGTTGTCAATGTCATCTGGGGGAAAAGGGTGACCTAGTCACCAATCAGAACCCTTGGGTTGCAACAACAAAACGGCCCCCTAATGACAGGGCGTTGTGGCCTCAACGATGACCCCCGCTGGACTCCCCTTGCTGTCTGCGTCCCGGGCCCCGTTCCAAGGGAAAGTTTGTGCCACTGCCCCTCGCAGTTTTCGGCTGCCACTCTCTTCTGACCGTTTGTTCAAAATGTAAGACACTTTTTATAGAAAACTGTATTTATAAATTAAAACCCTGTTTTTGACTCCAAAGAACCCATAACAAGTTGGGGAACCCTGGATAAAATTGGCTCCACAAATGGCCAGGAAAAATTTACTTTATGTGTCGTTTTTAAAAAAAATGTGTTTTACAAATGTAAAAAACACAAAAAGGGGTTAATTAACCTTTCGCTTAATTAGGTAAGAAAAAAATATATTTTGGGTTGAAAAAGACGGTTAATTTTTGTCACACACTACCCAAAAAAACGCTTATTAACCCCCCGGGGTGTAAATTGCGCCCCAAAAATTGAGCCCACAAAAAGTAGCTTTTTAACGTGTTACAATTTGGGGTTTTTATGCCACCAACAAAAATATTTCAGTTGTAATTAACCTTTTTCTTTGAATTTGGCTACAGAAAATTTATATATTTTGGGTTCAAAAGACGGTTTCTTGGGTCACACCCCAGCAAAACAAAGTTAAATTAACCCCTGGGTGTAAAAGCCCAAGATTGAGCCCCAAAAATAGTATTTTTAGCGTGTTACAATTGCGGTTTTTTTTAGCCAACAACAAGAGATACTTTTTAATTTTCCCTTTTCTTGTGAATTACTACAGGAAAAAAATTTAAAATTTTGGGTTTAAAAAAAACTTTTTTGGGGGGAGCACACCCCCAAAAAAAGCTCAATTTTTCCCCGTAGTAAAATTTTCGCCAAAAAAAGAGGCCACAAAAATAGAGCTTTTTAGCGTTTACAATTGGTGTTTTTCCCCACACAAAACAAAGATTTAGTTTAATTAACCTTTTCTTTGAAAAAGGTACGGAAAAAATTTATAATAAATTTGGGGTTGAAAAAGACGTTTCTTGGGTCAACACAAAAACAAAACAACGCTTAAATTAAAACCCGGATGAATTGTGCCAAAGAAAATTACCCACAAAATAGTAGCTTTTTGGGGTTACAATTTTGGGGTTTTCTACCCACACAAAAAAGAGAACAGTTTTTAAAAAACCTTTGCTTGTGAAATTTTGGGTACAGGAAAAATTTATATTTTTTGCGTTAAAAAAGACGGGTTTCTTTTGGGTCAGCACACCAGCAAAACAACGCAAATTAACCCCTGGATGTAAGTTGCGCCAAAAATTGACCCCACAAAATAGAGTTTTTAGCGTGTTACAATTTTGGGGTTTTTTTACGCCCACAAAAAGTACTTGTAAAAAAAACCCTTTTTTGTGAATTTGGCTGCAGGGGGAAAAAATTTTATATTTTTGGGTTTAAAAAAGACGGGTTTTTTTTTTCACACACCACAAAACAACCTTAATTAATGGATGAATGCGCCAAAGAAAAAGCCCCACCAAAATATATCTTGTAGGGGTTACAATTTCGTGTTTTCTACCCCCCCCAAAAAGGATACATTGAAAAAAACCTTTGCTTGTGAAAGGCTACAGGAAAAATTTATATTTTTTCGTTTAAAAAAACGGTTTCTTGGGGTCACACACCCCAAACGCGCTTAAATTTTAACCCCCGGATGAAATTTGGCCAAAGAATTGAGCCCCCAAATAGTATTTTTACATTTACAATTGCTGTTTTTACGCCAACAACAAAATAAAAATTGTAATTCCTTTTTGGGTTTTGAAATTAGGCACAGAAAATTTAAAATTTTGGGATTGAAAAAAACGGTTTTAAATTTTTGTCAGACACCCCAAAACAAGCTTAATTAAAACCCCTTTTTTGCGCCAAAGAATTTAGCCCCCAAAAATAGTAGCTTTGTAGCTTTTCAAAAGCGTGTTTTCTAGCCACAACACAAGAATCAGTTGTAATTACCCTTTCGGAATTAGGCTAAAAGGGAAAAAAAATTTTAAATTTTGGCGTTTTAAAAAAACGGTTTTCTTGGGGTCAGCACCCCAGCAAAAACAACGCTTTAATTTTTAAACCCCCGGTTAAATTGCGAAAATGAGCCCCACAAAATATAGTTTGTGGCGTTTACAAATTGCGTGTTTCTACCCAACAAAAAGAAAAACAGTTGAAAAACCTTTGCTTTTGAACAGGGAAAAGGAAAAATTTATTTATTTTGGGGTTTATAAAGACTTTCTTGGGGGCAGCACACCACAAAAACAAGCTTTAATTAACCCCGAGTAAAAAGCCAAAAAATTGAGCAGCCCAAAATGAAGTGGTATTGTATTTTTAAAAACGCTGTTTCTTTTAAAAGAATACAAAGGAAATGGGGTTTGATCTACTTGGGTATTTTAAAAATTTTTTTCGCTGCATGGACCACACTGGGTTTCAGATCCAAAACCCCAAAAAAAAGAAATAGAACATTTAAAAGAACAGTCCGAGACAACGAAACCCCACAGAAATCGCAATAAAAAAATCAATTCTTTAGTAAGACTATCAGCCGCGGCAGCCCTTCCCCGTAACATGAAATGTGACTCCCCGGGTTCCGCCCGGGGCTTATTAGGGGGTGACATCACAGAAAACCCGCCGGGCTCTATTGGGGTTAATCTTGCACTGTCATGCAGGGAAACCCTTTTTCCCCCCCAAGGCTTTGCCCCATACGCCTTGCTCGCAGCCATTTTTTCAATCAAAAGCACACTTCTTCCCCGAAGTACCCCAAATTTGACTTTTGTTCCGAACCGAAGTTTTCCCCGAAATTCTAAACGAATTCCTTCGTTTAAAACGATTCCCCATCTCTAAATATAATTAAATTTATTTAAAGGGTTTTGGGGAAAAGGGGCTGGGGAAAATTTTTTAATGTAATAAAGAACAAGTTATAGGACCCAAACTTAAGGTTCTGGTAATTTCTAGATAAAAAATAACAAGTTATAGTGACCATGATTCTGGAAAAGGGTCTGGATACATTTCTAGATGTAATAATATAACAAGTTTTAGTGATTAGGATTCTGGAGAAGGGTCTGGATCCATTTCTAGATGTAATAATATAACAAGTTATAGTGACCAGGATTCTGGAGAAGGGTCTGGATACATTTCTTCACCAGAGCCCGCTGCAAGTCAAGTTGGGCTTTACTGCGGGAGTCTCCCAGGTCACTAACCCTGATGTGACCACTCGCCGGGGAGCAACCAGGTACAAAAGGAGTAGGCTGAGGTGTAGTCAGAGGCCAGGTAATAAGGTCAAGGCAGATGGCAGGCAAACATAGTCAAAAGTCCAGGCAATAAGTTCAGGGCAGGTGGCAGGCAAGCGTAGTCAAAGTCCAAGCAATAAGGTCAATCACAGAAGAACATAATAGTAGAAACAACACTCAGTAAAGAACACCAAGAACTAACAGGATGTGCATGGAGAAGTGAGGTAATAAAGTGTAAGTGCCCGGCGATTACCAATCAGTGGTTTGCTTTAAATCTTAAAGCACTGGCGTGCACCCTAGGGAACTTGTAAGCGCAAGCCAGACAGCAACAGCAGGCAGAGGCAGAGCAAGAGCAGGGAGAGGTAAGTCCACAGTCCAAAGCGGGGACCATAGCGCGCATTGTGACAAGTTTTTGGACCATGCTGAAGACTTTGAAATTTACAGCATGCTTGGTCCAGTCAACCAAGAATTCCTTGTGGCTTTTGCTGCTGAATTTACACTTTGCAATGGAAATCTGTAGCACAATACATGAAAAAAATCACATGGGAATTATTCTGAGGATGTGAACCCGTAGCTGTGTTAGAAATCTAAGCATATCCTAAGACACACAGGATGGAGTAGACATCACCCATGTAGGTTAGTTAACTACTGGATAGCAAGAAAAAAGTACAAAAGGCTTGTATTGTCCCACTTAATTTTTACCCAACCTCTACTTTAACAGGTTTTATTTTTTTTTGGCACATTTTCTGCACTAAAGTCTGCAATTCAATGATAATCCACATTCTATGCATGTTAATTATTTTACCATAATATAAAATTTTCTCTAAGGCCATGGGAAAAAGAATAAAAATAAGTGGCATGCTTCTTTTCAAATTTAATGGCACCAATCCTTATGTGAATATTAGTGTAACTACTGCACACCCCAAACAAATGAGTGGCACATCTGCAGAAAAACCCGAGGCTCAGTCTAAGATTTCTACTGTGGAAAAACTAATTTTAGTCCATTAAGTGAACTTAGCCTAAAATTGACTGAGAGCAGAGAATAATTAAATTAACAGTCTTTGTTTTCTTGTACACAAAACTTTATTAATAAGAATTGGGATTGAGATCCCATGTGTTCATATGCATAACAGCTATTATTTATAACATAGTATGGATTTATGTCATTCACAGAAATGAAAAAAAAATATATAATAAGATAGTACCTATACATTATACATAACATTATACATACATTGTACTGTGATTATTGACTTGATTTTCTATCAAGTATAGTAAAACTACCTATATTTAGGCTAAAAGGTTTCTATGAACAAAATGACCTTTTAAAAAAATTTAAAATGTTCCTATTACGGAAGCTGTAGATTAGAGGAGTTACGAGAGGTGTCAACACAGATTGGTGGATTGCTGTAGCTAAGTCATATTCAGAGGAATAGTTTGTTTGAAGTTCTATGTACATGAAGGCAATGCTTCCATAGAATATAAACGCCATAATCAAATGAGAGGCACATATAGAAAAAGCCTTTTTCCGTTCTTCTGATGTCTTCATCTTTAGTATGGATCCCAAAATACTGATGTACGTTATAAAAATAGACAGTGAGGTCAATGTGATGGTAAGCGAACTAATCATTAAGTCCAGTACGATGTTGATATCATTGTTGGCACAGGCTAATGTTAACAGTGGAGCGGAGTCACAGAACAAATGTTGTATCGTATTTGGTCCACAAAATGGTAATCTAGAAACCATAATAAGCAAAGGTAACGGTGTCATGAAGCCAAGGATAATGCAAAGAATTATCAGCATCTTGCAAGATCTGAAAGTCATTATAGTATGGTACTGAAGAGCCTTGCAGATTGCAATATAACGGTCATAGGCCATAGCACTTAAGAGAAAATTCTCTGTTATTACAAGAGAATGAAAAACATACATTTGTAGAAGGCAACGACTGAAGGAAATATAAGTGTTTCCCTTCAGGACAAGTATCAATAATGTAGGATAAACTGTAGTGACAATTCCTACCTCAGTCACAGACAAAGCAAAGATAAAATAGTACATAGGTTTGTGCAGACGAAAATCAAAAGCAACCGCTAGTAATACAATGATATTGCTAACCACTATAATAATGAAAATAAGAAGCAAAAATGTAAAAATGAGATGATGGAAATGTTGGAAGGAGATGGAAATATTCAGAAAACCTACTATTATGAACTCACTGATTGATCGGTTGTGATACATTTTCTCACTTCTGTTTCAGTCTTATCTCGTTTCCTATTATATCCTCTGTAATTTTTTATAAAATATATTAAAAACATATTGTTTTATTACTTTATTTATCATTCTGTTTAATTAAATAAATAAAAAATCATTAACAAGCAAAACATTTTGACCATCAAATAACTTCTTTTATTTTTAGAACAGAAAAATACCTTATATGTTTTAATATTACAATTTCTTAATACATTATTTCAAATGTAACTATTATCCTTACTTAGGAGGCATAGTGAAAATACTATATATGATGCTGGTGAATCCTTCTTTCCTCTAGATGTAGAGGATTCCCTCTTGCCAGGGTTACAGACCTAGGAGTAAAAAGATCACAAGATAGATCTCCGTACTGTCCATTCAAATATATGTACATTTTAATTAAATCATCCTTAAAGGGGTTGTCTCGGTACAATGATTGGGTTTTAATTAAAAGATCTTTAAAAAAACAAGCAGCTTTGCAATATATGTTCATTACAAATGTCCTACTGATTTTGAGTTATCCCTGGTAGTAGGAGTGCATCAGCTCCTGAAATCACTATAGCAGCTGACCTGTTGATTGTTATCTCACTGGCTGCCAGTCCTGGTGACTCATCAGTTTCTGAATACAGGTCTGAGCACAGAGCCCCTCCTGCACAGTATGCTTCTGTAGGGAAGGGAGGGGGAGGGTTCTGGCTTCTGTGTCTGTGTGGATTAACACTGTGTGTGCCTGCTCCCTCCTGCTCTCTACACAGATTGAGGAGAGCAGAGGTGAGGCTGATCTGTGGTCAGTAGGATGTGACAGCAGTGAAGTGTGTTACTATATTCATGATGTGTCTATGGAGCTTTGACTATACTAATAGAACAAATCAGGGGGGCATGTGAACGGCTCATACCCCTGCCTGCTCTGCTGTGTTAGTGACACATCATGATTATAGTAACTCACATCACAGCTGCCCTGTGTCTGTTCTGACAGGGTTTGTTTGTTGTTGCTCGAGATGTCCGAGGAGATTTGTATGCTAAGCAGGGGGTATAGGAACCTTTACGTCCCCCCTTAGCATACACAGCTTCACAGACCTCTCCACGCTCATAGATCAGCCCTCTCCCGGCTGTAAGCAGCAGATCTAGGCAGGCACACACAGGGTTAACCCTGGCAGCAAACCCCCTTGCTTTCCCCCTGCTGTATAGAAGTTACTGCAGTCGAGGAGGAGAGCTGTCTGTGTGCTGAGGGGAGGGGGGAAGGAGGAGGAGAAGAGGCAGACAAGAAGCACGCCCCTGAATTCAAAATTCCTTTGCTGTCAGACACATTGCAGTAGGCTGAAGTGTAGTGAGACAACTCCTTTAAGCCATTTTTTCAAACTATGTAATGTATAATATTACAGGTCATGGTTTCTCCAGTTTGGAGCTAGGACATTAATGCAGGGATCTATTTTGATTGCCATATGTGGAGTCAGGAAGGAATTATACCCCTAAGGCAACTAGCATCTGACTCAAATGGGTTTTTGCCTTTCTCGTGATCAATATGTTAGGATTATAGGTTGAACTAGATGGGACCTATATTTTCTGTCAATCTTTTTAAATATATAAATGAAACAATGTGCCCAAGTGATAAATGTAATATATGATTGGTACAGTATATACAGTATTTCACAAAAATAAGTACACCCCTCACATTTTTGTAAATATTGTATTATATATTTTCATTTGACAACACTGAAGATATGACACTTTGCTACAATGTAAAGTAGTCAGTTCACATCTTGTGTAACTCTAAATTTGGTGTGTCCTCAAAATAATTGAAAACACAGCCATCAATGTCTAAACCGCTGGTGAGTACACTACTAAGTGAAAATGGACAAATTGGGCCACATGTATGAAACGGTTTTGGTCTAAAACTCACTTTTTTCCCCATGGAAACCTATGGGGAAAAAAGTGAGTTTTAGACCAATGTGGCCCATTGTGCCAATTTGCCATTTTCCCTCCATGGTTACATGTGACTTGTTAGTGTTACAAGGTTTCCCGTGTGAATCAGGAGCAGGTTTGTTAAATTTGGTATTATCACTCTCTCATACTGGTCACTGGAAATTCAACACGGCACCTCATGGCAGAGAACTATCTGAGGATCTTAAAAAAAAGAATTGTTGCTCTACATAAAGATGGCCAAGGCTATAAGAATATTGTCAACACTCTGTAACTGAGTTGGGGGTCAGCATGTCAGTGTTTAGACCATAAGCCGCACACTGCATCAAATTGGTCTGCATGGCTGTATTCCCAGAAGTCAGCCACTTCTACCGATGGTGTACAAAAAAGTCCACAAACAGTTTGCTGAAAACAAGCAGACTAAGGACATTGATTATGGGAAGCATGTCCTGTAGTCTGATGAGACCAAGAGAAACTTATTTGGTTCAGATGGTGTCAAGCGTGTTTGGTGACAACCAGGTGAGGAGTACAGAAACAGGTGTATCTTGCCTACAGTCAAGCATGGTGGTGGGAGTGTCATGGTTTGAGGTTGCATGAGTGCTGCCAGCTGTCAGTGGCTCTAATCAAAAAGGGGCCCAGTGATATGTTAAAAATAGGAACTAGTAATGGGTGGAGGCCCCATTTGATTTAGCTGCATGGGGCCCTGAAACGGTTAATAGATGACTGATGGCAGCCCTGCCTACCGCTGTACCCCCTATATCTACAGCACTACCAGCTGGACCTCTGTGTTAACTTTTGGGATGTTCTTGCTGCCACCACATATATGACATTTTTTTGGGCCCTGGTGCAAAACTTGATAGGGGGCTCCTGTTAGTTACCATGTGCCATTTCCAATACCGAAGTCTTCTTATGTGTCAATGGGGCCCCGTGGCAGCTGCTAGCACTGCACCTCCTATAGCTACACTGTCTTCATCTTTTCAGTTAGCCATTAAAGGGAATGAATTATTTTAGCCTGTGAATTTTTTTCCGTGACTCTTAGAGCCAAATTTTCTTCACTAAGTTGTTCCACGTATCCATTTTACTGTTATGGATGCTAATTGCAGCTTCTCCTCACCTGAATGGGTATCAAAATTAACCAGAATATCTTATCCCATTGACTTTAATGGGGTTATAAGTTCGGATCGAGTTCGACTCGAACTTCGAACCGAACTTCTCAAAATTCGAGGTTTTACTCAAACTCAAACTTTTTAGGGTTTGCTCATCACTATCCATGAATATATATAGTACTTACACAAATGTGAGTGGTGTATTCACTTTTGTGAATGTTGTATATAAACCAAGTGTTTATACCTCTGTTGAGTTTAATACATTTCTGTGGTCTATGATCATACAAAGCTTCTAACAGACCATTTGCCTCTCATATGATTGAGCTTCTACTGTATAAAGCATTGTTTAAAACAGCGGAGCATATCATATGCACGTCCTAAGATAAATTATTTAAGATTGTGGCTTTGGGTCCATTTTTAAGGTTCTTATCTGTGTAATTGTTTTGAGCCAGAAATGGGAGGACCATCAATAGTAAAAATAACCCATCCATATACTCCCGATATTATGCTGTTTAGTACATTTGTTTCTTTAGCCGTCTTAGATTTATCCATTAAACTTAAAGGGATTTTATTACTACAAAGATTAACTTTAAACATGTAGGGAATGTTAAATTAAGCCTTTTTCAAAGACATTGATCTTTTGATATTACCCTGATCAGGAGATATGAGAGATTTTATCTGCTCTGAGTGCACACAGGTTACTGTCCTGCTCCCTCTTCCTGTTTAGACAGAGAGCAGAGAGTGACATCACCAGGATGGATGGCAGCTTGAGAGCAGAATGTGTTATCTCTAACAAACAATGGAGATTAATTACTTTTGATTGTCTACTTTGAGCTCTGTAGCTTTCTACACTCCTGCAGTCATGTCAGTGCAATTAGAAGAGCTGGAAACACAGAACTGATATGCTAATTACTGTTATAGAATTACCCACAGCCTAAGCAGAAAGCATGAGGAAGAGTGAATTTGAAGCTGCCCGTGGCTCTGTGAAACAGCATGGTGAGACAATCCCTTTGATTTGTCATTTTGTCCACCTACAATTCTATCGTCCCCATTTCTCTCTGTAATAATCTGTGTTAATTTCCTTAATCTGAGCTTTGTATCATCTCTGTTATTTTAAATGATAAAAATAAATGTACATCATATATCTTAAAATAGTGCTTTGACAATTTTGTGTCTTCCATAAGGTTTCAAAAAGTTTCAAAAATTTGGGAAAAGCTAAAAGATATCATAAAATGAATCAATTTTTAAAGCTGTATGCAGTTTTTTTAGGTAAAAATATTGGTGTAGATATATGGCAGCCATGAGATGGAGACAGAGAGGTCTCGAACATCATGATTAACACTAAATAAATTATGCAACATACACCGTTGTTTTTACCATGTTATGCATTTACATTTTTATTGTATACCTGTCATAATTTTCACGACTACAAAAACTATAGCAATACTAATACAATTAATATGAAATAGATTACTACTACTAATATGAAACTATAGTTTAGTTTGGCTCAGATATCCATTTTTTTAAACACCATACCCATCAGTTTCTAGATACAAACTGTTGGGTATCCATTTGCATCCATTTTTGCAGCCATTAGATGCATCTGTTAATTTTTCTGTGCATGCGCAGACAAATCTCAGACATTTAAAACAAATGGGTTCAGTTTCAATTGAAATAAACTGATGTAAATTGGCAAAAAAAGTACCGTATATACTCGAGTATAAGCGTAAAATGTGCTGAAAAATCCCTCCTTGGCTTATACTCGAGTCACTCTTGGCTGCAATGGCCCGGGCGCCGGCAGGGACACTTCAGTTATACACAACTCATCAGGGAGCGCATATAACTGAAGGTCGAGTAAGCCGACATCGTCCGGGCACTGCCGTGGCCCGAGTGCTGTCGTCGATCTCTTCCCCTGTATGCCACTCCTCTGGAAGCGCATACAGGTGAAGATACCACGGCGGAGCAGAGAGCGAGCGCTCCCTGCTCAGCAGTGGACTCCGGACGGCCGCAAGCAGACTTGTGTGTCATCATGCTGCCTGCTCGCCTTGATGATCTCACACAGCCTGTGCCCCAAGACGGAGAGGAGCATCCGGGAGGCCGGACAGCGGAGGAGTGAGGTAAGTGTTTGTATTTGTTTTTTTTTAAACCCTGCCTATACCCTGCCAATAGAGACATATACCTGCCAATACCTGCCTATAGAGACACATACCTGCCTATACCCTGCCTATAACATGCCTATAGAGACATATACCTGTCTATACCCTGCCTATGGGGAACATATGCCGGCCTATAACCTGCCTATGAGGGACAAATACCTGCCTATTACATGCCTATGGGGGACATATACCTGCCTATAACCTGCCTATGTAAGACCTTGTATACCTACCTATAACTGCCTATGGGGGACATTACACTACCTATACCTGCCTATGGAGGACATATACCCGCCTCTACATACCTATGGGGGATATTAAACTGCCTACAACTGCCTATGGGGTACATTAAACTGCCTATACCTGCCTATGGGGGACATTAAACTGCCTATACCTGCCTATGTAATTTTATTAATATCCATTTTTATTTTTTAAATTTACCAGTAGCCGCTGCATTTTCCACCCTAGGCTTATACTCAAGTCAATAAGTTTTCCCATTTTTTGTGGCAAAAGTAGGTGCCTTGGCTTATATTTGGGTCGGCTTATACTTGAGTATATACGGTATTCATTTTATGGATCTGTACAATAGATCAGATAAAAGAAACAGAAGATTGCACTTCAGTTTGCATCAGTTAAAGTCCATATTTGGATGTAGCTCTGTTCCATCCATTTTGAACAAAAAAAACAAACACAGATTTGAACCAGGCCTTTAGTTCACAAAGTATGCAAAGATATAGTTACACCTGTTTATCCACTTTGTGATATCTGTGAATCCATATGAATAGCAAGCAAATAGTGTGCCAGCTTATTTGAAGTAAAAATAAGACAACTACTAACCTGAATATTCTGTTCTTCTTTACAAAAGAACATATAGAGGGACTCACATTTTTCCAATTAACAGCTATATATACTAAATATTATGTCCTATGGGATGTAGGTTGTCAACAAATAATCCTATTTTATACCCCTGGGCATCTTTTCATGAAAACATAAGCACAGCTTAATTAAACACCACATTAGATCTCTATGTTTAACAACATAATATATATATTTTCAAAAAAAACTGTAATGAATCCCCTAAGACAAATATGCCGTCTAGTGATGTAGTGTATATGAACAATGTATAATACCAATGTAAAAAAAACTGTGTTGTTTGAATTGGGTAATTGTTATTGTGAAAAAGTTAAGACGTTTTGTAAATTTATCAAACATTTAGGACAAAATTAAAAATTGTTGATATAAAATAAAAACAAGTCATTAGTTTAGTGCACAATAACCAGAAAATTCAGAATTTCTGATTGTTAATGTGCATATAGGTTTATCCCGAACAACAGTATTTACAGCTTATCCTTAGATGAGTCTCTCTCCAGCATGCGGGCCTTTTGTTCACCTGGTACCAGGGCTAGGACAAGGCATTTTAGTGCCCTAGGCAAATAGGCCAATTTTTTATGGTATGCACGGTATGGGATAAATAAAGTTAAATATTAATAAATCAGACATTTACAGACACAGTGATAATAATTATATTTATTTATTTATTTTTTTGTAATTTTAGCCCACCAAGGGTACTTGACTACTAGGAGGCGCAATAAGTTGTACACCATTCTGCAATACTAAAGTATTGCATAATAGTGTGCAATTTTAGCTCTCCTATTACACCTTTCATCTGGCAGGTGAAATAGGCAGAATAAGATGGCAGGTCTAGGGGCCGTCATTATTATTCTAAATAACAAGACACCCCTGCAATTGAATTGTGGGATAGCCGATCATGACATGGAAGTGGGTGTCACCCATCTTACATAACTGCCTAGATGCCTTGCTAACATTGTCCATGGCATGTAAGTAGGTTGACAGCCCAGATAGTAGTCATCTCTGGTCCCAGCCACTGAAAACTGATGCAAGCTGTAACTAATAGCCGGCACCCACTGTGTATGAGGTGGACTTAGCTGGTGAGCCCACACCATACATCCTTGCACCCTCTTCCTGATAGGCACCAAGTAGCGAATCAATATTCCTGGCACTACATGGTACAACTCTGTACCTTTGGTAGTGGCTGTGCTTCTCACTACAGTTCAGTCCCATTCAATTGATCAAAACTAAGCTGCAATGCCAGGCACAACCACTATCAGAAATACCCAGCTGTAACTAGTTCAGTTATGAGCTGCTGGAGTGCAAGTTAATAAGATAGCTTCGTCGTCTGATCTGCTCCCACTGATGTGTTGCTTGTCGCTAATGTGATACATTACCCCTTCTGAGCCACAGTTAGGGCTTGCCCCCGCGGCATGGGTTTTCACACGGTTTTTCAGACGGTTTTCGGTTTTGAAAACTGTCTGTAAACTGGGTGACAACTTTTACAGTGGACTGCTATGGAAAACCTGCGCAGCAGTCCCCAACGCACGGGTTTTCCGCTGGGCGGTTTTTCAGACCGCTGGCGGTCCGACAAACGTTGATCATGTTCATTTTTCCGCCCGGTTTTCGGGCAGAATATGAACATGTTAATGTGAAGGGGGAGGGCTTTTCCCCGCTAATTGGGGGGAAAAGCCATCCCCCTGCGGCCATGTGCACAGCCCGAAAACAGTGCAAATATCGGTTGGGATTTCCGACCGGTATTTGCACTGTGACATGTGAACGGCCCCTTAATGTCTCTCATCTAACCAGCCATTAAGTCCTACTCTGCACTGATAAGGGTCAAACACCCCAAAACAGCTATATGCAGATAAACAAACTGGCATGGCTTTAATCTCTTTTACATTGCAAGACTCAGTGAGTCAAATGTGACTTGAAATATTCTACATCCAATAGAGGGTGCTAAGAGTCCCAGCTCTTTTCCCATAAGCCTTTGAGAATATATAAATTTAATGGAACATAAAAGTGTTACATCTCCACACACTGACATGGTGCTTCTCCATAATGAGATACATTATTCCTTCTAATAAGATAAGAGTGAGACTACTGCACTGATGCATGCACATTTCTTCTATTCCTGTATTGCAACCTATATTTAAATAATGGACCAGTGTACAGATTCTGTTTTTATGCCATTTTATGAGTAAAAAATATAATTTTGTAAGTGTAGGGAGACTTGGGGAGATAGCACCTTGGTGACCCATTTGGTCCCACTAGTCTGAAACTACAAAACAGTCACTTTGGAGAAGTGGTGGTGGAGGAGTAATTGGATCAGAAAAAGTCATTATTTAACTGATCCTGGACCACGCAATGTCTAGGAACACATGGCTGGTCAGCAACGGTGAGTTGGGCTATGATCACACGGCGATAATTGCGGGACGTATTTCGCCCGCAATTACGCCATGTGCTCGGGAGTGGGGACGGGGACGGCGGGACATTCATTATTCACGGCACGTATACACCGTGAATAATTGACATGTCACTTCTCTCCCCGCGGCCGTATTGTGCGAGCGGGGAGAGGAGACATAATCCATAGTTCTCTATGAGAACTGTGGATTACTGTAATGATTGGGACGTATTTCGTCCCGTATTTAGCACAGTACGGCGTGAAATACGGGACAAAATACGTCCCACTTTAAGCCGTGTGAACATAGCCTTGGAGTTGAGTGCAGAACCAGTTGTTTGCAAAAGAAAAGACAGATGTTATATTTACATCACTGCCATCCTCATACACAGTGTTCAATGAGTGCTATGTATACAATTAAAAGCACAGCCATGAAATTTTCTGCTTTCCTCCTTGGTGATCATGCTATTGCCTATTGTCTAGTCACTGCAGGAGCTTCTGGGCCTTAGCAGATGCAGATGAGATCCACAGTGAGTGCTGGGGATTGTATTCCCCTGTAAGAGGGGAAAATATATGAACCTTAGTTTCCGGATGCATATATCAAATGGCCGCGGCGTCTAAATGAATGAAGAGCGGTGCCGTTCTTCCCGGCGATCAGCATCCCCACAACAAAGCTGCGGCGATCCGCTGCCTGGACACAGGCAGGAAGTGGGGACACCGCCATCTTTGTACAGTCTCATGCATTGTCTATGCAGAGCAAGAGACTGTACTAACGATCGCGCCTCCTATTGGTCAAGCACCATAGGAGGACTCAATTTTAAAGTAAAAAAAAATTGAAATAGAAATAGAAAATATTAAAGTACAAAAAAAAAAAGTATTAAAAGTTCAAAACACACCCAATTACCCATTTTACAAATAAAAACAATACAATAATAAAAATGTTGCACATATTTGGTATCACCGCGGCCGAAGAAGTCCGATCTATAAAAATATAACATCATTTATCCCGTACGCTGAACACCGTAGAAGAAAAAAATTTCCAAACGCCAAAATTGTGTTTTTTGGTAATTTTACGTCACCTAAAAATTTGGAATAAAAGTGATCAAAAAAGTTGCATGCATTCCAAACTGCTAGCAATAAAAAGTACACTTCAGCCCGCAAAAAATGCACCCTCACTGACGTCCGTAGGTGTTAGTACAAAAAAGTTATTGGTCGCACAAAATGGCGCTGCGGCGCAAATTTCAAAAATAGAAAATGTTTGGAATTTTTTTTTACGGTACCAAAACATAATGGAAACCGTACATGTTTGGTATTACCAGATGTGTATCAACCTGTAGAATACATATAATAAATTATATGTACCGAAGATTGAACGCCGTAAAAGAAAAACACCCGCAAACATGGCAAAAATACGTTTTTTTTTTACAATTTGTCCCACTTGGAATTTTTTTGCGGTTTCCCAGTATATTCTATAGTACAGTGAATAAAACCATTAGAAAGTACATCTTGTCCCGCAAAATAAAAGTCTGTGTAGGTGGAAAAATAAAAAAGTTATGGCTCTGGGAAGACGAGGAGGAAAAAACGAACATGTCAACAAAAAAAAAACGCCGGGTCCTTAAGGGGTTAAAAACACTGACTGCCCACACCATGTTTTTGTAGCCTCACTCCTGACTACAAAAAACTAGATTTCGCTGACATAAAAATGAAGAAGGAAAGATATTGAGGAAAATCCTTTGCAAACTTATTTGCAAAGAATTTAAAATAAATAGAAAAATAAATGTTTCTGGTCATGATTGGGGGAAAAATGGCCAAATCTTTTTATAAAAACCAGGGCCGTTCCTAGGGGCGGGCAGGGCGGGCGATCGCCCAGGGCGCCGGGGCTCCGCTCAACCGAGGGGGGGGCCGCGACCATCTGCCTCGCCCGCCTGGGATCGGCCTCTGATTCTGCACGGCCGTTGTAAGGCGGCCACGCAGTCAGGCAGGCAGCAGCTGCACACTCGCTGAGCAGCTGCTGCTACAGGGAGGAGGCAGGAGGGATCGTTCCCTCCTGCCTCCTCCCCTGTATGTATCAGCGCTCATTGAGCGCTGATACCTACACAGCGTCGCAGGGGACGCACGGCTTTCACCACGGCCCCTGCGATGCTAGGTGTAAGCAGTGTGATGACGTCACGCTACTTACACTGAACCCTGGCTCAGGGATCCTGGTGAGGTGAGTCAGTTTTTATTTTTTTATTATAATTAGCTATAGAGGGCAACTACCTGGCTATTGATTGGGGAGAGGGGGGCTACAGGGACAACTACCTGGTTATTGATTGGGGGGGGCTACAGGGGCATCTACCTGGCTTTGAATGGGGGGCTACAGGGGCAACTACCTGGCTATTGATGGGGGGGCTACAGGGGCAACTACCTGGCTAAGGATGGGGGGGGCTACAGGGGCAACTACCTGGCTATGGATGGGGGGGCTACATGGCTACAGGGGCAACTACCTGGCTATGGATGGGGGGTGGCTACAGGGGCAACTACCTGGCTACAGTGGGCTACTATCTGGCTGCAGGGGGCTACTACATGTCTACAGAGGGAAGCTACCTGGTTACAGGGGGCAGCTACATGGCTACATGGGCAACAATCTTGCTACAGGGGGTATTGCATGGATACAGTAGGTTACTATCTGGCTATAGGGGTCAGCTATCTGGCTACAGGGGGTATTACATGGCTGCAGGGGGCTGCTAAATGGCTACAGGGGGCTACTATCTGGCTACAGTGGGCTACTATCTGGCTACAGGGGCAGCTATCTGGCTACAGTGGGTATTACATGGCTACAGGGGCAACTACCAGGCTACAGGGGCAACTACCAGGCTACACGGGGCAACTACCTTGCTCCAGGGGGCATATAACTACCTGGCTACATGGGCTACTATCTGACTACAGGAGGCTACGACATGTCTACCAGGGGGCATATTACATGGCTACCATATGAGGTACTATAGATGGGGAGTTTGTATAGAGATAGGAATTGGTAGAGAAGTGCTGATAAAGTGAGGAGTCTAAGATGTTTGTTTTGTAAATTCTACAGTGAAGAGTTGTGACCGAGAGAAGACATCATGGTGGTCTGGGACAGATGGAGAAAAAGAAGAAGAAAAAGAACAACTCTTCAGAGACGTCTCCTGTAAGTCACTAGATATAACTTTAATGTAATCATTTATATGTCTGCAGCGCCTGTGTACAGCTGGTATCCAACACTGTATGCCAGTTATATTGGTTGTAGTATAATGGCTTATATTCAGTAATGGTCAGTTTGTATTATTCAGTCACTATGTGGTGGTGATATGTGGTCACGGTGTTGCGGTATTCGGTCACTATGTGCTGGTGATATGTGGTCATGGTATTGTTGTATTATTAGGTCACTGTGTGCTTGTAATATGTGCTGGTGATGTGTATTCATGGTGTGGTGGTATTATTCAGTCACTTTGTGGTGGTAATATATGGTCAAGGTGTGGTGGTATTATTTGGTCACTATGTGCTGGTGATATGTGGTCTTAGTAGGACATTGGTACTATTAGCCTGGGATTCTAGTTTTGTGTAGCATTGTCATTTGGTAACTGTATGACTATTATTTTGTCGTTTTATACGTAGCACATTGTGGTAAAGCTTTCTGTATATTTTGGCTTTGGTTTATGGTGATGCAATGTGTCTCATTGCGGCACATTATGTTACGGAGGTGGGGGGGGGGGGCGAAATTTCTTCACCTCGCCCTGAGTGCAATTTAGCCTAGGAACGGCCCTGGTAAAAACTCATGCAAGTGTTATGTATTTGGATAAAATGATGAGATGGTCACGTTTAACATAAAGGGAGACATGTATGATCGGGTTTTTCACCCTTTTCTGGTTTAAAATGTTCCTAAGTGAGCGGCTACGATGTCTAATGCAACTAATGAATGTGTTAGTTGCATTGTTCATAAGACTAGACACTTTCTAATGCGCCTAACATCAGGGGACGTTTTGGAGACTTTCTGGGGGCGTGGCACCACACTCGTAATATTAGACACATAAATGACTGTGGTTCTGCAAAACTAGGCGCATTACTGCTCGGTCAGGCAGACCTATTTCAATGTGATCTGCCTGTGCCTGAGGAGTCAAAGTGGAGCTAGATTTGCTGTTAGGGCAAAAAATGTCCCTTATTTCTCAACTTACACCAGTACAATAATAAAAAGTAATTTATGATAATTCTCATGCTATATAAAATTAAATTATTTAAATGTAATAAAAATGTTATCATATAAAATTAATATGAAAATCTATAGTATCCCAAAAATATAAAAACATGTCTCCTATATTTACATTTTTAATTTTTACTACCGTACATTAAATTTGAAATTTACTTTTGCTGCTTTCACCCTTTATTTTACATATAGCAAGAGCCAGCACACCACAGGTCTTGCTAGCATCTATGGTCCACCAAGCAAGATCAGTTCCATAGTTTCTATTCACTGACATGCTATTCTAATGACTTTTCTTTTCTTTCCTTTATACATGTTGGGCGCATTACTAATGCGCTTAAGTTCCATAATGTACTTAACACACAGGAGAAGCGCGATGAACTTTACACACCATTTATGAGCACAAAAACCACTTTCATTCATTCAGGCACATTAAACATTGAAAAAAAATATGAGAAAATTAACTTCGATGAATTCGATTCATATATGTCTCCCAAAATTCCATTATGATGATAACCCTTCAACCTTAAGAGCGTAAAAGGTAATAGGAGTACCTGGAGACAACCCACAAAGACATCGGATGGGGATGACATATGAGTGCCATGCAGATGTTGCCCTTGGTGAGATATGAGCCAGAGACTCCATTCCTACAAAATAAACAATTATAACCATAGTCCCACTGTGCTAAGTACTGTATGAATATTTTATGTTGTTTGGTTTTAAATAAAATTAAAATTAACCTTCAAGCTCATGTGCCTCTATGGAAAACTGCAACAGCTAGGAGTTTTATACCTCTGTAAGTGATGAAAAAGTTCAGTAAACTTTCCTATTTGAATTGTAATCCCTTGCTACAATACACATACGTAATATGAAATCCTTTAAAAACGACTCCGTTACGCTTTACCAGGGCATCTTATTGATGACCTAAAATACAGATCTTTATCAGGTGACAAATGAGACACAGTTATCACTAGCAGGTGCATAAAACTGTAGAAGAATTCCTACCAGTAATCTGCTAGTGTAGGACATAAGCTTTTTCAACATTCATAGCATTTTATTAATTAGATAACATAATTTGCTTAATGAACAGACATAAAGAAATAAAAAATCCCTTGAGGTAAAAATCTGCAGGTGTATTGCAGACATTCTAGAAAAACCCCTTGGGGGCTACTGAATAATATAAATGATAGCCTAATCCATCAAATAATAATGAAGCTGCATTAATCTAAAACATGTTGTAGACATAGGTATAATACATTGTAGTCCAGGTTTATCTCTGCTTGGTGTTTTATAAAATCTTACAAGGCTATGCCAATCACATGTTTTTAGAAATACAATGTAAATTGGAAAAATAGTAGTTACAAGGTAATGCAACTTCTTAACATGGGTATGTTTATTCTGAGGGGTTCATGAAAAGATATACAGCAAAATCTGTATGGAGTTACCTATAGACCTTAGATGACCTGACCTCCTCAGAACCCAGCTTACCTGAGTAGGCTCCTGAACACTCCATATTATCATGAACCTGGTCTGCATGATCTTTGTTACCTAACTCTGTCCTATCTGTCTTGGTTTCTGATTACTTTGCAGTACTGTCAACTGTTCTGCCTTACTTTCATTACTTGACCCTGACCTGACTAACTCTGCTCCTGATTATTCCACAATACCACATGTTGGATATGCCTATTCTCCATAATCAATGTCCACTAATATCACTATGTTCGCTTAACACTGACATTTTCTGTTCTTGGACTTCCACTTGTTCCTGCACAAACTTTCCCTCTATAAACTAGCTCCTTGTATTTGTGTTTTACCTGTGCTAGATATTAAACTGACAAACACAGGGCTAACTTAAAGATGTTTAGCTTTTAACATGTAGGGAAAGGTAAATGAAGATCATCTCAAAATTGCTGTTTTTATTTTTGTATTTTTACTTTGCCCGAGATATAAAGAAGATTGTATCTACTGCTAGTGTACACAAATTTATTTTGGTTGCCAACCACCATTCCATGCTCTTTTTCTTATCTAATTGCTCAAGGCGGTCATCCAACCATGGTGAGTCACTCTCTGCTGAGTCTTACTTCTAGCACATGAGCATGTTTACCTCAATTAATAACAGATTTTAAGCCTTAGAGCTCTGTAGTCTTGTGCACTACAGCTTCTTAATCTCCAGCAGTCATCTCACTGTAACAGACTCACCTAGGAATAGAACAGCTGATATGATGAGTAACTTCCTTCTGAGACTGTTCTCTAGTGCAGAAGCTTGTTTATTTTAGTTAATGGCAAGTTTTAACTCTTAGAACTCTGCATCTTTGTGCGTTGCAGATTATAAACCTCTTGCACTGTAGCAGGAATAGCCTAGTCAGGAATTGTGAGTCTGAAGCTGCCTCTGGCTCTGTGAAACAACATGAGGAAAAGTTGTGTGGTCAGATGAGTACTTCAAACCAAGCTGTTATAATGGGTAAGGTAATGTCCTATAAGTTTCCATAGTTGCTATGATTTATTTGCTGGATCTGCCTATAAATATTTTCCTTAGCCTTACAGAGGCAATTTTATGTTTATGATTAGTTTGTTTTATATTTTTGCATTTGTTTACTGACATATTGGTATATCATAACGTATAGTAAACTAATACTATCTAGATTGCTTCTGTCCCTGGGTGTTTCAGAAACCAGAACATTAAACTATACAATTCTGTCTTTACATGTGTTTTTCAATAAAGGCTTTTTTTGCCTAAGCTACATTTTTAAAGTTATGTTTCACCAATTTATTTTTCATTTTAGAATTCGAGAAAAAGAAAATCTAAAAAGACACAAAATATTTATTAGGTTATGCTTCAAGGTTATTGGCACCAAGTTTATGTCACATTTTCTGTCTTTCTTCAGGTAAATTAACCTGTATTATATCAAGAAAGTGAGAATAAGTTATATTAATGTTATTTATGTTACATGAATAACTTTGGATACATTAAGTAATTCTCTATCACTTTATTCCATCCGCAAATAATTTTGATGGGTTGTAAGAATAACACTGAAGTGACAGAATTTATCCTAGAAGGTCTCTCCAAAAATGTTAATGTTCAAGCAAAACTTTTTATAATATTTTTCTTAGTTTATGGAATCACAATACTTGGCAATGCCATACTTATCTTTTTGACAAAAATAGACCAAGAACTGTCTACCCCCATGTATTACTTTCTTTCTAACCTTTCCCTTTTGGATATTTCTTTTACCTCAGTCACTGTACCTAATATGCTACTTAACATTTACACCAACAATATGTCAATGAGTTATACTGGATGCTTTATTCAGTTGTATTTCTTTCATTTTTTGGGAAGTTCTGAATGTTTCCTATTGGCCATCATGAGTGCCGATCGTTATGTGGCTATTTGTCAGCCTCTAAGATACTTGCATATTATGAATGCTAATGTTTGTTTTAAGATGGCTCTTGGTTGTTGGATTAGTGGTATGTTATTCTCTTGTTCTCATACATTTCTTACACTAAGCCTATCATTTTGCTCTTCAAATATAATCAACCACTTTTTTTGTGATATCCCACCACTTCTCCAAGTTTCTTCTTCTAATACTCACAAAAACATTCTAGAAATTTTTATTTTTGGAGGATCTGTCGCTGGGGGTTGTTTTCTATTGACCTTAATTTCCTATATCTTTATTATCTCGTCCATCTTAAAAATCAACTCGGCTAAAGGAAAAAGCAAAGCTTTCTCAACATGCGCTTCCCATTTAGTAGTGGTTTGTATCTTTTTCGGAACCATACTCTTTATGTATCTGAGGCCTACATCAGCCTACTCTTTAGAGAATGATAAACTGTTTTGTGTATTTTACAATATTTTTACTCCTATGTTTAATCCAGTCATTTATAGTTTCAGGAATAAGGAAGTTAAAAGGGCTTTGATGAGACTGGTTAAGAAAATAAAAAAGTTGTAGAGACTCCGGGCGACATGTCCGAAAATTGGCATTGCCACAGCAAATTTTAGGCGTATTTAATCAGTGTAAAGTGCGCCTGAAAGTACGAAACTGTCTAAAATCTTGCATCTGGTATACCTTGCATAGTAAAGCTAATGCGCCTAAAAAGGCGCATTGCACCAAAGAAGGCGCATTATGCAATTGCGGCGCATAGCATATCAGTGCTAATGTTTGTAATGCACCTATTGAGGTACAAAGCGTATCATTACTAGTGTATGTAATGCACCTCGATAGGCGCATTGCATTATGGCGACACACAGCGTATCATCAGTACTATAGTTAATGCGCCTTTTTAGGCGCATTACAATGTGTTGTGCCCGATGTATAATGTGCCTAGTTTTGGTATATTACAGTTCATTTATATCGAGAATATGGCATCAAGAGTTTTTTTTGTCGTAAAATAGACCAAAAATTTTGGGACATGTCGCCCTCCATATTTTATAATAGTATACCACTCTGTAGCAGTATATTACCTCCATGTTATGATGAAATATGGAACTATTTTTTCCCTTAGATTTTATTTATGACTTCAAGCTACCTACACCTTTCCCCATCCTCCACATATTCACATTCTGTCATCAGTTGAACTTGATGGGCAAATGTCTTTTTTCCACCATGGTAAATATGTAAGAAAATAAACTTTGCATTACACCACATGACATTAGAGGCATGCAAAGACTTATAAAAGTACAGTAAGGGCCTATAGATTGCTATGCATACAGTATTATGGCTCTGTGCAGAAGAGTTATTCTGTTTGATTTGCTTCCCCTCTTTTATACGGGTAGGTTAGAGCAGAGGTTCCCAACCCTAGTCCTCAAGGCACACCAACAGGTCATGTTTTCTGGCTTTCCTTAGCATTGCACAGGTGAAGTCATTATTGTCAGTGCATTCTGCACAGGTGATATCATTATTGTCAGTGCATTCTGTGGGAGATCCTGAAAACATGACCTGTTGGTGTGCCTTGAGGACTGGAGTTGGGGAACACTGGGTTAGAGTATGAAGAAATACAAAAGGAAAAGTAATATATTCTTTCACAATTTCATACCTTAGTTATCCAAATCATGTTGCAGTAAGCCTTAAAGCGGTTGTCTGGTAAACAAAAAATTAAATGGCTTGCCTGAGGCCTTATTCATTTCAATGAAATGTTTTCTCTCCTGATTTGCTGTACGTATCCTATGCAGCTGAGTAGCAAAATTTTTTTAAAACTGTGTCCCTTTGTCTAGTAAAACTACAAGTCTCCGGATTCTATGTTATGATTTGTCTGTCTTTCTACCTCCCAATTTCACCCTCAGTCTCGATCTCAGCCAATCTTCCCTATTTGACAGGCAGAGCCAACAGAAGGTGCCTCCAAATATGGCCTTCAAGAAAGCTAAACCACTGTGATCACCTGGTCTCCTGGGACTGACACAAAACTACAGAGCTTTCTATCATCAAATACATGATATAGAACTACAGGAAACCTACCCAAAGATGTATGAAAATAAATTACAAAAATGCGATATCACTCAAAAAAAAAAAAAAAAATTCCCCACTGGACAACCTCTTTTTTATATTTTTTATTACTTTAACTGAACTTTTCCATTCTGTAATTTATATAACTGAATTATTAACTGTAGTGTCTTATCTTCATCTGCACTATAGCTCAAGAAGAGCAAAAGAAGAAAATATACTATGAGACAAATTTATTTGAGATATCCATTATGTGACCTAATACTTGAGTGATTTGTTATTAGTATCATTAGTCACAAGGTGTCACCAGATGACTTTAAGTTCAAATTGATGTCCTTTTTTTTGTTTGCTAGTTCATAAACATTACTTTTAACATACTGGAACAAATATGCAATATATAATAAACATTTATTACAATTATTAATAGTGATTTATATGGAGCCGTTGCATTGCATAAAAATATACTATATAGTAGGAAAACATATCACAATAAATGTAGGTTAAAATACAAAATACAGTATCTAAGTTAGTAACTGAAACAATCCCATTAACAAGCTACAACGGGATCAATAAGCATTTATAATTTAAGATAACTTGTTCAGTGTAGGACTGAAGTGCCTAAGGCCCACAGGTAGAGCTGACTCTAGGTGGCCACCAGTTGAGCTGTTACTGGGCCCACCGCTGGAGTTTATTTTAGGGGCCCACACGACAGCTACTGTAAATGACTGTACCTGCCTCCTCTACTCTGGCTCTTGCTTTTTGCTTATTTTCTCCGTTTTGCCTATCCAAAAACTATAACTGGATTTATTACTTTACATACATATATGTATACCCACAAATATATTTGTGCTATCATTACATAAAGTAAATATGCACTTCAGTGATATAAGGAATACAATTTCATCTCTGCAGTGTATTGGAGATGCAGCAATTTTGCTACAATATACTGTAGGTGTTTGATAACTAATTTAAAAAAGCGATTTGTTTTCTTTAAAAGCATGAGTGTAAAGCGGTTAAAGTGATGACTGCAGGGATTCAAGATCACAGCTATTACCCCTTCAAAACATTTTATGCACATGATGATTAAATCTATAGTCTGTAGAAAATGAATTAATCTCTGGCTTCTCTAATACAGTAAACATTCTACATCATATAAAGCTCATAGAAGAAACCTCATTGCATTTCTAAATCATGTTCACGTTCTACTGAGGAGAAAGTTAATATATACAACACATAGACCTGTTATGCACATACTGCTTTAAAGACATCTTGAGATAGTTACCGTAAATTAGGATTTTTTTTGAAATATGTTAACAATTACATACATTTATTCCTTCTTTGGAGCTTGATGAACCGTAAGTACATGAAAAATGTACTCATACAAAACTAAGTTACTAAAATATGTGTAAATAACAGGGCATTTCAATATGTTTCATAGAATTACACTTATCTTAATAATTTTAGAAATGAATAACATTAAATTAAAAATTTAGATGTTCTCGTAATTTATTATTGCTTTTACTAAAATTTAGATTTTTTTTTAAATTGTGTCTTGTAAATATTAATTTAATTTAATTTTTGCTTCAACACTTTTATCATACACAAAAGGCTTCAGTCTGATGTTGAAATGATCATTTCTCAACAATATTCTTTAGGAGGAGATAAATAATGACCGTGTTTATACTGCAGACTTGTAGATGCCTTGTCCATGTTTTATAGTGTACTTATGCTGATTTAATCACAGTTTGCATATTAAGTAAACTTTATCTCAATAACAATTTGCATTAAAAGTTTGCAATTAAAATCTGCATTAAAATTTTTTAAAATAACTCGAAGTTCGTCAGATGACTATCTTGGCTGTGTTGGCTTTCACAGAACTGACAGCAGGTTCTGCATAGATTCAATACCAAAAATGAGCAGATCTCTGACTGATACTATTTTAGGATAAATTCTTCTGCTGGAAGAAAACCCCAAATAAACTACATGATGATTGTATAGTATAAAAATTAATGTTACCACAGCCCATGTTTTTGCTGAAAATAGATAATTAGTACACTGGTAAAATATTATCCAGAACTTAATACTCACGGGTGTCTTGATAGAATTTTGCATCACTGTAAACCATTTTTTATAAAACAATGCCAACATATTCAAATTTGTGGCAAAATCTATGACCTGTACGGAGTCTAAGAAACACAACACCTCCTTAACCTCTTAACGCTGAGGCTTTCTTTTTTTTCACGTTAGTTTTTCCCTCCTCACCTTCCTAGAGCCATAAAGTTATTATTTTTTCATCTACATAGACATATGGGGCTTTTATTTTGTGGGACAAGATGCTCTTTCTAATGGTGTTATTCATATCACCATAGAGAATACTGGGAAACCACAAAAAATTCTAAGTGGGGCAAAATATGAAAAAGTTCTTGCGCCATGCTTGTGTTTTGTTTTTACGGCGTTCAATCTTCTATAAAAATGATGGATTATCTGTATTCTGCAGGTTGATACGAACCTGGTGATACCAAACATGTACGGTTTCCATTATGTTTTGTTACCGTAAAAAAATACCAAACATTTTCTAAGTTTGAAATTTGCGTTGCTGCGCCATTTTTTTTTTACTAACACCTACAGACTTGACTAAGGTGCATTTTTTGCAGGCTGAAGTATACTTTTTATTGCTAGGAGTTTGGAATGCATGCAACTTTTTTGATTACATTTATTCCAATTTTTATGGGACATGAAATAGCCAAAAAAACACAATTTTGGTGTTTGGAATTTTTTTCTTCTATGGTGTCCAGCGTACGGGATAAATGTTGTCATATTTCAATAGACTTTTTCGGATGCAGCGATATCAAATATGTGTAACTTTTTTATTATTTTATTTTTTTTATTTGTAAAATAACAAAAGAGGGGGTGATTTGAACTTTTAATATTTTTAAATTTTTTTACACTTTAAAACATTTTATTTTTACGTTAACTTTGCGTCCCCTTAGGGTGCTTCACCACTTCGGAGCGCAATAATTTTTACAGCCTAATTCATTGTAATACAATGCATTAGGGTGTACAAATATGGTGATTTTACTACTTCCTGCCTGAGGCCAGAAGTAGCAAAATAGAAAAAGTAGCAAAATCGAAAACATGACGGCAATGGAAGCCTTCACAAGTCTTCCAGCTGCCATGTTAAGTGATCTGAGCCCGGCTATTTCTTAGTGGATGACCTGAACGAAGTGTATAATATGCCTGAATATTTGAAAGGGGTGAATGTGCGCTCATAAATAGTTTGAGGCACCTAGCATTTGTGTTTGGTGCACCACAGTACTTTGGAGCATTAGTAGTGCGCCAAACGTGTTTAAATGAATGCCAGAATTTGATAATGACTTCTAAAACAGTTAATTGAGAACAGGATTTATGGTAGGTTCTGTATTGGTTTAATTAATTTATATTATTTAATTTCAAATTAATTTTAGATCATATTAATGTTAAATATATTTTATAGGAGATACTTTTATAATTTTGGAATCTTATATAATTTTAGATTTATTTTAGATTATATAATTTATTATTAAATGTATATAATTAACTTTTATATCGTTTAACTTTATATTATTGTACTGGTATAAGCTGAGAAATAAGGGACAATATTTTGCTGTAATGGGAAATCTAGTTCCACTATGACTCAGGCTCAGGCAGACCACATTTAAATTGGTCTGGTTGTTCAAGCAATTATGAAGATCATTTTGCCATCCCATCAGAAATGTGTCTACTATTAGAAATGTGGTGTGACACCTCCAGAACTCCCCCACATGTTTGGTGCATTACAAAGTGTCAGGTCTGGTGCACAGTGCCCCAAACATCCCCGAATGACACGCCATACAAAGGGAAAAAAGGTGGAAGCTGACTTTTGACGCATTTCTCACCAGAACAATCAAAATGACCCGTTCACACATGTCGCCCTAAAAGTTAAAGCTGTCTAGGGTTTGCACATTACTAGGCAATTATGTCTACATATTCACAGATAGTGCTTAACAAAATCATAAAATCTCTGTGATCATGATTACATGAAGATGGCAAGTGGCCTGATTAGGCACCATGATTCACCGCAAAGAATGTTAATTTTTTTTAATGCATTTCAATTATTTTTGGTTACAGATAAAAGCAGATAATATGAAAATCCATGATATTAAGCTGAGCTCCACTACATCCATTTATCTGCAAACTTCCTCCCCAATTGTTACAGGAGATTAACATAATTTCTTGCATTATCCTTCTGGGGTCACTAGAAGGCTGCATAGGTGGATAGGTGACAATAACAGACTGAGATCATTCTTCTTCTTGTCATTTTCAGTTCCTTTCTATTTCACCTGTACATAGACACATAAGGCGCCATGTATGATCGGAGTTTGCGCCTGTTTTCAGGCGTATACAGCGCCTCACAGTGCTGGCCCCGTTGTCGGACGCAGTAATGCGCTGTTAGGCGCAGCCTTCGCCACTTTTTCATGTGCCTAACATAAAGGGGCGTTCTGTGGCCGTTCTGGGGCGGGAGGCGGCACATTCGAAAAATCCGAGGCATGCATGATTACGGGTCGGCAAAGTGAGGTGCATTACAGCACCAACAGGCAGACCTAGTTTAATGTGGTCTATCTGAGTGGAGAAGTCGAAGTGGAGCTAGGAATTCTTGTAATGTGTTATAGTTCTACACTTACAGCAGTACTCTACTAAAATAAATGATTTGTCAAGAAGAATAAATAATTAAGCAAGAAATCCTGCTTGGAGGACCACCGGTCCCAGCAACACCTGTGCTGTGCTGCCTTTTGTTGTATATACTGAATTGCATTAAAGTTGAAAGTAGCCCAAATACATCTAAAATTGTTGTTATGAAAAATGTTTAAGAAAACATCTGTACAACATCATCAGTGGCTTATTTGATGTTAAATTAATGTAATTTTCACGGACTTTGGAATACATTTTATAGCGGAGAATTTTTTCGTAGGAGATAATATATATATATTGGCATTAATTTAAATGGATAAAATTTACTAATACATTGATTTCATTTTTATAGCACTTGGATATGTGTGTTTATTAATTACTTCATTTAAATGACAAATCCATTTTATTCTTGTACTGGTGTAAGGCTCTGTTCAGCCGGATTATTTCAGGGCGAATTTGGGGATGCAAATCCATCCTGAAATACATTTCAAATACGTGTCACAAAGTGTGACACGTAATTCGCGTCGGAAATACGTTCCCCATTATTTACTGTTAACTACTGCTCCATTCCTAGCAAAGTTACAATGCTGGGATCCACAACACCCCTCTGCAGTGATGTCTTTTGGTGTCACAGCAGACAGATGACCTACCCCAGGAATATCAGCTAGGTCATATCTAGTTGATATTCCATAAATGTCTGGAGCAGAAGCTTAGCAAGCAGTGGGCAACTCTGCCTTGGTCAGAATATTTGAGTAGTGGGTAAAGGCAGGGTTATCAAGACCTATGTTTTGATAAATAAAAGCATGGCCATGACACTGTCTTAAGTGGGAAAACCCATTGAAAGGGGGTGTGCAGAATTAGAAAGCATGGTTGCTTTTTTTTTAGCATATGATTCTTTATTAACGTAATGTGAATACGGATTTAACAAAACAGTGTCAAGAATCATTACAAGAAAGGCACAAGCCTATAATAAGTAACTTACATCAATAATAGAAAGAAAGAAAACAATATTAAACTCGGCGGTAGAAACAAAGAGATTCCCCGTGCAAGGACGAATAAGCAGAGATGCATGGATTGGAATAAACAGAGTCAGAGTGTAATATAAGGGCTGGAAAGCTCAAAAAGAGGTATTATTGTTATATGTGGAGGAAAGCAAAGGCTCCCATAGGGATCTTTTCTTAAAGCTAACATGTGGGGGGTCAACCAATTTCAGCTCACACGCAAAATTAAAGTTGACTCTATTGATTATTTCAGCAAGAGAGGGAACCTGTAGAGATTTCCAAGTCGCAGTGATGGCTGTTCTTACTGCCATTAGCACATGAAAGAAGATCGTTCTCAAAGAAGGGGGAATGTCTGATAAGCCTATGTCTAAAACGGCTAATTCTGGTGTAGGCTTGAGATAGAATCCAGTGACTTTGAATAACAGGTGAAACACTGCTTCCCAAAGGTGTTTAATAAGGGGGCAGCCCCACCAAAGATGTAACAAAGTGCCTTGTTGACCACAATTTTTCCAACAAAGATCAGAGGAGCCTGGATAGATATGGGCTAGACGTGAGGGTGAAAGGTACCAGCGCAAGTGAATTTTTTGCATCATCTCAACATGATTCAAACATTTAGAAAGCTTTAAAGGGATTGAGTGAGCTTCTTTCCACAAAATCAAGGAAAATTCTGTGGTTAGTTCCTTTTTCCATTTAATTATGGTGGGGAGTTTCCCATAATCTTGGTTGTCAATTAGCATATGGTATACAATTGAAAGGCCTTTTTCAAAGCGCTTTTTCTGAGAGAGAAAGCTTTGAAAATCTGAGGCCATGGAACGGGCAGAAGGCCAGCTTATTGATCGGATAAGCTGGCACAGTTGTAAATATTGGAAAAAGAGGATACCCGAAACATTTGGTGGGAGGTTAAGTTCCGCAAAGGATTTAAGGTCACCATTATCATGGAAGAACTGATCCACCGAGTGGAGGTGTGTCTGAGTCCAGGAGGAAGAGGAAAAGTGATTATCCCAACATTTAAGAATATTTAACGGGATTTGTTCTTTTTGTAAAGCTATCCATGAATTAGGAATGACATATTGATTCCACAATTTAAAAAGATCAAGAAGTGATTGTAATGTCGGTGCGGGAGGTGGAGCTCCTAAGGTTGTGGCTTTAAGGTGTGAACTGACCGGGCAGAGTGAGAATGAGGTATTCTCCATCAGTGCCCATGAGACCGAGTCATTATTAGACCAGAGGGGAAGAGCTTGTTCTAGGAGGATTGCTACATTGTAGGCTTGTAAATTAGGGACTGCTAGGCCGCCATTTTTGTAGCTGCAGAATAAAAGATTCTTTTTAACTCTTGGCTTTTTGCCATTCCAAATAAAATTTGAGAATAGTCTTAGCAGTTTAAGTAGGATATGTTGGGGGATGATATATGGAATAGTTTGGGAGATGTAAATAAACTTGGGCACAAAGGACATTTTTAAAACATTAATTCTCGCTATCCATGAAAGGGGGAGTTTCTGGAGTCCAGAATGAACAGCAGAGACGTTGCGCAGGAGTGGGAGCGCCGCCCGGTCCGGGGAAGATCAACCGCCGCACTCCGTTACCGGGAGCAGGGCGGAACAGTCACAGTCCTCAGGGCAGTGCCGCGGGACGTCTGCAGCAGCCTCACCTCCGGCAGAGAGCAGAGCTGAGTGCTCGGATGGAGCGCTGAGGCAGCTCGGGCGCACGGGGCTGGCGGAGGAAGTCTGGTGACACTTTGTCCGATGGGTCTGAGGCTACAGGGGTTCCAGAGGATGCTGGCAAAGGTACCTCTCTCTTTAATCCCGCAGGGGAAAAGGAGGACAGCTTCAGAGTTCGCACTGATGAAATGGCCGTGCACCTCGTGTGCAGGGACAAGATGGCGCTGCCTGCCGCTGTTATCCCAGGGGTTGAAGTTTTCAGCCCAGAGCTTGGGCTATATTAGAGGTAGTGAGGCGGTTTTGGTACCGAATCAAATCTCTTGCTCCAAGGAATGCCAGTGGGCTTGTTTCAGGGGTCTCTGCTCCAATTATAAGGCTTAGTTGGGCCACGAAATGGAGCTCAAGTCAGGAGATCTCACACAGTGTGCCCGATCACATCCCCTGCTCAGGCCACGCCCCAGCATGGTTGCTTTTTAACAGAAAAAAAAAATCTTAATCATGAGTTGTGCCTGGTATTTCAGTTCTATTTAACTCTAATAAAGTAAATACAACTGGGCTGCAACACTACATGCAATCTGTGGAAAAGTGTGGCCAGTGTCAAACTAGGATGCCTGGGGTCCACCAGTGCAGTTGATTCTTGGGGTCCATTCTACAGCTTCTGTTCGTAACTGTACATAACTCACGTGGGTTTTCTGCCTCTCTCTCTCCGCCTTACTGCCTGAAAAGAATCTCAAAACCTGCTATTCTCCAGAGTCCACTATGACCAGGAGCCCAGAACTTTATCCATACATTGCTCTTTGTACTCATTTGATTTTGAAGACTTCATATCACATATACACTCACCGGCCACTTTATTAGGTACACCATGCTAGTAACGGGTTGGACCCCCTTTTGCCTTCAGAACTGCCTCAATTCTTCGTGGCATAGATTCAACAAGGTGTTGCAACGATGCTCAATTGGTACCAAGGGGCCCAAAGAGAGCCAAGAAAATATTCCCCACACCATGACACCACCACCACCAGCCTGAAACCGTTGATACAAGGCAGGATGGGTCCATGCTTTCATGTTGTTGACGCCAAATTCTGACCCTACCATCCGAATGTCGCAGCAGAAATCGAGACTCATCAGACCAGGCAACGTTTTTCCAATCTTCTACTGTCCAATTTCGATGAGCTTGGGCAAATTGGAGCCTCAGTTTCCTGTTCTTAGCTGAAAGGAGTGGCACCCGGTGTGGTCTTCTGCTGCTGTAGCCCATCTGCCTCAAAGATCGCCATACTGTGCGTTCAGAGATGCTCTTCTGCCTACCTTGGTTGTAACGGGTGGCTATTTGAGTCACTGTTGCCTTTCTATCAGCTCGAACCAGTCTGCCCATTCTCCTTTGACCTCTGGCATCAACAGGGCATTTCCGCCCACAGGACTGCCGCTCACTGGATGTTTTTTCTTTTTCCGACCATTCTCTGTAAACCCTAGAGATGGTTGTGCGTAAAAATCCCAGGAGATCAGCAGTTTCTGAAATACTCAGACCAGCCCTTCTGGCACCAACAACCATGCCACGTTCAAAGGCACTCAAATCACCTTTCTTCCCCATACTGATGCTCGGTTTGAACTGCAGGAGATTGTCTTGACCATGTCTACATGCCTAAATGCACTGAGTTGCCGCCATGTGATTGGCTGATTAGAAATTAAGTGTTAACGAGCAGTTGGACAGGTGTACCTAATAAAGTGGCCGGTGAGTGTATTTTGTAATGAACTAAAAAACTTTTCTAACTTTCCTTAAGGAACCAGAAGCAACAGACAAAAGAACGAAGATCTACTTTATCCACAATAAACTATAAATGCATTGACTCATCTTTAACTTTTAAAATCTTTTATTTTGTTTTGGTCTTCAGGATTCTATGGCTTTTTCATACCTGCCCTCCAAGAGCCACAATCTTTTTATTTTTTAGGTATTATAACCATGTTGAGATTTTTTATTTTTTTTTGCAGGACAAGTTGTCAATTTTAATGTACATCTAATGTATTCAAAAACGTATATACATTTTAGGAGTAGGATAAAAAATAGTGATTCCATCATTATGCTTTTTCATTTTTTGGGGGGGAGGAGGATTTACAGCACGTATCATGTAAAAAAAATATAAATGTCAACTTTAATCTGCAAATCAGTAAGATTATGATGATACCAAACGTATATATGTTTTCACTTTTGCTCAACTAAAATCCTTTTTAAGAAGAACATTGTGTCTGCATATTTTGAAAGTCTTAACTTTTATTTGCACAGTGAGAGAGCTGTGTGAAAGCTTATCTTTTCAATAAATTTGTTACATCTTTAGACTTGTCTAGCTTTTTTAAACCAACTATTTGCTGGGATACTTTCACGGCTGAATTTTGGCAAATTTGTAGTGTAGTTTTTGGCTCAGCAAGTCACATTGTAATCATGCCCCTTTTCCTGGAAATCCATGCCCACTTTCAAACAGAAACATAAATTGTTGAGAATGGAGCAAATAAGTCTTCTTTCTGAAGTGTTCCATTCACAACTTTAAGCAAATGTCCAACCTGCTGAGCCAATTATGGCTATTTTTTGGTTCTTGCTCACTGCCATACTGTTCTGCAGCTCTCATGACTGGAGCACCATCCATACTGAGTCACTTCCCCTCCCTTACTGTTAGTCTACAGCTTGTTGGCCGGAGATCATTAAGAAATTCTCTGTTGTGCTATGAGTTCAAACTGAGAGGAAGTTAGATGGACAGACCAGGAGTCAGTGCACATGGTGCATTTTTTAAGAATTATATCAGTAAAGTGAACAACTGGTTCATGTTTTAAAAAATGGTGGAAGGGGCTCTTTATACAACAATATAGAAAACAAAAAAAAACCCCAAGAAACTGCAGGTCAGTATGCAGCAAAGGGAAAATACACATCCAAAACAGATTAGAATTGTATAGTTTATAAAAGAAAAAAAGAAAAATATGTATTTTGGCACCCAGATGCCATTTTTTGTGCACATTAGTAGCACAGAATGCAATAGAATGTATAGACCTGTTCTACTGCAGGCCATAGATTAGGCACTTTATAGCTCCAAAACGACAAATCAGGCTCAGGTATACCACTTTTAACTTGGTGTATCTGTTCCAGCAGTAATGCGCCCAGTTTTGCCGTTCTCCCATCATAAATGTGTAGAATCATACGGTTGTGGTGTTACACACCTCCATAACACCCCCCCGATCTCAGGCAGATTAGAAAGTGCTGCGGGCACCCAATAATGTGCCTCATTTTGATTTTGAAGTGCAAACGATTATAAATCTAGAGAACTGGGTTTTCCCTGTGGTGTGCATAGTTGAGACTAAAAAAATAGCGCAGGTTACAAAGAGTTGCTGTGCTATTTTTTCCATCTCAGTGAAGGACACCATGGAGCAAACTCTATGGACTCATTGTAATTAACAGGGCCTGTTGGGCACCATAAGTGTCCATTGTAAATAGATCCCATGGCTTCAGTATTTTACCTCAGATATGAACCAGGCCTTAAACCCTTAACGACCTAATACGTATGAGTACGTCCCAGGGTCGCCAAAGGGCTTTGTAGCGGGATCGCGCTACCCGCCTGCGCTGTTTAACCCTTTAGATGCCACAGCCAAAATGGCCGCGGTATCTAAATGAATGAAAAAAGGTGCTGCGCATCATTTTTCAGTCAGATCGGGACATCAGCGGTGAAATTGCTGAGTCCCGATTGGCTAACATGGCAGCGGGAAGCCTTGTAAAGTTTTAGATGTCCACAGAAATGCATACAATGCATTAGGCTGTATAAACGATCAAGCCCCCTAGTGGTGAAGCACCCTAGGGTGACTCAACGTTAAAGGAAAAAAAAAATGCTTTAATGGGGAGGAAAAATCCATTACATGACTACATGTTAAATGGAAAAAGGCTGGGTAAAAGTGACATGGAAAAGGACTTGGGAATCCTGGTGGACAGTAAACTTAATTGTAGCAGCCAGTGTCAGACAGCAGCTGCCAAGGCAAATAGGATCATGGGGTGCATTAGAAGGGGCATAGAGGCACATGATGAGAACATTATTCTCCCATTATACAAGTCACTGGTTAGACCATACATGGAATATTGTGTACAGTTTTGGGCACCAGTGCACAGGAAAGACAATGTAGAGCTTGAACAGGTACAAAGGCGGGCAACAAAAATAATAAAAGGACTGGGTGGACTACAGTACCCAGAAAGATTAGCAAGATTAGGGTTATTTAGTTTAGAGAAAAGACGGCTTCGGGGGGACATAATAAATATGTTTAAATACATCAAAGGTCAATAAATAGATCTCTCCCAAGATTTATTTATACCCAGGACTGTATCTAGAACAAGGGGGCATCCTCTACGTCTTGAGGAACGAAAGTTTCTACATAAACATAGAAAAGGAATCTTTACTGTAAGAGCAGTGAGACTGTGGAACTCTCTGCCAGAGGAACTTTTCATGGTGAATTCACTAACAGAGTTCAAAAAGGGTTTGGATGCATTTCTGGAGCGTAATAATATAACAAGTTATAGTGTCTAGGATTCTGTAGAGGGGTCATTGATCCAGGGATTTTTCCGATTGCCAGATTGGAGTCGGGAATGAATTTTTCCCCACAATGAGGACAATTGGCTTCTACCTCATTGGGGTTTTTTGCCTTCCTCTGGATCAACACCTTAGCACAACAGGCTGAACTGGATGGACGTCTCGTCTTTTTTCGGCCTTACAAACTATGAAACTATGAAATTATGAAACTATAATGTATAAAAAATATTAAAAGTTCAAATCACCCCCTTTCCCCATTTTACAAATAAGAAAAAGAAAATAATAAAAATGTTACACATATTTGGTATCGCCATGTCCGAAAAAAATGCGATCTATTAAAATATAACATAATTTATTCCGTACGCTGAACACCGTAGATGAAAAAAATTCCAAACGGCAAAATTGCGTTTTTTTGGTAATTTTATGTCCTATAAAAATTGGAATAAAATTGATCAAATTGGTCACAGAAAATGGAACACATCATATTTACCGAAGATTGGCCGCCGTAAAAGCAAAACACCCACAAACATGGCTCAAATACGTTTTTTTTCACAATGTGTTCCACTTGGAATTTTTTTTTGCGGTATTCCAGTATGTTCTATAGTACAGTGAATAAAACCATTAGAAAGTACACCTTTCCCCGCAAAACAGAAGCCCTAATATGTCTATGTAAGTGGAAAAATAAAAAAGTTATGGCTCTATGAAGGCAAGGAGGAAAAAACGAATGTGTCAACAACAAAAAAAACGCAAGGTCCTTAACGGGTTAAAGAGCAAAACAATAACTGGGTCCAAATAATAAAAAATCCTAGTCATAGAAATTCCAATATAATATAACATTATACTTGACTATTACCACTTAATTACAATTATATAGTTAAGTGCATATTACCGAGTGCTGACAGGACGCTTCAGTTATATGCGGCTCCTCAGGGAGCGCATATAACTGAACGCCGAGTAAGCGCACAGTGTCCGGGCGCAGCGCTGGCCCGGGCACTGTCCGTGATCCCTTCACGTATATGCGACTCCTCCGGTGCGCATATAGGTGAAGGGATACCACTGCGGGGCACAGAGCGAGCGCTCCGTGCTCCGCAGTTGTCTCTGGGCGGCCGCGTGTGTCATCACGCTGCGTGCGCGGCCTGATGACATCACCCGCCTGTGCCGAGAAGACCCGAGGACAGCGCGCGGGAGGCGGACAGCGAGGAGGCGGAGCGGCGAGGGAGACGGAGCAGCGGGTAGTCAGGTAAGTGATTGTTTTTTTATTTTTTAAACTGCCTATACCTGCCTACAGCTGCCTATACCTGCCCTATACCTGCCTACAGCCGGCCCTATACCTGCCCTATACCTGCCTACAGCTGCCTATACCTGCCTATAGCTGCCTATACCTGCCTACAGCCAACCCTATACCTGCCCTACAGCTGTCTATACCTGCCTACAGCCGGCCCTATACCTGCCCTACAGCTGCCTATACCTGTCTACAGCCGGCCCTATACCTGCCTACAGCTGTCTATACCTGCCCTATACCTGCCTACAGCTGCCTATACCTGCCTACAGCCGGCCCTATACCTGCCCTATACCTGCCTACAGCTGCCTATACCTGCCTACAGCCGGCCCTATACCTGCCCTACAGCTGCCTATACCTGTCTACAGCCGGCCCTATACCTGCCTACAGCTGCCTATACCTGCCTACAGCTGCCTATACCTGCCTTATACCTGCCTACAGCTGCCTATACCTGCCCTATACCTGCCTACAGCTGCCTATACCTGCCTTATACCTGCCTAAAGCCGGCCATATACCTGCCTTATACTGTACCTGCCTAGAGCTGCCTATACCTGCCTACAGCCGGCCCTATCCCTGCCTACAGCTGCCTATACCTGCCCTATACCTGCCTACAGCCGGCCCTATACCTGCCTACAGCTGCCTATACCTGCCTACAGCCTGCCCTATACCTGCGTATGGGGCCATATACCTGCCTATTACCTGCGTATGGGGCCATATACCTGCCTATAATCTGCTTATGGGGGACATATAACTGCCTATTACATGCCTATGGGGCCATATACGTGCCTTTTGGGACATATACCTGCCTATACCTGCATATAGGGCCATATATCTGCCTATAATTGCCTATGGGGGACATTAAACTGCCTATGTAATTTTATTGGTATCCATTTTTATTTTTAAAATTTACCAGTAGCCGCTGCATTTTTTACCCTAGGCTTATACTCGAGTCAATAAGTTTTCCCGTTTTTTGGGGGCAAAAGTAGGTGCCTCGGCTTATACCCGGGTCGGCTTATACTCGAGTATATACGGTAATAAGATTTTTTTTTACATATACCTGTCACATTTAAAGGGGTTCTGAGCAAGCGCGGTCAGTAAGGCAGAAGACGAAGTGCTGGTTGGAACCCCTGACAACGAGCAGAACACAGAGAAAATATATTTTTTAATTAATTATATTTACAAACTTGATCAAATGTGCATTTTGGAGGTTCGCACATCAATATTTTATCATGGCAAAACCCCTTTCAGTGTTTTGTTTTTGAGTGGAATAAGTATGATTTTTATAGTTAAGTTCCTATTGTTACTTTAGTCCACTATGAGTAGAAATAGATCTAATGTGTGTTAATAGATCTTTTAGTGGTCTTGTAGCATAGTACTATATAGTATATAAAAAAAAAATCAAAAACATATATATTTTTTTAATTTGAACTTTACATGGCTTCAGAATTCTTCAATAAATTGTCTTAATCTATGTGTATATCTCTCCTTTTTACATACTTATCTGCTTTTCTACTTCTCTATTGCAAATTTGAACTACTGATATACTGTATAATTTCAAAGACATTTTTTGAATAAATAATATTAATATTAAGTCATAGGATATGTTCACACGGCGTTTTTTTGAAGTATAAATTTACGCTTCCAAATCAGCTTCCAAATTATTTAAAAAGATGCCTGATTAGAGGAGAATTTTGAAGCATATTTTGAAGACTATTTTGAAAAATCCTATACCATTGTTTCTCTGAAGATTTATGGGCAAAAAACGCCTCAAGAAATGAAATCTCACTTATTTTTATGGCCGTAATTGCATCCAAAAAAACAGCTCGCATTTATGCTTGTGAAATATTCCTCATGTGAACAACATGGCGCATTTTACATTATAATCAATGAAGGAAGATTTGAAGCTTGTCCAAGGCTGATTTTAGGCTGTTTTCCAGCACGGTAAACAAACTGAAATACTTTCGCACAATGCGAAAACGCACTTGAAATTTGTGACCGTGGCTGGCCAGGCGGGAGGGGCTTTTCTGGAAAAGAAAGCCTGCTGGGCATCGGGTTTTTGGGGGCAAGCGAGGGCCTGACGGGCGGAAACCCTCTGTGTCCACCAGAGGGAAAAGGGGAAACATTTCCAGGCCAAAACCCGGCAATGCCGCACGGGTTTGGCTTGGGAATGGTTTGGGGTTAAAGTGTTTCTTTGCCCCCAAAAACCTGGAAGACAGAAGGTGGCTGCTAGACGGCCGCTGTACGGGTGCGGTCTCAAACCGGGGGAGGGAAAGGGGTAGGAGGGGTTCTGGTGTGTGGGGGTATTTCCGGGCACGGTGGGGGCTGAACGGGGTTGATCCCTGTCATGACTCTAAAGGACATGGGCGGGAGGAAACGTTTGGGGGTGGCGGAGGGGGAGGGGCGGAGACAGAGGGTGGACAGGGGTTTTGGACCCCCGGGTCGGTCGGGCCTTTTTTTGGCCAAGTGTTTCCCTCCATTTCAACTCATCTTCCTGCATGTACTAGACATGTTGGTGGTGGTTAACCCATTTAAAGGTTCTTGCTCTTTAGTTTTTACGGCAAAGGGGATTTGCCTGTGTGAATCGAGATTGCTCAAGAAGGCCCGGGGCTTGAGAGGCCGGGGACCTTTTTGACGGCGATAAGCGAGGAGGGGGGGTTTGCCTGCCCCGGGGGGCTGGGGGAAACATTTCAGGCCCTCTCCCTTTTTGTGGCGGGACCGTTTGACACAACCCCATCGTCTTCCCTCCTCCCCCTGAGAAGCCTCGCAAGCAAATTTGCGGAAAAGACCAGGAGGGATCCGAAATGTCTCTCATCATCACATCAAAAAGGTGACTTGGTGTCCTGACTTTTGCATCCAAAGCTGGGGCTACAAGCGGGGGCACTGCAAGGCTTGCCGACCGCCCTTTTTTTGCCGATTGCCCGGGCTTCCTTCATCCTCGAGGGCATCAGAACTGGGCGTCAGAGCAACAAAATCTCCCTTGATCTTTTTTAAAATGCCTTCTGACCCCAAACCCCATTTTTTTCATCAAAGAGGTCTTCGACAATGGGTTATCCCAGTGGTGGGGACATGATTGACATTTGGGCGCTTTTATGTTGGACGAGCTGAGATGCTGAGACACATTTGTGGCCGTACTGCGAGGACGAGGGGGTAAGACGCTAGATGCAGGTTGCATTAAACCAGAGGAAGATTGGCACGTTTCGTAATGAATTCAAGGGCCCCGACCCCGCATGGGGGCCTGACGGTCCGCAACTGACGTCGCGGCATGCGTGTTGTCGCCACACGGGAAAGGGCACCTTCTCTCGTACCTCTCCCCATGTTACCCCCCTCTTTGCTCCTTACCCCTGATTTGCTCCCTGTTCAGAAAAATAAAAAATTTTAGAAGGTTAAATAGTTTGGAAAAACCTTATTAAAAAAACTAATCACATTTTCCAAACCTCAATCAAAACAAAATTGCTGGATTCAAATTTAAAATGCAAGGTGTCTACAACAAAACTGGACTAGGCAAAAGTCCAAAAAACACGTATCGTTATGTTTTTTATAAATAAACTGTATTTTTTTTACCTTTCAATTTACCTGTGGGGGAATAAGAATTTTTGTTTAAAAATTACGTAGATGCTGCGTCAAAGAACAGTTGGGGGGGCGCAAAATCAAAAAACACGTAATTTATTTTTGATATAAAAAACTGTTTTTTTGCACCTTTCAATTACCCGTGTGAAATAGAATTGCTGTTTTAAAATTTACGTAGAGCGGGGCAATGAACAGTGCTGGGTGCGCAAAAGTCAAAAAACACGTAATGTTTTGTTTTGATATAATAAACGGTATTTTTTGCACCTTTCAATTCACCTGTGGTGAATATAAAAATTGCTGTTTTAAGATTTACGTGAGCTGCGTCATTGAACTGTGATGGGTGCGCAAAAGTCAAAAAACACGTAACTGTTATGTTTTGATATAATAAACGGATTTTTTGCACTTCAATTCACCTGTGGTGAATTAAAATTGCTGTTTTAAGATTTACGTAGATGCTGCTAATAACAGTGCGGGTGCGCAAAAGTCAAAAAACCCCGTAACTGTTATGTTTTATATAAAAACGTTTTCTTTGCACTTTCAATTACTTGGTAAATATAGAATTGCTTTTTTAAGTTTTTACGAAAATTGCTGCGTCATACAGTGCGGGTGCCAAAAGTCAAAAAAAGTAACTGTGATGTTTTCGTACGTCCGATTTTTGGCAACAAAAAACCGTGCTGCTCAAGATTTGGTTTTGTAATTTAATGAAAGGTGGATTATCAACTCACGGTTTTAAGGGGAAAAATTTGAACACCTTTTTTTAAATTTATTATTTTAAAAGTGGAATTTCGCAGCTAAACAAAGAGACCTGCAGTTACTAAAATGATGTTTATCCAATTAAAGTTCAGGCTGCCCAATATCCAGGAAATATTTCAAAAGCAAACAGTTAAAAAATAAAGAATTCCCCTACAATGTCTACACTAAGTCTTGGTGAACTTTTATCCAGTGTTCTTTATAGATAGAGCTTGTCTGTGTTCGCCCGCGGCCCCCCCCCCCCCCCCCCCTGCTCCCACCGCGTGACTTTACCAGCGGAAGATGGCTGCTTTAAAATTCTCTAGCTAACTACATAAAATGTTCAAATCCCTAATCTAACTAAATTGGAAGGATCACAGCTAATAGTAAGGTTTCTCTGTGCAGAAATAGCCTAATTTCGCTGAGCTGTTTGGCCACAGGCAGAAAGCAGGTCCTTATCCCTATGAGACGCTGAGAGACACTGAGGCTGAAACAGGAAACGCTGTTTTTATGTAAACGAGGGTCATGTGATTTTCCAGCCAATCGCAACCTTACACATCCCAGTCATGACGTACGCACACCAAATCTCACCTCGCTCAATTCTGTAATCTGATTTGCTGGCCGCCAAAATTACAGGAACGCCGAAAAAGTCGCAATCTACTAGATGATGCAATCATATTTTAACCTTAATTATCGCATGATCTGGAAATTTCGATCACCATAAAAACCTTGCCGATTTCAACTTTGTCGATAAAAATCGCTCAACACTAGTCATCTCTTATAATTTCAGGGTATACATAGGACCTATCTATCTATCTATTTATCTATCTATCTATCTATCTATCTATCTATCTATCTATCTATCTATCTATCTTTGTCGGCTTCAACCCCATCCCACACCTTGCAACAAATGTTCCAAAGTGTCATGTGTGTTTTAGCACATACTGTTGTGTCATAGATTTATGGGATAATAATCTTATGAGTACAGCAATTATACTAGCAAAATCAGCCATAGTCTGGGCTTGATCTGACAAATGTTTCCCTTCAATCTGAGGTCTTCAGATGTTGTTTGAAGCGGGCTGTCCACTTTATATTTATTATGTATTTATTTGTGTAATAGGGAAACACACAGTTTTCTAGTATTCATGTATTTTGCATATGCCATAGATAAATGTAGTTCTATCTAATAAATCTGTGGACTAACTGAATAGGACTAAACATGGTGCCGGCTATGTGACCTCTTTCTTCTCCCCCCCCATATATTATGAGATCCCTGGCATTAAGTTAGCAACAGGGTTACATGACATCTTTGAGTTAAATTGAGAGGAATAAAACACCTTCTACAATATGTGTTACATTCCATTAAAGTGGTTGTCTCACTACAAGGATTGATTTTTATGTTAAAGATCTTGCAAAATGTCACTTTGCAATATATATCCATTAACAGTATCGTACCTATTCTGAGATATCCCCTCTTCTACTGCAGCCTAGTGGAAGCCAGTAAACACGCCCCTGAATTCAAAGTGAAACCAGGAAAACAGGGCTGGGGTAAGATGAACTAATGTAGTTAGACAACCCCTTTAAAGCTAGTCTTAAGGTTTTTAGGGTGTTTTAGAGATCAACTTACGTTTCATTGTTGCTTTAGGCTTCCTGCTACAATGTCACTTCCAATGTGACATCCAAAGTCACTTCTATTTTCCAGAGATTACCCCTATCTCATAGGACTTGAAATCGATGTCGAACCTGATGTCATTTCTGGTTTCCACAACATAGACGTTACCTAGGGAAATCAATTGTGACATCAGATGACTCACTTCTAATGACGCTGTGGCAGGAGTCCTAGAATGACACGGAAACACCTAAAAACCCCTGAAAACTCGCTAAACACTCTTACCCTAACTTAGGAGATATGGTTAGTTGACGGGATGGAGTTAGAGAAAAAATTCTGGTTTGGGAAACACTGAACCCAATTTTTTTTTACAAATTGAGTGGAACCAGAACGAGACCAAACAGGGCCATTTTGAGAGCAACAATACTCTTAACAAATAACAACACCAGTACCTGATCAAAATTTTACACCAAAACTAAGTAGCTAAGTATATCAAGACTTTCTGCATAGTCCTAAAACAAAGGCTGAATAAAATTATCCAAAACACTAGCACATTACAGTTAACGCAATTTGGGTTAAAGCAAGTGTAAACAACTAAAGGTAACACTTCAAATATGGGACATATTGCCAAAAACACCAAATCACCAATGCAAATTACTAAACACATTACAATAAATATGGATAAAACATGTAGCATGCCTTCTAAAAAGATTCTGTTCACATCAATTCACTCCATGATAGAGTAGGTAGGGTAGGGTGATAGAGTATGTGTTAAATAATAATGGTAAATGTATTCCATTTATAAAATATAGATGCTAGAGAAAACCAACATGCTAATAAATTCACAAAGTGCTAGTCAAGAACAAAAAAGGAAGGTCAAAAGCACACCACAAAAAACACAGGAGATATAACCAAATGCCCCAGCTTGTGGCATTTTAACCCCATGTGACACAAGTGTAGCACTATAGGGATACTACTAATTGAATCTACAGAAGCTCCAACATGTTACAAGATCCTACACATTTCAGAATCTCACTAATTTCTTCATCAGGGATACCTAGGAAAGCTATAGTCTTTCTCATAAAGCCCTAGCACACAATCAAATTATGTAGATCTAAATAACCTGTGTAGCAACTGGCATTAAAATGTTCAAACTTTATTAAGCAAAAAAGTTACCTTTACTGTACAAATAAAAAGGGACATATACACACATATATATGTGCAAAATAAGTAGATGAATGCTTGTCTAAAATTATTGCTTGTCTAAAATTATTTATATTTAGGAATATTGGTTAAAAAGCACCCTAGATGTTACTTCCCAATATAATGTCATTGAACATTCAAAGGGATGTGTAATGGTTAATTTTATTTAAATAAATACAGTGATTATCATGAGTCCCAAATAGACTTTTTGATTGAATTTGTTTTTTTTTCATGTTAACACATAATTCCTTCCTCTACGAAAAACAATTTTATTTACAAATGTGCGGAACTGCAATGGGGACCATGTTTGCCCCAAGTTACGCTAATTTATATGTTTGGGGTTGGGAATAAGTCACTGGTTTTACTGGGGGGAAACTTCAATCCGATTTAGTTTAATTGAAGCAGTTTATAGATTACTTTGATTTTATTTGTAAAGTGGGGGAAGGAAAACATCTTTATCGATTTTTAGAAGAAACAAATAAGAATGATTGTTTTCTGAGTTTACCCCAAATATTAGTGAGACTTCTGTTAAGTCTTTGGATCTGACTATTTTGACTAGCAATAATCAGATCAAAACCAAAAGTTTTCAAAAAGATGTCATTAACAAAAGTTTAATACCCCTTAATAGCTGTCATCTTCTGGTTTGGTTAACAAACATCACCAAAGTCAGTTTTCACATATTTGTTGTAACTATAAGAACACTGAGGACTTTATTCAGGAGTCAGATTGCCCAGTTTAAGTATAGGGGTTATGAGAAAGAAAACTTGAAAGCTATCAGAGAAGAGTTTAAACACACCTCCAGGTCTAATTTAACATATAAAAAAAAACTTCCTATAAACTTTCTACAGAACAACAGATTTCTTTACCCCCAAACATTACCCAATGTCATAATCAAGTAGGATGCTTTAAGCAAATCATAATGAAATATTGGTCAATTCTAGTGTTGAGCGATTATTAATCGACAATGTAGAAAATCGGCACGTATTTACGTTGAACTCGGAATTTTTAATATACGTGATAATTTATGTTAAAAATCAGTGCATCATCTAATAAGTATCTGCGCCATATTTCGGCGCTTTTCTGTAATTTTTAGGCGGCCAGCAAATCATCTTACAGAATAGAGGTCAAGGTGAACGTGTGTGCGACTACTCAGACTGGGTATGTGTATGGTTGCGATTGCTGGAAAAATCACATGACCTCTCGTTTTTACATAGAACACCCTTCCTGTTCATGATCCAGGTTTGTCAGCGTCTCATAGCATAGGACGGTGGGCCTCTGCCTCAGTCCAAACAGCTCAGCAAACAGCTCAGCGAAATTATTCAATTTTTTCATAGAGACAGCTCTACTTTAGCTGTGATTCATAGAAGTTATTAGATCAGAGATTTGCAGATATTAGGTAGTTAAGGCAGAGAATTTAAAAGGAGGCATCACCCGCGTAAAGTCACGGCGGGGGACAAGGGAGGGGGGCCCTCGGGGAACACCGACAAGCTCTATAAAGGATTCTGATATTGTACAGCCACAAACTTTGTTGGGAAGTTGGGGGGGGGGGTGGGGGGGGGGGGACATGCATTGCTATATTAGGACAACAAATCTTTTCTAGTAACTGCTGGTCTATTTGTTAGGTCAAAACTCCACTTTTATTATCAGTAACAATTTCAGATAGGTTGTTCTTTTTCAATTTTTGGCCCCATCCAGCTTTGTTGACATAGCCACCTTGCAGTTAAATTTTGAATACAGCAATTTTGTAAGTCACCACAGGCTGATAGGTGCAAAAAATACCTTTTATTAACCGTTAAAACATTTCAGATACGTGTGTTTTTCACTTTGGCGCAGGCCAGCTTATTGATAGAGCCATCGTGCCGTTAAATTTGAATCCCAGCAACACACAGGTTACTGATAGTGTCAAAAATACCTTTAATTTCCGTATACCCAAAAATTTCAACAGGTTTTTTTTCACTTTGGTCAGTCAAGTTTGTTGAAATATCAACTATGCAGTTACATTTGAATACAGCAATTTGTAGTCACCAAGGTGAATTGATAGGTTGCCAAAAAATTTACTTTTATTATCCGTAAACATTTCAGACAGGTGTTTATTTTTTTTTCACTTTTGGTCAGTCAGCTTTGTTTGTAATCAGATCTACTTTGCAGTTAAATATGAAATACAGCAATTTTGTGTCACCACCGGTGAATGAAGGATGCCAAAAATACCTTTTAAATATCCCGTAACATTTCAAGACAGGTGTTTTTTTCACTTTTGGTCAGTCAAGCTTTGTTCAATATAGATTCTACTTGCAGTTTAAATTTGTATATAGCAATTCAGTATCACCACAGGTGAATTGATAGTGCCAAAAATAACTTTTATTATCCCTTATACATTTCAGAGAGTGTTGTTTTTCACTTTTGGTAGTCCAAGCTTGTGATAGATCTACTTTGCAGATTAAATTTGAATACAGCAATTTTGTAGTCACCACAGGTGAATTGATAGGTGCCAAAAATAACATTTTATTATCCCGTATACATTTCAGACAGGTGATTTTTTCACTTTTGGTCAGTCAAGCATTGTTCATTAGATCTACCTTTGCCAGTTAAAAATTCGAATACAGCAGTTTAGGTAGTCACCACAGAAGAATTGGATGGAGGTGCCAAAAAATACCTTTTATTATCCCCATATAAACCATTTCAGACAAAGGTTGTTTTTTTTCACTTTGGGTCACAAGCTTTGTTTCATAGAGCTACATTGCAGTAGATTGAAGATGCATTTAGTATCACCACAGTGTAATTGATAGTGCCAAAAAATACCTTTTATTTATCCCGTAAACATTTCAGACAGGTTTTTCACTTTTGGTCCGTCAAACGTTGTTGATAGATCTACTTTGCAGTTAAGGATTGAATACCAGCAATTTTGTAGTCACCACAGTGAATTGATATGTGCCAAAAAATATACCGTTTTATTATCAACACTATACATTCAGTACAGTTGTTTTTTTTCACTTTGGTCCATTCAAGCCTTGTTCATCAGAGCTACTGTTGCAGTTAAAATTTGAATACAGCAATTTAAAGTCACCACAAGGTGAATTGATAGTGCCAAAAATACTTTTATTATCCCGTATACATTTCAACATGTTATTTTTCACTTTTGGTCAGTCAAGACTTTGTTGATAGATCTACTTTGCAGTTTAAATATTAATACAGATTTTGTAGTCCCACAGTTGAATTAAAGGTGCCAAAAAATTACTTTTTATTATTCCGTATAACATTCAAGATGTGTTTTTTTCACTTTTTGGTCATCAAGCTTTGTTGATAGATCTACTTGCAGTTAAATTTGAATACAGCAATTTAGATAGTCACCACAGGATTTGATAGGTGCCAAAAAAATACCTTTTTAATATCACGTAAAACATTTCAGATACGTTTTTTTTTCACTTTGGCGCAGGCCCATCTTGTTGATAGAGCCTCCTTGCAGTATAAATTTGAATCCCGCAATTTTTTTTGATTGATGGATTTTGAAATAGCTGTGTTTTGCCATCTTTAAATAAGAGACCTTTTCCAAAACTCTTCATACTTCTCAAATTTTTATCTATCTGAACATGGAGCGAAAGTTCAGTGTGGTAAACGACAAGAGGGGGGTAGAACATGGAGGTAGTATGAGAGAAGGTTCTCCTTCCAGTGCTGGCGACAACACAATGCCAGCGTATCGTCAGATTGCATGACGACAGCCTTTCATCGGCTGGTCTCGTGCCCTGTGAATCTGAGTAACGAACAGCGTCGCCAATCTGTTCTTCAGTGGTTAAAGCAACCTGCATCAGCAGTCTTATCTCCTCGTCCTCCCATTGACGGCCCAAAATGTCCACAACACAATAACAGCACCCGTCCAACATGGAAGCAGTCCCAAATTCACTCGTGTACCCACACAGTGGATAATCCATTTCTTGAAGACCTCTTTAGATGACAAATGCGGTAGGGGTCGAAGGCATGTTAAAAGATCAAGAGCCACAAGAGGATATTTTCCTTCACGCTCCGACCGCCCAGATTAACTGATGCATCCAAGGAGGAGAATGAAGCCCGGTCAAATCGCAAAAATCCCGTGCGGTCAAGCAAACGTCCTTGCAGTCCCTCTTGCTCCTGATGCAGATGTCAGACGGACCAAGTCACCTGTGTTGATGATGACTACACGTTGCGATCCAACGTGGTATTTTCAGCAGAATTTTGCTTGCAGCAATGCGCTTCATCTACTTGACGAGGAGAATACGATGGGGTAAGTGTCAGTAACGGGTTCCGCCTCAAAAAGGGAGAGGGCGGTCCGCAGGAAGTCCGCTGATTATGATTCCGCCAGCCAACGTTCAGACGGAAACCCTGCTCCTTTCGCTTGATCGCGCCGTCAAAAATTCCATGCCCTCTCAGCCTGGGCCTCTTGAGCAAGCCTCAGATTCACCCATCGATTTCATAATGCCGCCTAAGCCCCTTAGCCGTAAACATCATAGTAGAGGCAAGAACCTTAGTTGTTTAACCACTCACCAATAACATGTCTAGTCACATGCAACGAATGCATGAGTAGAAATGGAGCCCAACACTGAAGAGGGGGGACTCTTGCCAAAAATGCCAGACCGACGCCGGCCTCCACCACTGTCACAGCTCCCCTCGTCTCCGCTGCCTCCTCCCTCCGCCACCACTAAGCGTCCTTAGCTGTCCATGTCTCTCAGAAGTCATGTTCGGGATCAGCCTCCGCTTCAGCCTCCAACTCATCGCCCGAGTACCACCAGCACCACCAGATACCCATACCTACCCCTCTTCTCCTTGCCCCAGTTTGACGACCTTCATGCCGTACAGCGACCAGTCTAGCAGCCAGCCTTCTGTCTTCCAGTTTTGGGAGCAAAGAAACATCTTTAAACAACCCAAACCATCCCTAAAGCCAAAAGCCCGGAATGTCGTCATTTGGCCAGCTTTTGGCCTTGAAAATGTTGCCTTTTCCTCCGTCTGTTGGACACAAGATTGGTTCTGCCACGTCATGGCCCTATCCTGCCCCCAATAACCATATGCCGAGCAGGCATTTAGTTTGCCAGAAAAAGCCTGTCCCTTGCCATGGCCAGCCACGTGTCATCTAAAATTTTCAAGCGCGTTGTTTTGATCTGTGTCCAGAAAATGTCCATCTGAACACCGATCACATGTACTATGTAAAGCACCGCCAGAGCCGCTATATATCTCTGTACAGCTCAATGGGTGAGCTTGGAGGAATTTCTCAGAGGGTGTACGGTGGGCCTCTCAGGGCTCGCACACGCTCTTCAAAACCACGAGGGAATTGTGCAAGGGCTCTTTCACCCTAAGTCCCTCTGTGGCATCACGTTCCCGAAGAAAGCTACCAGGCCGTGTTGAAATTTAATCTGTTTGGAGACTGTCCACACACAGGTCAGGAGCTGGGAAACCCGGGGTGGGGCCCTTTGTTCCTCTCCCCGCAACGAGACCTGAGCGCTGGCCTGGGTGACCAAGAGCCTTGTGCCAAGGGAAGGTGGTAAGCAATAACGGGTGAAATCTGCTGGCCCAGACCCTTAAGAATCAGGTAGGCTGGTAGCACAACCCTTAGCCTGGCACAGTCCAATGAAACCTGGTCGTCCGAGTTAAATTTTCCTAAAGAGCTACCCGTGTCTGACTGCCTGCTTAGGAAGGGCTCGAGTCTGAGTCGCACTTTCCCGCCGTTCGGGGTTACCCTGCTGTCGTCCCAGCCTGGCTGCGATGCAGCGTCAGCCTCGTCTTCCCCATCAACCGTCCATTGTTGACATGGGCAACACGCTGTGAATTCTACCCCGCACATGCTTCCAGCGATTGTTGCAGGCACGCCGAATGCCAATAAGCAGTACGAAGTTACACTGGCCTGACAAGCAGCGTGCGGACCACGGTGTTAGAGCCACCGAGAGTGGAGGCAGGATGAAAGAGCTCTCACCATCCTAGGCCAGTTTGAAGAAGCCACCCAAAATGTCAGTAGCGTGACTGATCCCTTGTCCAGCATGAGCATTGTGGTGATCTTAGTTTCTGGAACGATCGTAGTGGACACTCTGAAACAACAGGTCCCCACCACGACGGGAGGAGGAGACGTACACAGATGCGGACGACAGGAGCCTTCTCTCTTCCCTCCCTCGAACCACAAGGCCCTACAGTTTCTCAATTTTATCGGTCGTCATTAGGGAGTGGTTTACTGGGTCCAGGGCTAGTGCAAGGCAGTAAAAGCTGCATACGAGCTCTCAGAGGGTGCATCATCTCTAGGCAAGTCAGGGCTGTGTTTGAAGCTGGTGCCGGAGGAAGCGAGGAGGAGAGAGGTTTCCTAGACACCCGACGTTACGGACGTCCCTGCCTTGGAAAGAGGTTGGCCGTGAATTTGAGGCGAGGAGGAAGATGAGAAGATCATTGCTAGTGCCCACTCGACCCAGAGGCTTTGGAAATCACGGCTCCAACTCTCACATAGTGCTTGGACGCGTGTCCATTTCCTCAACAATGAACCTCGCATTAAGGCTATTCAAAATCAAACAACAGTATACTTGGGTGGCCACCCTCCTGGATCCCCAGAACAAAACAAAACTCAGCACTTTTCCATCCACCCACCCAAATAGATATTAAAATGCAGAAAAAGGATACCTTGCTGATTGATCACCTGGAGACGATCTGTTTGCACTGCTTCACTTTCCCTCAAAAGTCACGGTGGAACAACATCAGCGACGTGAAGCAGTAGATGCCAAGTAGCCGTACAGCAGCAGCTGCAGGCAAGTTGTCAGAAGCCTATTGGGTGACCTCTAGGCAAATTCTTTGTTCACCACCACACCAACGCATGCAATCCAGGGCACACATCCAACACACAGAGACCCAGCTTAAGGAACAGTGTGTGCACGACTATCTTCGTCCTCAACACCGATGTTTTGTATGTGTTTTTCCGGACCCAATAGACTTCTGGGTAACCAAACTGGACGAATGGCCCGAGCTCAGCTCTGCCACTCCATAGAGTGTTTTGTCCTGCCCAGCAGCCAGCGTCATAGTCTGAGGCAGACCTTCACACAGCTGGAGGAGTCATTACAGACAAACTCACTCCGGCTTATTCCACAGATAATGTGATCGATTGACTTCATCAAAGATGAATCAGGCATGGATCTCTGATGAGTTGTGGCCCCAATTGCCGAGGACACCTGTTAGTTGCCGTGTCTAACTTCACATTCCTCTTCAAAACAGAAATGGTCCTCTTTGAAAAATTTTTTTTAAAAAGATCATTTCTTACTGCCAAATTTTATTCTCTTTTTTCCCAACATGTTCTCATATTTGCATGGTTTTTGCCTGTGGAGGAGACTGAAAAAGAACAGCAAGTTTTCGATGACATAACATCGTATTCCATTTACTCAACTTTATTGCTTTTTAGAAGTTTTCACTGCGCGATTGTCAATTGTTTTGAGGTCATGTTGCTGTGATATAACATCTATAATTAAATTGTCCTGTTTTGGAACAAAATGTGGCATCTAATGTGTCATTTCTCCAACGACAAATTTAAAATGTGGCAGAGAATCATATTTTAATAATTTTTTTTGGGTCCCCTGTTAGCTGTGAGATACATCAATAACATCGGTCCATTGGAACAGAAAATGCTTTTAAGTGGCATTTCTCCCTCAACAATTTAACCGTGGCTGAGAAGGTCATTTTATAATTTTTTGGTCATGCTGCATTGAAAACATCAATACTAACAACCAGGTCCTACTCTAAAAAAATGTTGTTTCTAACAGACATTTGTTCCTTCACAATTGTCCGAAAAGTAGTGGTTCAAGGGTCATGTTTTTGAATTTTTTGTCGCATTTTGCTGTGAAATGGCTGCTATACTATAGGTCCCTCATTATAAAAAAAATTTGTTTCTAACAGACCATTTGGGTTCTTCACTAATTGTCCAGAAGTGGCTCAATATGGTCATGGCTTTTTGGAATTTTTTTGGAGGCATTTGCTGTGACATGCAGCTATACTTACAAGCCAATACAGGTACCTATTATAAAAAAATGTTGTTTCCAAACTACAATTGTTCTTCCACAATTGTCAAGATTTGATCAAGGGTGATGGTGCTGTCAAAACAGTGAATAGTTAGGGACACTGTTAATGGACCATATTTGCAAAAATTGGACTTGTTTTTGCAAGATCTTTAACATATGCAACAATCCCTTGTGATTGAGACAACCCATGTTAATATAATACAATTAAAAAAGAGAAACGAAAGACATGTGGGATTCCATTCCCATTTCTATAAAAAATGTGTTTTCAGTTAGAATTAAATACTAAAACACGTTGCATGTACAAAATAGCTGGTAAAAAAAAATTCCTCTGAGATGAACAAAGGAGGTACATGGAAAACTTGACCATAATTAGGTTATTCAGAGGACATGTGAGTAATGGAGGCACGGACGAGAACAAATACAGAGACAATTTCCTCCACACGTTGAGTAAAATGAGAAAAAGAATGCCAAGACAAAGGGCACCTGTGTGGAACAAAGCGATACACCAAATTTCCAAGTCAAGCTCAATCTGGTCCCCGCCTCATAAACGGATGGTCAAGAAGGCGCTACCCTGGTCTTGACTGTGTACTGAGGAAGGGCTGGAGTCTTACCTCACACTTCCGCTTCCGCACTCTGCTTCAGCACGACGTTTTTCGTGTGCTGCGTCATAAGGGCATTTTTACCGTGTTAATAGATGACGGACGCCAGCCCGGGCTCTCAACCGCACCCACTGGAACATCCGGCTCTGGCTGCTGAACTGCGTGTATAAAAGATGACAGACGCTAGCCTGGTCTCTCACCGCACCCATACTGTAAGTCTTAACGCTGGACCTCCGTGTAAACCTAGATGGCCTGACGGCATCACTGGCTCTCCAACCGTTAGGGGCAATCAGGAAGCTGCAAATTTCTCTAAAATATCAGATTATTGAAAAGGTTGAATTTCTGTGAATGTTAAGTAGTGTCAAAAAGGGGTCCAGTCGAGGAACCCAAATTGCTCAAATTTGAGGCTTAAAATTTTTCTCTGCTTGGGGCTGGAGTCCCACTATGGGAGACGGCATCATTGATTCTCCATGGGAGTCTGTCCCCTATATCAATGAAGAAGGATTTGGAGGAAAAATGAAACCATTGAATTGATTGGCTGAATCATCACAGAAGCCAGGAGGGCAAATGTCTTACTCAACTAAGAAGTGTATTTGGGATGATTTGGACATTTGTATGTACTTCTGGGGTCTGTGCGGGTACGCATTAACACATCAACAACTTGAAAAAAATACCTTAAAAACTGCAGGAGGGTGTATGTTTATGTAGTGTTACTCACACTTGAAGAAAAAAAGCAAAATGGTTAAATAATGTAAAACTATAAATAAAACTTCCCTAAAATAAATTCTGTAAACAAATGACAGTTACCAAAAAACATACTAAATGAGAGTCACTGTACAAAATAGCAATAGTGCCACTTTGTGATCTGTGGGGGGGGGGGTCAAGACAGGTTTAGTGGTCATGCTGTGGCCCAAACAGGGATTAGTCCCTATGTCCAGTGAAACTAAAATGGTGGTTGATAAGACTCCTTTTTCCCGGCACTATTTTAATCTTTGGGTCGACATGTTTAATGGTCATTCAGCGGTAGCAGGTACAGATATAAAAGGTTTAATGTCCAGTTTTTCAACTAAAATGGTGGTTGAAAGACTATCTTTTCCCGGCACTTTTTAATTTTGGGGGTCAGACAGGTTTAATGGTCATACTGCGGTCCAGGACAGGTATAGTCAATGTCCATTCAATCTAAAATGGTGGTTCAAAGACTCCTTTTTCTTGCACTTTTTTTAATCTGTGGGTCAGACAGGTTTAAATGGTCATACTGTGGTACAGGAACAGGTATAGTCAATGTCCATGTCAACTAAAATGGTGTTAAAGGACTCCTTTTCCCATTACTTTTTAATCTGTCTGGGGTCAGACAGGTTTAATGGTCATACTGCGGTAGCAGGACAGTTATAGTTAATGTCCAGTTCAACTAAAATGGTGGTTGAATAGACTCCTTTTTCCGGCACTTTTATTAATCCTTTGGTCAATGCAGTTTTGGGGCTCATGCTGCGTTTCCGGGACAGGATATACAATTTCCAGTTCAAGTAAAATTATGGTTCAAATCATACTGCCTTCTGCACATTTTAATTTATGTGGTGTCTTAGCATGTTTAAGGTTCATCTGTGTGCAAGATAGGGATAGAGAATGGTCTTGTGATTTTATTTTCTGTGGTTTTATAACCTAATTGTCTTCCTAAGATGTAGCACTTATACAGTTTGCTGTTGTGGATGGTTAATTCCAGCTTCTCCATCCCTGTTTGGGTGTAAGAATGAAGGTGTTTTCCTCTCCCATAGACTTTAATGGTGATCGCGATAATCTATTATCGACTATCGAATTCTTATTGATAATTGCCGATATCGACTATCGACCCGATGACGATAGTCAACGTAATCGCTCATCACTAGTCAATTTGAAAACAAGATAAAATCATTGCTGCCCAATAAATCAAAATTTGTTTTTAGAAATTCAAAAACATTGGGAAATCTAGTAGCCCGTACAATTTTGTATTTAAATAATACCTTAGAGAAATGGATCTATACAGGTGCTGGTAATAATGCTGACATAAAAAGAGTGTTTTTTGGCTGTGGACATTGTTATTCATGTCAAGTATGCTATAACGACATTAGTATAAATAAATGTATAAAATCCTTTAAAAACACAGAGAAAATCTAGTCCTTTCCAATCAGAGATTTTATCTCTTATTACATGAAAGTTGTAATTCATATGATTTGTTGCCCATGCAATAAACAGTATGTGGGAGTACTAAAAGATCTTAGTTCACTAGTGGAGGGAACATTTCCATTATACAGTGTCAGAAAAAGGTTTGCAGCCTTTTTCTGCTTAATGAAGTTTGTTCTTTTTGGAGTTTTTTTGTGCTTTATAGAGTTTGATTATTTTTATGCCAATTGCTACACAGGATATTTAGATCTACATAATTTGATTGTTTCCTAGGGCTTTGTAAAAAGCTATAAGCACATGCATTATCCCTGATGAAGGAATCCGTGACATTCTGAAATGTATAGGATCTTGTACCATTTGGGAACTTCTGTAGCTTCAATTAGTGATATCACTATTGTACTACATTAGTATCACATAGAGTTAGAATGCAAGGGCTGGGGCATTCAGTAATACTTTCTGTGTTTTGCCTAGCACGTTGTGAATTTATTAGCACAATGGCTATCTCTAGAATCTATGTGGGACATGTATGAAAACTGTCTAGGTGTAATGGCTTATCCTTTGTTGAACATAGCAAACCAATCAGGAGCTCCCCTCTCGATTTTTTCAGAGCACTATATGAAAGGGAAGGGGAGCTCCATAGGCAACAAAGAAAGTCTTACACCTAGACAGTTTTCATACATGTTGCCATATATTTTTTAAAATGAATACATTTATCATTATTTTCCAACATGGACTCTATCGTCCTATGGCTATATCTACACGGCATAGCTTTAGGATCGTATTTTCGGCGCTTTTAGTTTTTTAAAAGCACTGAAAATACGATCGTTCATGCAGCCCATAGACTAAAATAGAAAAGATGAGCTGTAGTCGCCACAGCTCGTCTTTTATACAGCATGTTGTACAATACACCGGCACTTTTAGTTTTCTTGGTGTCTTCCCATACAATACAATTGTATGGGTGACATAAAAAAATTAGAAGTGACCGCGGTTTTTCGACAAAACGTGACAAAAACCATGGTCCTGCATCGGGAAAAAAAGTCTTCTTTCGGGAAGTTTTTTTGTCCAATACAGCATAGACATAGCCTATTACTCTATGATGGACTGAACTGATGTGAACAGAATTTTTTTAAAAGGTATGCTATATTTATTATACATATGTATTGTAGTATGTTTAGAGGTTTGCATTGGTGATTTGGTGTTGTTAGCAATATGCCCCATATTTGAATTCTTACCTTTTATTGTTTGCACTTGTGTTAACCCAAATATCTAATGCTCTAGTGTTCTGTGTAATTGTATTCAACACTACTCTTTTTTTTTTTTAAATCAGATAACTTTTTAATTAAACAATTAATGCAGATACAGAATAGAAATGTCTCTAAGTCTCTTACCATTATTTTTACATCTGGTAATACAAACATATACAATCATTTTGCTTTTTTAGATAAAAATCACTAGAGTATATGAATATGTCCATACCATATATCTTGATAAATGCTTTCCAGCATATTATCATACACCATAAACAAACCCCAACCATCCCACCCATACCCACCAAGCAAGAGCATTTACCCATGATTTTTTTATAGCAACTTTTAATCAAGTACGAAGTCACTTTGCCAAGAGTGTCCTACTCCTTTTGTTCAACTAACAGTAATAGAATGACAATGCACTCCCATTCCTTGCGCCAATTCTGAATTGAATTGTACAGAAAGGCATGAGAAGGCAAACCTGAGGAATTGAGAGGCCTAGGGCTCTCCATATACCTTCAAATTTTCTAGAGCATTTCTATTTAAGTATAACGCCCCCTCTCCAATCTGATGACATTATTTAATTTGTTAACTTATTCGTTTATGGATGTGAAGAAGACTTAATCCATCTAAAGGCAATAACTTTCTTGGCATATATAACATTTGGAAATGCTAATTCCCTTTGTTTCCACATCAAATTACTATCTTCTTCTAAATAGCCAAGTACACAGTGCAGTGGGTCCTAGAGGGATATTGCAATTTTAATGAACTTTGCTAATTACTGGAAAACCTCTTTTCCAGAAGTTGCCCCATACCCTGCACTCCATATCATTTGCAAAAAGCTGGGCCTTTCCATTTCACATCGTGGGCCATACTGGAAGTCTGACCTAAAACCTCCATTTGATAGCTGGAAAGGAGTTTAAAATAAGCCTCTAATGCAACAACATAAGCTGTGAATATCTATTTGCCTCACTTAATGACACCAATCTCGCAAGGCTCAAAACACTAATCCCATTTTTCTGTACTAAAAATGGGGGGCCAACGTCATCTCCTATCTTCACTTCAAATCGGAATCTGTTGATTATAAATATACTCCTTCCGCCAAGTAACTATATGCTTTCGAAATTAATCCTTTTGGTGACTGTGCTCCCACAAACTAAATTAATTAGGAGGAGCAGATTTAATGGACAGGATCCACTTGTGGAGCTTGACCTCTGAACCGCATGCGCTCAACTGCAAATATTGGTAAAAGGACTTGGCGCGGTAGGCTCCAAAACTTTTCCTGCAAGCTGAGTAAAACTCAACATTTCTGAGCCAACTAAAATTTGGGATAATAAAGACAAATACCAACTGCATTCCAGCTCCTTAAAGTCAGTCAAGGATTTTTTAGCAAATTACTGGAAGCCTTGCGATTGAACCATAGCGGTATATTTGGTAAATGAGTTTATACCCCAAAAGATCCTTGGGCCTCTATCCCACACCTTATAATTAATTTCAGAGAAGGAAGATCTTAATGAATTTCAGTTCCCTCCGCTTTTGTCACATCCCAGCATACAACTCAAATGCTGGCCATGAGCTACTAGTAGCTACAACTTGCCAACATGGACCCATCCCCTTCCCTAGCATACACCCATTGCTGCAAGATGCGGCCAATTGAGGGCAAATAAGAGTATCGCCAAGTGTTCCGGTATAGCAGAGTCCCTCCTCATCCTTTTATCTCTTTGCAATAAATTTAATCCAGTATCCAGGCATGCCCCTTTTTCTCCAAAGTAAACCACTGAAGAGTCTGTGTAATTTTATTAAAGATATTTAAAGTGACCCAAATTGGGAGTTATGCATAATGTTAGAGTAATCTTGTGGCATAGCAAATCATTTTAATTAGATTCCTCTACTATAACTGATAAAGAGCAGCTTCACCATGCATTTAATCTGTTGGTACAATCTGCTAAGTAGGGGAGCCACATTGTGGGCAATATAAAATACTTTGCTGGCGGGAATGAATTATTATTCCTCAAGTAATTTGAATGAATTTACTATCTGTAACTGAGATTCCTGACCTATACTCCTTCATGGAGAGGATCCAAGGGCTAATACTGTAACTTGGTCCCAATTAATTCTAAACCCCCGACAAACTTCCAAACTCCTCTATGTAGGACATGATGTGTATCCCAGAGAAGAAGTTACATCCCCACAAAAAGAAGCATGGTCATCCGCGCATAGAGAAAATATCTCGTCCCTCCATATGCCCATGTTTGAACGCACTGTAATGTCCCCTTGCCTTTCTGATGACGCACAGCTAGGGCTCAATTGCCAAGGCAAACAGATGGGGAGATAAGGGTCAACCCAGGTCTGTCCACCTCTTTGTAAGGAAATGCATCTGCATCAAAGCCAATAGCACGTACTTTTAGGCCCGTGGTTCTTGCATACAATAGTTTAAACTGCCGATAAGAAAGTTGGGTACCAAACTCCCATTTTTCCTCATGACAAAGCCCACAAGTACACCCATTCCACACCTGTCAAAAAGCTTTGGCATCGTCCAATGGAGACCTGCCCCCTGCCCGCCGTCTGCCCAGTAACTCATTTTGTAAAAATTGAGAAACAGTCTTCTTATGTTAAATGGTGCTTGACTTGAATTGGCATAAAGCCTGACTTGTCCTTTCATGAACGACTCTTGTTATGACTTTCTTAAACAAATTAGCTAATACTGTTTGGCCAATAGCTTAACATCAGTTTGAAAGTACAAGATGGGGCGATCGGACCCTGGACTAGAAGCATCCTATCTGGCTTAAGTAACAGTAACAATAAATGCTCTATCACCTCATTGAATATGTGCCATGACCGTCCTGGACTTGCCGCCTGGAAGCCCTCTAGTTAACGCGGTAACAAGGTTCCTTGTGGAGCTTAAAAAAATTCAGCTGGAAGACCATCCATTCCTTGTGCTGTTTTCATTTGGGGGCCTGGCTCAAACAACCTCTAGTTCTTCACATAATTGGTTGCTCTTAAGCATTTACTATCTTTCCAGTGATAAGATTGAAGGGTAATGTTAGACAAGTAATCTTCAATGTCATCACTTGACCCCTGCTCCCCCAGAGGTAATATAAAGATTTAATAAAAACTGGAGGCATAACATTTAGGATATCTGCATTCGTCACTTACTTACAGTAGCCATTGCACCATTTTAAGGTTCAGCAGATATGAATGGATGCTTGCTGGGATAATTTCACAATAAAGCTATTAAATGTCCTGGCACTTTCCCTTGATCTAAAATAGCGCTGCTCGAACAAAAAACTTTTTATATCCTCTGCTACATGCAATCAACTGCTTCATTCAAGTTCTGTTGGCCTCCTCCCAGATTTGCCAATTATTTCTCTCAGAAGGGTCACCGAGAAAATTCTGTTCTACCTTTGCAACCCTATCCTGCAAGAATTGGGTGAAGCACTGTTATAGTTTTTCCATTTTACCTAATCTCTCTTATGTAAATTCCTCTTAGAAATGCTTTCATTGTGTCCCACACACATGCCACTGATGCAGTTCCCTCGTTATTGTCAAAGAACTCTCCTTAATTTCTGCTACCATTTCGAGCCCCCTATCAATGCGAACCCAGAAGGGATTTAGCGCCATCCCCTGTCTACCCCAGACCGCTCCAGGCCACAGTCCAAGCACACTGTCAAGGCGGATTTGATCAGAAATACAGCGATTTGAATATTTCAACTGATTTGACATATGGGAGCATTGAGTCCGGGCCACGAGCGAGTCTAGTCCTTGAGAGTGAATGAATGCGTGGCTGAATAACATGAGTATTGCTTTATTGTAGGGTGTCATAGGTCTCCAAATAGACCTACCTCCATCAAACAGTGTTTGCAAGGGACGGTAGGCTGGGCCTGGGAGTTCAAATACTCCCTCATGAAATAATGTGTCCCAGTATGGATGCAAATATTAATTAAAATCCACCCAATGATTAACACTGGGACTCCTGGGTGACGTGATTCCAGCAGAGTTAGTATTTTTTTATTAAAAGAATTTCGCTTGAGTATGGAGGAGGGATATACACTCACGGCCAGCGACTTTTATTAGGTACACCTCATGTCCAATCTGCTTCGTTAACACTTAAAATTCTAATCAGCCAATCACATGGTGGCAACTCAGTGCATTTAGGCATGTAGACATGGTCCCCAGAACAATCATCCTGCAGTTCAAACCGAGCATCAGTAATGGGGAAGACAATGTGATTTGAGTGCCTTTGAATGTGGCATGGTGTTTGGTGCCAGAAGGGCTGGTCCTGAGTATTTCAGAAACAAAACTTGCTGATCCTCCTGGATTTTTTACGCACAACCATCTCTAGGGTTTACAAGAGAATGGTACCGAAAAAAGAAAAAACATCCAGTAGCGTTGGGCAGTCCTGTGGCAGAAAAAGCCTTGTTGATGCCAGAGGTCCAAAGTAAATGGGCAACTGGTTCGAGACTGATAGAAAGGCAACAGTGGACTCAAATTGCCAGCCCGTTTACAACCAAGGTAGGCAAAGAGCAATCTTCTGAACGAAACAGTATGGGCGAACTTTGAGGCAGATGGGCTACAGCAGCAGAAGACCACACCGGGTGCCACTCCTTTCAGCTAAGAACAGGAAACTGAGGCTCCAATTTGCCCAAGCTCATCGAAATTGGACAGTAGAAGATTGGAAAAACGTTGCCTGGTCTGATGAGTCTCGATTTCTGCTGCGACATTCGGATGGTAGGGTCAGAATTTGGCGTCAACAACATGAAAGCATGGATCCATCCTGCCTTGTATCAACGGTTCAGGCTGGTGGTGGTGGTGTCATGGTGTGGGGAATATTTTCTTGGCACTCTTTGGGCCCCTTGGTACCAATTGAGCATCGTTGCAACGCCACAGCCTACCTGAGTATTGTTGCTGACCATGTCCATCCCTTTATGACCACAATGTACCCAACATCTGATGGCTACTTTCAGCAGGATAATGCGCCATGTCATAAAGCTGGAATCATTTCAGACTGGTTTCTTGAACACGACAATGAGTTCACTGTACTCAAATGGCCTCCACAGTCACCAGATCTCAATCCAATAGAGCATCTTTGGGATGTGGTGGAACGGGAGATTCGCATCATGGATGTGCAGCCGACAAATCTGGGGCAACTGTGTGATGCCATCATGTCAATATGGACCAAAATCTCTGAGGAATGCTTCCAGCACCTTGTTGAATCTATGCCACGAAGAATTGAGGCAGTTCTGAAGGCAAAAGGGGGTCCAACCCGTTACTAGCATGGTGTACCTAATAAAGTGGCCGGTGAGTGTATATAGCTACTATAATAACTGGGGTTAAGTAGAGTTTGCAATGAAGATAAACATATCTACCATCTGGATCAGTTTTTGAATCAATACATGTAAACGGAATGGCTCTATGAATTAGCACACTTACCCCTCTAGAATGTGAGGAGTACACCGAGTGGTATGCTGCCCCAACCCATGCTCTTTGCAGCCAGTGGAGTTTGTCTTTAGTCAGGTGGGTCTCGGACAGACAGACTATTGCCGGGTGAACCTTCTGCAACCAGGAGTTAACAGCATATCGCTTACTGGAGTCCCCAAGCCCTCTTACGTTCCATGCCACAACGTTAATAACAGACGCCATAATAACAGTTATGCAATATATCCAACCGCTGGAGTAAACTTTTACAAAGCCCTTGATTGTAATGTTCATAAGCAATAGGTCCTGCTCTCAAAATAATCCCACCCATATAACAACCGTTAAACCAACCATTGTAGAATATAACAAACTTTAACATAAATCCCTTCCTGCCGAAGGGAACGGGGTTCCCAAATCTCTTGAGCATCACTCAAGCATAGAGTGTAGACTATAGCTCAAGCTACGTTTGCTAGTAATTCCTTACTCCTGCTAGCATTATTAGCATAACATATCAACAGACCATCGTATCTTATAGCTCTAGTATCTGCTAAGGAAAAAAAAACATGAAAATCTTCAAACATAAAGAGCTAGTACAAAGAACTGTCGCAGGTTCAGTGTTCATCCCGGCGCTTTGTCCGCTCTCAGGGCCTGCTCATTCAAATCCAGCCAAGTGAGCGCATTCTTGGGGCTGTCAAAAATATGTGTCGTGTTAAATGCAGAAACCCTTAATCTGGCTGGATACATCATAGAGTACACAACAGACAGGCTCCTAAGTCGACGTTTAATGTCTATAAATTGGGCACGGCGCTTCTGCACCTCTGCAGAAAAGTCTGGGTAAATAGATACACGGTGACCATCAATAGTCATGTCCGACTTTTCCCGGGCTGCTCTCAGGATAGCGTCTCTGTCCCTATAGTGTAATAGCTTAAGTAAGATAGGTCGGGGTGGACCTCCTGGAGGAGGAGCACGAGCAGGCACGCGGTGGGCCCTCTCAATAGCAAAAAGTCAGACAGTGTGTCTTTTCCAAAAGAATTGAATAGCCAGGCTTCCAAGAATAATACTGGGTCTCGACCCTCTGCTTTCTCCGGGACTCCTACCAGTCGCAGATTGTTCCTGCGAGACCTATTTTCAAGGTCATCCACCTTGGCATAAAGGGTAGAAATATGATTTTTAGCAGCAGCAAGGTCCTTTACAAGAGGGGCAACTGCATCCTCTAGAGCAGTGTTCCCCAACTCCAGTCCTCAAGGCACACCAACAGGTTATGTTTTCAGGATCTCCCACAGAATGCACTGACAATAATGATATCACCTGTGCAGAATGCACTGACAATAATGACTTCACCTGTGCAATGCTAAGGAAAGCCAGAAAACATGACCTGTTGGTGTGCCTTGAGGACTAGGGTTGGGAACCTCTGCTCTAGAGCACTTATCCTTTCCTCAGCTACCTGCACTCTGTTAGTAATTTTGCGCTTATCTTGCCACACATGAGACATGTCCTCTTTCAAGTCTCCAATATGTGAAGTTAAAGTGTTCAGAGTGGTATTACACAGGGAGATGGCAGAATACAGGTCCTGCATAGTAGAAGCGTTTTCCTTTCCAGTGTCCTGTGCTGCCTGCACATTTTGTGATTGTGCTCCCTGCTGGGCCTCACTGGTTGTCCCTTGCTCATCTGCCTGACTCTCTGATGCAGATGCAACCATGTTGCTTTTATGTGAGCTGCTGGGCAGAGTACCTGGTGTTTGTGGCATGCCTGTAGCTCCTTCTGATCTTTGCTGGGTACTGGGTGAGTGTGCAAAGCGCTCCACCTTAGCTCCTACTTCTGTCTTGTTCACTGATGTTGCCATGCTCTGCACCATGCTGGGAGCAGCTCCTCCTTTGCCTTGTTGATCCTTTCCACGCCTTGTCATGGATGTTTTCTGACCTCAAGTGCTCTGTGCAAGCTCCAGACACCTTCCACTCTCCTTTCCCTGCGATCCAGGAACAAATGCAGTCTGCTAACCAGGTAATAGACAGGATAGCTAGCAGGAGCTCAGCACCACACTTCTGCTCTACATGCTGCTCAAGCCACGCCCCCCATTCAACACTACTCTTAACTTAAAAAATACCTCAAACCAAATAGCCTAAAAGATACAGACAACAGACCAAATGACCTAAATTGATACACACCCCAAAATCAGACTTATTAAAAAATAAAAAAAATACATTCCTTAGCCCCCTTAGGGCGCTTTCACACGGTGCGATTTTGGTGCATTTTTGATGCGGTTTTATGGATGCGTTTTTTGTGCAACAATGTATAGCATTAATTGTGCCTCCCTACACAAAAAACGCATCGAAAAAAACACATAAAAAATGCACCAAAATCGCACCGTGTGAAAGCACCCTTAATATATACAAGCATCCTAATGCCCCTAAGCTGACACAGATCCCATACTAATGTTCAGTCCTCCTTCCTTCCAGGTGCTGCCATAGACAATGTCCTGAATGCAAGGGTAAAAATCATGTCTGTGTGGGGCACCCATGAAGGAACTTAGGGACTATTAGAAGAGGGATTGATGAGTATATTATATTTTTAACAAGACATTGGCCCTCATTTACTGATGTGGTGGTACAAAAAGTGGTTTAAATTGCACCTAAAAGTGGCATATGTTTGGTGCAGCATGTTACCGCATGTCCCATGTATTACGAGCTTAAAGGGGTTTTCTCGCTACAAAGATCATGTCTCAGATTATGGGGACAGTAAAAATAAGCACTTTTGTAATTGGGTTGCATTACCTCTGTCACTTGGTTTAGCAGATATGAGCTTTTCTGTAAATCTGTGTTCTATTTCTGCTGTTGCTGGTCGGCCACGCCCCCTGGATGTTTCCCGCCCCTAGACACGCCCCCTGCACTGTGATTGGCTGGCTGACATTTCATTCAGCCTGTTGGGATACGCCCCCAGACAGGAAACGCCCCGACCACGCCCCCTGCGCTGTGATTGGCTGCCTGCACACTCTGTGTTTACTCCCCTCTGAGCTGTTAAAATCGATAGTGAAACCAAGGGCTGCAGCCTCAATACTCCTCTCCAAGCTCTAAGTTGAAAGATCTGACTAATTACTGGCTGTTTAAGTACAGATCCCCTTATATAACAGTGTTACATCCTCTATTCTCTACATATAACACATTCCTGCCTGATAACGGGAGGAGGGGCAGTGTGCATCATTCATACATTCTCCTGCCTGGGAAAGAGTTGGAGAAACGGGAGGCAGTGTGCTTTCTCACATGTGTTTCCTCAGTTCAGGCTGTGTGTATAACTGCATATACCACAGTCACAGTCTCCTGCCTGGAACAGAGGGGGAGAAAAGGGGGGCAGTGTACATATCTCACATGTCTCATCAGTTCAGACTGTGTGTATAACTGCATATACCACAGTCACAGTCTCTTGTCTGGAACAGAGGGGGGAGGGGACAGTGTGTTTCCTCAGTTCAGGCTGTGTGTGGAACTGCATATACCACAACATGGAGCTTGTGGAGCCTGAAGGCTGCAGACATAAGGAGCATGCAGGAGCTACAGAGCTGTTATATCCAGATAACCTGCATCCCCTGCTTCATACAAAATGATGATGTCACAGTTCTTCAGTGTGGGGAGACACACCTCCTGAGAGGAGAGACACACCTGCTGACAGGAGAGACTCGCCCCTGGATTTCAAACTCAATATCATAGAATCGGCTAAAGAGCACGAACAGTTCAAACAATAACACCCCTTTAAGACACATTATATGCACTGCTCAACAGGTGGGCATGGCTTACCAAAAAAGTGGGTGTGTCCTTGATGGAAAGTAGCCGTGACTATGTGCACCAAAATATGCGTAAAATTTCTGGTGTAGAAACGAAGCCAAAAAAAAAAAGTCTAAAAAGTTATTTCAAACAAGGGCTGTATCAATTTATTAATCAGCATGAGCAATGTGATAAATATGCTGCATTATTAGGCAATGTTCACACGGCTTATTGCCTGCGTACTTGTGGGGCCGGATTTCGCCCCAGAATTACGCCGGCAGCCATGCAGCGGGGGTTGGGCGGGGGGCCGGCAGCGTGCCGGCCCCATAGACACACATTATTCACGGCGCGTACACGCCGTAAATAATGTACATGTCACTTTCTATGCATATAGTATCATATACGAAAACAAACACTGTGATTTTAAAAATATAAAATTACCGTATATATTCGATTATAAGCCGAGTTTTTCAGCCCAAAAAATGAGTTGAAAAACCCAACCGCGGGTTCTACGGTCACAGTCGGCGCTTGGGGAGTCGCATACAGCTCTCCGGTCACCTGTCGGCGTCCGGCCATTGCTATGGCCCAGGCACCGGCAGAGATCGCTTCGGCTGTATGCGGCTCCCTGCTCCGCAATAGAACTCCAGAAGGGGTCACAAGCAGACTTGCGGACCCCTCCAGAGTTTCTGGCACAGGCAGCATGCTGCCTGCGCAGTCTGATGACATCACACCACATTTGCCAGAAGAAGGAGCGCGGGGAGAGCCTCGGAGCGGTGGGGAATGGTGAGTACTTTTTTTTTTTTTTTAAACAAGCCCTGCCTCTACCTGCCTATGTGAGGACATATACCTGCCTAGACCTGTCTATTGTGGGACATATACCTGCCTATACCTGACTGGGGGACATCTACCTGGCTATACCTAACTATGGGGGACATATACCTGACTATAATTGCCTTTACCTGTCTATGAGCGGATATATACATGCCTATAATTGCCTATACCTGCCTATGAGGGGGCATTTACCTGCCTATACCTGCCTATGGGGGGCATATACCTGCCTATGGGGGACATATACCTGCCTATGGGGGGCATTAAATTGCCTATAACTGCCAATACCTGCCTATGAGGGAAATTAAACTGCCTGTGGGGGCATTAAACTGAATATACTTGCCTATGGGGGGCATTAAACTGCCTATACCTACCTTTGGGGGACACTAATCTGCCTATACCTGCCTATATCACAAGGCATTATGGGAAAGGGGCTGAGACGCCCACAGTGCCCTCTGTTGGATGTAACAAATCCTCAATTTGCTTTTGACCCACCAAGTCTTGAGAAAGCAATTAGGATTTTAGCCAAGCCAGTATCTCTCATCTGCAGACCCCGCTGTTTCAGGATTTTTGTCCCTCTCCAGTGCAGAGCAGAGCGATACGGGCTGGGTGTGTGTGATGCAACGAGTAGCTCTGGAAGGGAAGATCTCTCCTTAAGGAGAGCACCGAACGAACGGCTTGAAGAGTTTGTTTTGCCTTTTCGCCCTCTACTTAGCATCTGCCTATCACAAGGCATTATGGGAAAGGGGCTGAGACGCCCACAGCGCCCTCTGTTGGATGTAACAAATCCTCAATTTGCTTTTGACCCACCGAGTCTTGAGAAAGCAATTAGGATTTTAGCCAAGCAAGTAGAGGGCGAAAAGGCAAAACAAACTCTACAAGCCGTTCGTTCAGTGCTGTCCTTAAGGAGAGATCTTCCCTTCCTGATATACCTGCCTATGTAATTTTATTGGTATCCTTTTTTATTTTTGAAATTCACCAGTAACTGCGGCATTTTCCACCATAGGCTTATACTCAAGTCAATAAGTTTTCCTAGTTTTTTGTGGCAAAAGTAGATGCTTCGGCTTAAATTTGGGACAGCTTATACTCGAGTATATACGGCACTTTGTTTTCATGACTAATTTTGGAAAGTACATTTCTCATCTGGTATTTCATAACTGCCTTTATCTGACATAGGCGTACCGGAAGTTTCACACCTGCTCCAGCATCCACCGACTCCACAAATGAATCCTCCGCTCGGCTGCTTATAAAACTTTCTCTCTTTATTAATATATATAAAAGACAGCAAACTGACACCACATGGAAGACAACCTGACTAACGCGTTTCGGGCTAGCACGCCCTTGTTCACAGTCAATTTGCCATGTATCACTGTCGTTAATTTAAAAACATAATACAACCAATAGGGTAACAGGTCGTGGTCATGTGATCCTGATGACGTAGAGTAGGGAACCCCGGAGCATAAAACTGGAACACAGGGACCGGTCAGGGGATAATTTACTGCTACGGACCATATATGTAACTATCTGCTCCAAATAAATAAGTATAAATATAGCAGAACTAAGTATAGACATATATACCTATATATTACATCAATGTAAAGACCTGATGATGTATGGATTCTCAGTATATGTATAATAGGTCCGTTCGATAGTTCAAACCCTCTGGTACCCGCGTGCCTAGTTTTAAAATACAATATAATTGGTGTTCTCCACGAAATACAGTAAAAACTTTTGGGAAATCAAAAAAATCTTTTTAAAAAATCTGAATATATTGAGACAGGATGATTTATTAGCCAAAATTGTGGACAAACGCCTATGTTTGGATTGCTGCTTGGCCGGCAGCTAGCTCGGACAGCTTATACTCTCATCCTGAGCTCTACGAGGATTAACAAGGGTCGGTGATAGGTGAGCCACGTTTTCTTTGAACTGTTTGCTTGAATGCGTTAAGGCTATAGTGGCTTGTCACCTTAAGACCCGTTGATTATCTACACATAAGTCAATAGACTCAGGTGTTCATAAGAACAGCATTGAAATAACTGACAAGGATAACCCGGGAGCAGGGATTGCCTGCTGATCATAAGATGCAGGTCATGTCTACACAGCCGGAACGGCTAGCGAAGTTGGCAGCAGTGTTTCAAGACAACAAAAATGACACACCAGAGGGTAATCATGAATGGAAACAAAGTTTCATGGACTTAGAAAAAATTAAAATAAAGGAGCTCAAGCTATGGTGGGACCAACAAACTATAAAAACCTACCATGACAAGAAAATAATACCAAGGGGTCTGAGATTGAGAAAGACACCTTCATTTATTGCCACAGAAGAATTCATGGTCAAATGGAATGCGGTATTATCGGATTGTTCTCTATGTCTGATAAAGCTAATTATAGAATTCAAGGCAGAGAAATTGCAAGAAATAGAAATAGCAGTCAAGGCCATAGAGGAAAAAGTAGAGATTTATAAAGACATACTGGAGTATAATGAGGCACACTCACAGTTAAAAGAAGCAATAGAAAAAGCAGAACAGATGATAATGGAAAACAAAAAAAAAAAAGTACAATAGAGATCTTGAGGATTATAATACTAACATGGTCTACACATGGATGAAAGAAAAATCACATTACCAACCAAGATCGATTATGAAGAAAAAAAGGAGAAAAAATCGCTTTAGATCAGTTAGCTTCTCTGAAATAGAAAGTTCTGACCATGATACGGACACAGACACAAATGAAAGACCTCTGCCGGATACAAGAGATAGAGCAACTACATCCAATGTACATGACTATACACCTCCATCTGTCTCAAAAAACGGGGGAACCAAAGGAAAAAAGAAAGAGAATATGGAAATAAGAAAATCCACACGGACATTTGCGCAGAAGAAGAGGATCTACAAGAATTAGAAGAGACTTCTCAGGTCATAGTCCTTACCCCTACCATTTTGACTACGGCACAGATAGAAATATTAAAACAGGGACTAAATTTTTCCCCTACTTGTAATTTTGATCCCTTTGCTACTATAATGGACGTCAACAAATTTGAGATATTAATCACTGTAAAAAGACATTTTTTTGATTATGATAGTAAGCATAAATAAAAAATTCATAATACCGTTTCTGTTATTCACAATGAGTATAGTGACTTACAATTTAGGGAGCAACTAGCACTAAAATCTCTACAGGAGCTCATCGAGGAGGGCACTACGGAGGATACATTAAATAGTGGATATGGAGATAGTATACAACATATTACACCTAATCCCAAATTTTACCCCCACAAAGCTAGGGTAACAGCATTAGATAATTTTCAATATGCCATGGAACGTGACCTCATTGAATTAGAGCATAAAAATCACATTAGGAGTAAAAACCCCCAAACAAATAAACATCAGGGCAACCTTACATGGTAACAAAAAAAAAGCCATAAAAGAACTTAAAGATAACAAAAAATTTAGTCATCAAAAAGGCTGATAAAGGGGGGCCACAGTTGTGCTAGATGCAGGGTTATATACCACCCAGGTCTATAAAATATTAGAAGTTGCTGTAACCTATAAAAAATTAAGAGAAGATCCTACCATACACTTTAAGGATAAATTGGAGAAGCTATTACAATATGGTGTTAATCTGGGTGCTATATCGGATAAACAGAATATATACTTGTTAGGTGATGAACCTGTTGTGCCAGTCTTCTATGGAGCTCCAAAAGTTCACAAGAACATGTTTCCACCTGGCCTTAGACCTATAATATCGGGTAATGAGTCTTTAGGAGAACGTTTGAGCACACTAATTGATGAGTATCTTCAACTGATCGTACAAAAATTACCCGGTTATATCAAAGATACTAAGGCGGTTTTAAACATGCTATCAGGAAAACCATGGAATAAAAACTATTGTTGGGTTAGCTGTGATGTGGTCAGTCTGTATTCAAGCATACCACACAACATAGCCTTGATAGCAGTAGCTTTTTTTCTAAAACAATACAGAGAGTACAATGAAGCATTGCAGGAATTTATCCTATTGGCAATAGAACACCTTTTAGGCAGTAATTACTTCAAGTTTGAAAACAATTTTTACTTACAGCGAGTTGGAGCACCTATGGGAGCTACTTTCTCCCCCTCTCTGGCTAACCTCACTATGGCGTAGTGGGAGCACCACGCCATATACAATGCAGACAATCCGTATCTGGATGCTATGGTCTGGTATGGGCGCTACATCGACGACCTCCTCATCATTTGGGGTCGCGATGTAGCGCTCATACAGTCCTTTTTTGAGTATATCAATGACAATCAGTTTAATCTACGGTTTGCAGGATCTTGGAACAGAATATCTATTCCCTTTTTAGATATATGCCTAAGGGGTGACATAGAACAGGGCATTAATACTACCACAATGTACCGTAAGCCCAACGCAGGTAACTCTATTTTGAGGGCCAATAGTTGCCATGCGTCCAGTACTATTAAAGCCATACCATATGGCGAATACGTGAGAGCCAAAAGAATATGCCCTTTAACAAAAGATTATCAGAGGGAAGAAAAAAATATTGATGCAAGATTAAAACAGAGAGGTTACCAGGCAAAAAATCTAGATAGGGCTAAGCAAAAAATTTACAGCAAAACTCAAACACAATTATTAGAAATGCCTAGTAAGAACAAACAAAACAATAATAAGCACAATAATAACAGTAACAAATTGGTGTTCTCCATTAAATACAGTAAAAAATTTTGGGAAATCAAAATTTTTTTTTTAAAAAATCTGAATATATTGAGACAGGATGATTTATTAGCCAAAATTGTGGACAAAGGAGTCCTATGTGTCCCCAAGAGGGCAAAAACCATAGGGGACTTAATATCTCCCAGCACGTTTGTTGGAAACCAAAAAACTCCAGGTAAAACATGGCTAGCACAAAAAGGCTTCTTCATGTGTGGAGGAGGTCAATGTGGCACATGCAGATTTACTAGAAAAACATCTACATTTACAGATACAAAAAAGAGATTACAATATAAATCATTTCTTAAATTGTAACAGTAGCCATGTTATCTACGTTATAGAATGCACTAACTGCCAAAAAAAGTACGTGGGTAGCACCATCCGTAAGCTCAAGACCTGCATCTCAGAACATTTAACATCTATTAAGAATCAACAGGGCCAAATGTCAGGAGCCGCAAGACATTTTATTGAACATCATTCAGGCAATCTTTCCACCTTTAAATTTTATGCCATTGAACACATTACACGCCCATATCGGGGCGGTAATTGGGATAAGAAAGTAAGGCAAAAAGAAGCATTTTGGATTTTAAAACTAGGCACGCGGGTACCAGAGGGTTTGAACTATCGAACAGACCTACTATACATATACTGAGAATCCATACATCATCAGGTCTTTACATTGATGTAATATATAGGTATATATGTCTATACTTAGTTCTGCTATATTTATACTTATTTATTTGGAGCAAATAGTTACATATATGGTCCGTAGCAGTAAATTATCCCCATACAGGTCCCAGGGTTCCAGTTTTATGCTCCGGGGTTCCCTACTCTACGTCATCAGGATCACATGACCACGACCTGTTACCTTATTGGTTGTATTATGTTTTTAAATTAACGACAGTGATACATGGCAAATTGACTGTGAACAAGGGCGTGCTAGCCCGAAACGCGTTAGTCAAGTTGTCTTCCATGTGGTGTCAGTTTGCTGTCTTTTATATAGATATTAATAAAGAGAGAAAGTTTTATAAGCAGCCGAGCGGAGGATTCATTTGCGGAGTCGGTGGATGCTGGAGCCGGTGTGAAACTTCCGGTCCGCCTATGTTTGGATTGCTGCTTGGCCGGCAGCTAGCTCGGACAGCTTATACTCTCATCCTGAGATCTATGATGATTAAAAAGGGTCGGCGATAGGTGAGCCACGTTTTCTTTGAACTGTTTATCTGACATACCTTGAGCGGCAAACTCCCCGACCTTTTATTTCCTCCCCTGCTCTTTATGAAATGTAAGCTTGAATTAGCAGGGATTTTACCAAATTTTATAAATACTGTTTCATTTGTTGGTATGTAGGGATTGTAACTAATGTGCTACTCCATTGTCATGCAGTGTAAAGCATCACACTAAGTACAGTAAAATAATAATAATAATAATAATAATAATAATAAGAAGAAGAAGAAGAAGAAGAAGAACAATAATAAGAATAAAATACATATTTGCTTCATATCTTACACATCAAATATTAAATTCACAGAAATCGTTTTTTGGTTAGTTACAGAAAATATGCTGGATTTCCTATGTGCCTGCAAATTTACTTGCACTTATTGTAATGATTAGTGTTGAGCAAACAGTAAAACGTTAGAACCTCAAACTTTTGTGAGTTTGGTTCGAAGTTCTATTCGATCTCGAACTTTGAACCCCATTAAAGTCTATGGGAGAAGATGTTCTGGTTAATTTTTATACCTATAGAGGTGAGGAGAAGCTGGAATTATTGTCCATAATGGATGCGTAAAACAACTTTGTGAAGAAAATTTGGCTCTAAGAGTGACAGAAAAAAATTGAGAGGCTAAAATACTTCATTCCTTTCAATGGCTAACTAAAAAGATGAGGATAGCTTGCAAGCAGGGGCGTAGCTGTAGGAGGTGCAGCGGTAGCAGCTGCTACAGGGCCCTGCATCCTGAGGGTGCCCAAAAGCCCCTTTGACACATAGAAGATTTGGAGACGGTGTGTTATACAATTACTGAACCCCCAAAACTGCAAAAACAGAACTTTTGGGCACTGAGTATGATTTAGCAAATCCAAGCACTCTGTGTAATATAGATCCATGTATATGAGAGTTAGGCATTATGCGAGCATGCAAATGTCGCCAAATAACAGCTTATGGGTGTGGGAAAGATGCAGCCAGCAATACCAAACTCCCTAACTATTGATGTCTATGGAGAGGAAAGTGCTATCTTACTAAGAGCAGTCTGTACAGCATAGAGAGTGAGCTGAAAATGGTGTTTACAAGGCAATACAGTGAAATATATATAACATGGGCATGTGATTTTAGCAGCCAATGAGAGCCCTACACCTCAGCGATGACGTTTTTGACACTTCTCTGCTCTGATTGGATGGCCGCCAAAAGTGCAGAAAGCCGCTGAAAACGAAACTGAAAATGGCGTGTCGAACTAGAACTAAAACTTTACTCGGTTTGAGTTCTAAAAATTCGAGAAGTTCTAATAAAACTTAACTTTTCTAGTACAGTTCGATTAACACTAGTAATGATTCCAAATTCTGAGACTCCTGGTTCTCATTGAGGAGACCTTGCTTTGTATGGAGTTTTATAGGCAATGCTTCATGAGAAAACAAATATGCAAAGTGTCTCTTTTGCTACCTGTAATAAGCTCCCTGTAGTCAACATCTGGCCCATTTAAAGTCCTTGAAACATGACTAGAGATATTAAGATAATCCAGAATCCATCTAAAAACAGTGGTTTATAGGATTCTTGTCCCTTGTGAGTACAGAGCAGAGAATTGATTGGCTAAATGAAATGTCCTCGGGGTTACAGCTGTGTCTTCTGTTTATGAGACAATACTCTATGGGAAACGACGGGTAGGCAGAGGTACGCGATCACCTAGGGCGTCTACCTCTGCCTGTCCCTAAGGGGCACAAGCAGGGGCCCCGAACCTCGCTGCCATGGGCCTGGAGCGCCGTCGGCCTCTTTAGCTGTATGTGCGTCCGCTGGACGCACATACAACTGACTGGGCTTCTGGGGAGCAGAGAGCGAGCGCTCCCTGCTCCGCAGACAGTGTCGGACCGGCTCCGGGTCCGACACAACGGGGCCGTCAGGTCCCCACAGCGCTGAGGACCCGCCGCGGCCACGTGCTAGTGATGTCATCGCGTCGCTGCCTCTCCTCGGGCGCACAGCCCATCATAGGCTGTGCGCCCGAGGAGCTGCCGGAGGAGCGCGCGGCTGGTAAAGAAGAAGACAGAAGAGGAGCGCATGGCCGGGAAGCAGGTAACGTGAGTATTAATGTTGTTATTTTTACCTGTTTAGTGCACCTATATACCTGCCTGTGCCCCAATATACCTGCCTGAGCCCCTATATACCTGCCTGTGCCCCAATATACCTGCCTGAGCCCCTATATACCTGCCTGTGCCCCAATATACCTGCCTGAGCCCCTATATACCTGCCTGTGCCCCAATATACCTGCCTGTGCCGCTAGATACCGCCTGAGCTCCTATATATTACCTGATCCCCTATATACCTGTCTGTGCCCCTATATACCTGCCTGTGCCCCCTATATACTGCCTGAGCCCCTATGTACCTGCCTGAGCCCCTATATACCTGCCTGAGCTGCTATATACCTGCCTGAGAGTGCCCCTGTATACCTGCCTGAGCCCCTATATACCTGCCTGAGCCCCTATATACCTGCCTGTGTGCCCCTATATACCTGCCTGAGCCCCTATATACCTGCCTGTGTGCCCCTATATACCTGCCTGAGCCCCTATATACCTGCCTGAGCCCCTATATACATGCCTGAGCTCCTATATCTATATACCTGCCTGAGTGCCCTTACATACCTGCCTGAGCCCCTATCTCTATATACCTGCCTGTGTGCCCCTATATACCTGCCTGAGCACCTCTATACCTGCCTGAGCCCCTATGGCTCTATACCTGCCTGAGTGTCTCTATATAACTGCCTGAGTGCCCCTATATACCTTCCTGAGAGTGCCCCTATGTCTATATACCTGCCTGAGAGTTACCCTATATCTATATATTTGCCTGAGAGTGCCCCTATGTCTATATACCTGCCTGAGAGTGACCCTATATCTATATACCTGCCTGAGAGTGACCTTATGTCTATATACCTGCCTGAGTGTCCCTATATTTGTATACTTACCTGTATAAGGGGACAAAATCTATATACCTGCCTGACTGAGGAGACATATCTATATACTTGCCTAACTGATGGGGACCTATACATACCTGCCTAATTGAGGGGACATATATTCCTGTTTAACTGAGGGGACTTATATGCCTATAATTAAGGAGTTGCTGGAAATGTGAGGATTCTAAGATATTTGTGTCCAAATCCTCAGGGACAAGTCCTGGCCGGAAGAAATCAGCGTGAAGGTGTGAACCGGGTGGAGAAGAAAAGGGCAAGTGAACGACGCTGATCAGAAAAGACGTCTCCTGTAAGTCACTAAATGTAACTGCAGTGTAATCACTTATATTTCTGCAAAGCATCTACTTACAACTAGTATCTACCACTATATGGTCCCTGTATGGCGGTAATATATGTCTTCAGAGTCTGTGTACAACTAATAGTCACATGTGGTGGTCGTGTTTGGTCAGGGTCTGGCAGGATTATTTGATCCTTAAGTAGTAATAGTTTTGGGTCTTGGTTTTGTAGGAGTGTTTTTTAGTAACAATCATTTGTCTGGTAGATTTGCTCCATGTATCGGTGGATTATTCGGTGACTGTTATTTAGGGGTATTACACTGTCATACGGAGGTGAGCGATTTTGTAAACGCAAATTTGTCAGGGCTGATTTTCATTGTGCAGTGACTGCTGAGGGAATGGACGGGATCTATGTGGAATATTCAGAAAATTAGTGACAGGACCTGGCGCAGGGGTGAGAGGAATTAGGGGGGGGGGGTGCAAATTTTTTGGGAGCGAGGGGGGCGCCATTGACTGTACTTGCCTAGGGCACCAAAATGTCTTGTCCTGGCCCTGTTTGTATTCACGTTTTAGTCAGTTAAAACAATTTTTGTATGCTTCTGAGATCAAAGGTGTACGATGATACAGTATCTTCCTGTAGCAATTATTTCTGTAATGTAAGTTATTGGTTTGCAGAGGGAAGATTACCATGCACGTGTGAGTATGCCTTATTATACTTTTGGTTAGATTTTTAATCCTACATCAAGACTGCCAGTCTAACACAGTCATTAATCAAAAGTAATATTATATTTTATTTAATAATTTTATAAAAACAAGATAAAAATTAGACTGAAACAAATGCAAAAAAATATCAGACAGTGTATAACTATATATTCTAAATTAGTTCATAAATGCATTGCAAGTAGTGTTGAGCGATTATTATTGACAAAGTTGAAATCAGCACAGTTTTTATGTTGATCGAAATTTTTAGATCATGCGATAATTTAGGTTAAAATCTGTGCATCATCTATTAATATCGCGCCATTTTCGGTGCTTCCTGTCATTTTGGCGGCCAGCAACTCAGATGACAGAATAGAGCAGGGTGAGCTGTGTGTGCGACGTCATGACTGGGATGTGTATGGTTGCGATTGGCTGGAAAAATCACATGACCTCGTTTTACATAGAACAGCCCTTCCTGTTCATGATCAGTGTCTCTCAGCGTCTCATAGCAGTAGGACGTGCAATCTACCTGTGTCCAAACAGCTCAGCGAAATTATTCTATTTCTTCACAGAGAAAGCTCTACTGTTAGCTGTGATCCTTACAACATAGTTAGATCAGAGATTGGAAGATTTTATGTAGTTAGGTAGAGAATTTTAAAGGAGCATCTACCGCTGTAAAGTCACGGAGGAGAGCGGGGGGGGGGGGGGGGGGTTGGGCCCGTGGGCGAACACAGACAAGCTCTATAAAGAATACTGGATAAAGTTCACCAAGACTTAGTGTAGACATTGCACTGCAATAGCTTTATTATTTAACAGTTTTCTATTGAAATATATCCTGGATATTGGGCAGCCAGAACTTATATTATGATACACATCTTTTCTAGTCACTGCAGGTCTCTTTGTTAGGTGCAAAACTCCACTTTTATTATCAGTATACATTTCAGATAGGTGTTCTTTTTCAATTTTTCCCATTCCAGCTTTGTTGATATAGCCACCTTGCAGTTAAATTAGAATCCAGCAATTTTGTAGTAAGCACAGGTTGATAGGTGCCAAAAATACCTTTTATTATCCGAATACATTACAGATACGTGTTTTTTCACTTTGGCGCACTACAGCTTTGTTCATTGAGGCACCTTGCACTTAAATGTGAATACAGTAATTTTGTAGTCACCACAGGTGAATTGAAAGGTGCCAAAAATACCTTTTATTATCCGAATACATTACAGATACGTGTTTTTTAAATTTTGCTCACTACAGCTTTGTTCATTGAGGCACCTTGCACTTAAATGTGAATACAGCAATTTTGTAGTCACCACAGGTGAATTGATAGGTGCCAAAAAATACCTTTTATTATCCGAATACATTACAGATACGTGTTTTTTCACTTTGGCGCACTACAGCTTTGTTCATTGAGGCACCTTGCACTTAAATGTGAATACAGCAATTTTGTAGTCACCACTAGTGTTGAGCGATTACGTTGGCTATCGACATCAGGCGATAGTCGATAGTCGGCCACTATCGACAAGAAAGTCGATAGTCGATAGTAGATTATGATCGATGACCATTAAAGTCTATGGGAGAGCAACAACACCTTCATTCTTACATCCAAACAGGGCTGGAGAAGCTGGAATTAACATCCACAACAGTCAAATGGATACGTGCTACATCTTAGGCAACACACTTAGGTTATAAAAGCCACACACCATTCACTATCCCTGTCTTGTACCACAGCATGACCCTTAAACCTGCATCACCCACAAATTAAAAAGTGGCAGAAGGCAGTATGATTTGAACCATTATTTTACTTGAACTGGACATTGAATATCCCTGTCCTGGAACGCAGCATGAGCCCCAAACCTGCATGACCCCCAGATTTAAAAGTGCCGGAAAAAGGAGTCTTTCAACCACCATTTTAGTTGAACTGGACATTGACTATACCTGTCCTGGGCCACAGAATGACCATTAAACCTGTCTGACCCACAGATTAAAAAGTGCCGGGAAAAGGAGTCTTTCAACCACCATTTTAGTTTCACTGGACATTGACTATACCTTTCCTGGGCCACAGCATGAGCCCCAAACCTGCATGACCCCCAGATTAAAAAGTGCCGGAAAAAGGAGTCTTTCAACCACCATTTTAGTTTCACTGGACATTGACTATACCTGTCCTGGGCCACAGCATGAGCCCCAAACCTGCATGGACCCCAGATTAAAAAGTGCCGGAAAAAGGAGTCTTTCAACCACCATTTTAGTTTCACTGGACATATACTGTCCTTGTCCTGGGTAGCGCTTGCCCCTCCGTATGAGTGCGGACCAATTGAGCTTCACTTGGAAATACTGGTGGTTAACGCTCCTGTTCCACCCAGGTGCCCTTTTTCTTGGCATTCTTTTTCTCATTTTACTCAACGTGCTGGAGGAACTTGTCTCTGTACTTTGTTCTCTGTCCGTGCTCCATACTCCATGTCCTCTGAATAACCTACATCTGGTCAAGATTTCCTGTACCTCCCTTGTACAATTCAGAGGAATTTTTTTACCAGCTATTTTGTACATGCAAGTTTTTTAGTAGTTTAATTCTAGAAAACACATTTTTAAAATATGATGGAATCCCACCATGTCTTTGTTTCTCTTTTTTTAATTGTATTAAATGGGTTGTCTCAATACAGGGATTGATAGCTATGTTAAAGATCTTGCAAAAACAAGTCATTTTGCAATATGTGTCCATTAACAGTGTCCTACCTATTCCTGTTTCTGACAGCACCATCACCCTTGAGCCACTCTTGACAATTGTGAAGAACAAATGTCTGTTAGAAACAACATTTTTTTTTATAATAGGACCTGTAGTATAGCTGCATTTCAAAGCAAAATGCCCCCAAAAATTCAAAGCATGACCCTTGAGCCACTTTGGACAATTGTGAAGAACAAATGTCTGTTAGAAACAACATTTTTTTTTATAATAGGACCTGTAGTATTGCTGCATTTCAAAGCAGCATGACCCAAAAAATTATAAAAATGACTTCTCAGCCACTGTTAAAAATTGTGAGGGAGAAATGCCACTTAGAAGCCACATTTCTGTTCCAAAGGACCATGATTATTGCTGTATCTCATAGCAACATGACCCTAAAAAATTATAATTATGACTTCTCAGCCACTATTAAAAATTGTGAGGGAGAAATGCCACTTAAAAGCCACATTTCTGTTCCAAAGGACCATAATTATAGCTGTATCTCACAGCAACATGACCTCAAAACCATTGACAATGCGAAAACTTCTTAAATACATTTCAGATACATGTTTTTTCACTTTGGCTCAGGCCAGCTTTGTTTATAGATCTACTTTGCAGTTAAATTTGAATACAGCAATTTTGTAGTCACCACAGGTGAATTGAAAGGTGCCAAAAATACCTTTTAATATCCGTATAAATTTCAGACAGGTGTTTTTTTTTCACTTTTGGTCAGTCAAGCTTTGTTGATAGATCTACTTTGCAGTTAAATTTGAATCCAGCACTTTTGTTTTGATTTGAGGGATTTGAGAATAGCTGTGATTTGCCGTCTTTTAATAAGAGACTTTCCAAAAACTCTTCCATACTTCTTCAAATTTTTATATTTCTGAACATGGAGCGAAATTCAGGTGGTAAGCGAGCAAAGAGGGGGGTAGCACATGGAGGTAGAGGTACGAGAGAAGGTGCTCCTTCCAGTGCTGGCGACAACACGCATGCCAGCGGATCGTCAGTTGCAGGACCATCGGGCCTGTCATTGCTGTAACGAACATCGTCGCCAATCTGTCCTTCAGTGGTTAATGCAACCTGCATCCAGCAGTCTTACCTCCTCGTCCTCCCAGTCACAGCCACAAATGTCATCATCAGCATCATCAGCATCCGTCCAACATGAAGCAGCCCAAATGTCAACTCGTGTACCCACCACTGTGGATAATCCATTTTCTGAAGACCTCTTTGATGACAAAATGCGGTTGGGGTCAGAAGCGTTGTTAAAAGATCAAGAGGCCAAAGAGGATGATTTTCTCTGCTCTGACGCCCAGTTACTGATGCCATCAGAGGAGGAGAAGGAAGCCGGTCAATCGGCAAAAATCCCGAGCGGTCGGCAACGCCTTGCAGTCCCTCTTGCTTTTAACCCGCAGCTCCTGGATGCAGAATGTCAGGACGACGAAGTCACCTGTGTTGATGATGATGATGACGACATTGCGGATCCAACGTGGTCTTTTCAGCAGAATTTGCTTGCGAGCGCTTCATCACTGGACGAGGAGGAAGACGATGGGGTAGTGTCAATACGGGTTCCGCCTCAAAAAGGGAGAGGGCGGTCGCAGAAGTCCGCTGATATGATTCCACCAGCCACGGTCAGCGCAAACCCCGCTCCTCGCTTATCGCCGTCAAAAAGGTCCAGGACCTCTCAAGCCTGGGCCTTCTTTGAGCAAGTCTCTGATTCACCCAGCGATGTCATATGCCACCTTTGCCATAAACGCATAAGTAGAGGCAAGAACCTTAGGTGGTTAACCACCACCAACATGTCTAGTCACATGCAGCGAATGCATGAGTTGAAATGGAGGCAACACTTGGCCAAAAAAGGCCAGACCGACGCCGGGCCTCCAACCACTTTCACACCCTCTGTCTCCGCCTCCTCCTCCTCCTCCTCTGCACCACTAAGCGTTCCTCAGCTGCCCATGTCTCTCAAAGTCATGATCAGGGATCAGCCTCCGCTTCAGCCTCCACCGTCGCCCGATTACCACCAGCACCACCAGAGACCCATCCTACCCCTTCTCCTCCCACCAGTTTGATGACCTGCACGCCGTTCAGCGGCCAGTCTAGCAGCCAGCCTTCTGTCTTCCAGGTTTGGGAGCAAAAGAAACACTTTAACCCAAACCATCCCAAAGCCAAAAGCCTGAATGTCGGCATTGCCAGGCTTTTGGCCTTGGAAATGTTGCCTTTCCGTCTGGTGGACACAGATGGGTTCCGCCATGTCAGGGCCCCTTCCCTGCCCCCAATACAGATGCGAGCAGGCATTTCTTTGCCAGAAAAGCCGTCCTGCCCGGGCCCAGCCACGTGTATCTAAAATTTCAAGCGGTTGTCTGCTCTGTGTCCCAAAAAAAATTCCATCTGACCCCACAATGGATAGAAAGACGGCCAAGGCCGCTTATCTCTGTGACAGCTCTTGGGTGAGCTGGGGGGTGTTCTGGGGTGACGGGGCTCTCGGCTCGGCGCACGCTCTTCAAAAAACCGCAGGGATGGTGAGGGTTCTTTCCCCAAGGTCCTCTGTTGGGATGAGTGCCCAGAGAAACCCGGGCCCTGTTGAAATTAATCTGTCTTGGGGACCGCCCCCCACAGGTCAGGAGCTGTTTTCGGCTCTCCCCCAACGAGACCGAGCGCTGGCTGGGTGCCAAAAAACCTTGTGCCAGGCAAGGGTGGTGTGCGTACGGGCGTTTCGCTTGGCCACCCTTTAAAATGGTAGGGTTTGGGCCCTTCCTTTCCTGGCCCAATGTTCGAAACTTGTCGTCCCGAAAAATTTTTAAAAAGGGTACCGGGTCTGGGCTCCTGTGAGGGAAAGGGTCGAAGTCTAAATTCCCCCTTCCGCCGTTCGCACCCCGCTTCGTCCCGCCTGGTGCGTTGCAGCGTCAGTCGGCCTCCCGTCAAACCGTCTCATTGTTGACATAGCAAACACGCGGTAATTCCACCCTCCACATGGCTCCAGCGATTGTGGCAAAGAAGCGCAATGTTCCTCGCATACGCAGTACGAAGTGTACACATGGCCAGACAAGCATGCGGTTGTTCGCTGGGACCTCAGAGGTGTTGAGCCAAGAGAGGTGGAGTGTCATGGTGAAAGAGCTACTTGCACAATTCCTTTGCAGTTTTGAGAGAGAAGCCACCAAATAGATTGCGTCAGTGAGGACATATGCCTTTGTTAAGCATGACATTGTGGTGATGCTTAGTTTCTTGGAACACTCTGAAAGACAACTGAGGTCCCGCCAGCTGACAGGCGTGGGAGGAGACCGGAGAGCAACTAGATGTCGGCAACGGAGCCTTCTCTCGTCTGTGTCAAATCTCACAAGGCGCTGACAGTTTGTCAGTCGCTGAATTTACATCGGTCCTTCATTAGCGCGAGTGGTTTGAGGTCCAGGGCTGTGGCAAGGTGGCGCATCAGCTCTCGGGTTTGACATCATCTGAGGAAACGTCAGGGCTGTCATGATGTGTTGAAGCCTGTGCGGGAGGAAGCAGAGGAGGAGGAGGATGTATTCCTAGACACGTCTTTACGAGACTTCCCTAATTGGAAAGAGGTTGGTGCGGAATGTTGAGATGTGCGGAGGAAGGGAAAAATGAGGAGGATCAGTTTGCTAGTTCCCCTCGACCCACAGGCTTGGGAAATCAAGGCGTCCAGATCTCTCACATGAGTGCTTGGATGCTCCATTGTCCGTGCCAACGATGATCCTCCGCATGTTAAGGCCATCAAAATGAACAAAAGTTACTGGGTTGGCCACCTTCCTTGGATCCGCCGGTACAAAACGCAAATATCTCGCTAGACCGCTTTCCTTCCCACGCCACCCAAATAGAGAGTAAAATTGCCAGGAACTGGAGACTTGCCTGATTGATTGTCAACTGGATAGTGGACCATCTGTTTGCGTCTGCTTCACGTTCCCCAAATGTCACTGGTGGAACAACATCAGCGACGTGACAGCAGTAGAGTGTGACAAGTAGGACGTTTCTTGAGCTGGCTTCTGTCAGAGCAGCAGGCAAGTGGGCAGAAGCCGTAATGGGTGACCTCTGGCAATCTTTATATTCCACCTCACCAACGCATGCAATGCTGGGCACACATCCAATAAAACAGAAGTAGGACCAGCTAAGATCATGGTGCACGACTATCTGATCTTAACACCGATGTTTTGTTGTATGGTTTCCAGTGGTGTGGCCCCAACTTGACTTTGTGGTATCCAAAATGCAAGATTCGTGCCCTTGAGGCTCGTGCTCGCCACGCCATCATAGGGGTGTTGGTATGCACCAGCTAGCCATGCGTCATATCTGAGCGGAACCTTCAGCACAGCTGGCAGAGTCATTACAGACAAACGCATCCGGCTTTCCACAGATTAATGTGGATACGTTTGACTTTCATGTCTCGCAAGATGAATCAGGCATGGATCTCTGATGATGTTGTGGCCCAATTGCCGAGTGTCACCGATTTAGTTGCGGTCTGACTTTCACAGATTCCTCTTCAAACAGAATGGTCCTCTTGAAAACTTTTTTTTAAAATGATCATTTCTTACTGCTATTTTTATTCTCTTTTCCCAAACAGTTCGCTTTTGCTGGTTCTTGCTGGTGAGTGAGACTGTAACAGACAGCAAGGTTTTCATGACAAACACCGTAATTCCATTTACTCACTTTTATCTTTAGAAGTTGTCGTTTTGTCTAATGTGGATTTTTGAGGTCATGTTGCTGGATGAGAGTAAGCTATAATTATGGTCCGTTTGGAACAGAAATGTGGGCTTTAGTGGCTATTTCTCCCTCACAATTTTTAATAGTGGCTGGAGAAGTCATAGTATTGTATAATTTTTTGGGGTTCAGTTGCTGTGAGATACAGCAATAATCATGGTCTCCTTTGGAACCAGAAATGTGGCTTTTAGGTGTCTATTTCTCCCTCAACAATTTTTAATAGTGGCCTCGTGAAGTCATTTTTATAATTTTTTTTTTTTTTGGGTCTGCTGCTTTGTGAATATGCAGCTCAAATGATATACAGGTTACTATTATAAAAAAAATTGTTTGTTATCTAGAACAGTCATTTTGTTTCTTTGCACATTGTCAAAGTGGCTCAAGGGTCAGCTTTGAATTTTTGGGGGTCATTTTGCTGTGATCATGCCAACTATATACAGGTCCTTATTTATAAAAATAAAATTGTGTTTCTAACGATGGGACATTTGTTTCTGTCCAATTGTTCGCAACGTGGCTCGCATGGGTCATGTTTTGAATTTTTGGGGGCATTTTGCTTGTGAATGCACTTTACTACAGGTCCTATTATAAGAAAAAAAGTTGTTTCTAACAGACAATTTGTTCTTCACAATTGTTCATCAATGAGTTGTCTCAGGGATGAGTGGTTGCTGTCAGAAACAGGAATGGTAGGACATTGTTTTATGGACACATATTGCAAAATGACTTTGTTTTTGCAAGATCTTTAACATAGCTATCTAATCCCTGTATTGAGCCAACCCACTTAATTTCAATTTAGAAAAAGTATGAGAAGATAACGCAATAGAGACATGGTGGTGATTCCATCCTATTTTGACAAAGTGTGTGTTTTTCTAGAATTAAACTACTAAAAAACTTGCACGTACAAATAGCTGGTGTAGAGAAATATAATTCCTCTGAATTGTACAACGGGAGGTACAGGATAAACTTGACCATGAATGTTAGGTTATTCAGAGGGACATGAGTATGGAGCACGGACAGAGCAACAAAGTACAGAGACAAATTCCCTTCCAGCACGTTGATGTAAAATGTGAGAAAAAGAATGCCCGAAGAAAAAGAGCACTTTGGGTGTACAGGAGAGCGTTAACCATCAGTATTCCAAGTGAAGATCAATTGGTCGCACTCATACGGGATTGGGGGCAAGCGTTACCAGGACAGGGACAGTACTATGTCCAGTGAAAGAATCTAAAATGGGGTTGATAGTCGTTTTTCAGGCACTTTTTAATCTGGGGTCATGCAGGTTTTGGGAACATTCTGTGGCCAGGCAGGTATAGTCAAATGTCCAGTGAAATAATAATGGTGAATGGAAAGATCGCTTTTCCACACTTTTTAATCTGGGGTCATGCAGGTTTTGGGGTCTCATGGGCTGTGTGCCCAGGACAGGGTTAATAGTCAGTGTCCAGATGAAACTAAAATGGATGGTTGAAAGATCACTTTTTCCGGCACTTTTTAGAAAATTGGTGTCATGCAGCTTTGGTTTGTGGGCTATGCTGTGGTCCCAGGACAGGTATAGTCAATGGTCCATGTGAAACTAAAATGGTGGTTGAAAGACTCCTTTTTCCTTGGGCAGACTTTCTTAATTGGGTCATTGCAGGTTTTGGCTCATGCTGTGGCCAGGCGAAAGTTATATTCAATGATCCAGTGACAACTAAAATGGGTGGTTGAAAGACTCCTTTTTCCAGGCACTTTTTAATCTGGTGGTCATTGCAGATTTGTGGGCTCATGCTGTGGCCCAGGACACGGTATAGTCAATGTCCAGTGAAACTAACAATGGTGGTTGAAGACTCCCTTTGCTTCCCTGGAACTTGTTTTTAATCTTGGGGTCATTGCAGGTTTTTGGGGCGTCATGCTGTGGCCCAGGGATCAGGTATAGTTCAATGTCCAGTGTATAGACTAAAATGGTGGTTCAAGATCCTTTTTGTTCTTGCACTTTTTAATCTGTGGGTCAGACAGGTTTAATGGTCATACTGTGGTACATAACAGGTATAGTCAATGTCCAGTGAAACATTAAAATGGTGGTTGAAAGACTCCTTTTTTCTTGCACTTTTTAATCTGTGATCAGACAGGTTCTAATGGTCATACTGTGTTACAGCAACAGTATAGTCAATGTCCAGTTGTGAAATCTAAAATTTCATATGAAGTGGTTGAAGAGGACTCCTTGTTGTTTCCAGTCGGTTTTTAATCTTGGGGGTCATGCATGGACGGTTTGGGGCTGTCATGCTGTGGCCTCTGGGACAGGTATAGTCAGTGTGTCCAATGTGATGAAACGTTGTAAAGAAGGAATAAGGTGGTTGAGGAAGACTCCTTTTTTCCAGTGCACTTTTTAAACTATGGGGCTCATGCAGGTTTGGGGCTCATGCTGATGGCAGCGACAGGTATAGTCAATTGTCGCAGTGAACTAAAATGGCTGGTTGAAAGAATCCTTTTCGGCACTTTTTACATTTGAGGTATGCAGGTTTGGGGCTCATTGCTGTGGCCCAGGACAGGGAGTAGTTTCTGATTTCCAGTGTGAAACAAAAATGGTGGTTGAAAGTGACTCTTTTTCCTCTGTTTCTGTTTTAGTTATGGTTTTTTTTTTGTTGGCACTTTTTAATCTGGGGGTCTTGCAGTGTTGGGGCTTTCATGCTGTTGGCCCGGAAAGGAATGTCAATGTACTTTCAGTGAACTAAAATGGTGGTTGAAAGAGAGTCCTTCTTTCCGGACTGTTTGTTTTAATCTGGGGGTATGCAATGGTTTGGGGCTCATGACTGTGGCCCCAGTGACAGCGTATAGTCAATGTCAGTGAAATAAAATAAGTGTTCGCAAAGACTCCCTTTTTCAGTCATTTTTAATATGGTGATCAGACCAGGTTTATGGTTCATACTGTGGATACAGAACAGGTATATAGTCAATGTCCAGTGAAACAAAAATGGTGGTGATTAAGACTCCTTTTCCCGGCGCACTTTTTAAATGTTTGAGGGGGTTCATGACAGGTTTAATGGCCATACTGCGGTCAAGGACGGTATAGTTAATGTCCAGTTTGAACTCTAAAATGGTGGTTGAAGAGACTCGCCTTTTTTCTGGGCGCTTTTAATCTGTGGGTCGACAGGTTTATTGGTTTTCATACTGTGGTACAGAACAGGTATAGTCAATGTCCAGTGAAATAAAATATTGGTGGTTGAAAGACTCCCTTTTTTCCGTTTCTTTATTGCTTTTATTTTTTTTTTTTGTTTTTTTGTTTTCGGCCTTTTTAATCTGAGGTCATGCAGGTTTGGGGCTCATGCCTGTGGCCCAGGACAGGTATGTCAAAATGTCGCAGTGAAACTAAATTGGCTTGCGTTTGAAAAACTCTTTTTTTCCACGGCACTTTTTAATCTGGGGTATGCAGTCTTTGTGGGCTCATGCTGTTGGCCAGGTACAGTTGTAATGTCGCAATGGTTCAGTTTGAAACAAAAATGGTGGTTGAAAATATGAGTCCTTTTTCGGCACTTTTTAATCTGGGGTCTTCAGGTTTGTGGTCTCTTGTTGTGGCCCAGGACAGGGATAGTCTTTTTCCAGTGAAACAAAAATGGTGGTTGTATAGACTCCTTTTTGCCTGCTGACTTTTTAATCTGGGGTCATGAAGGTTTTCGGGGCTCATGCTGATTGGCCGCAGGACAGGTTATAGTCAATGTCCAGTGGAACTAAAATAGTGGTTCAGTAATGAGTCCTTGTTTCATGCACTTTTTAATATGTCGGATCAGACTGGTTTAATGGTCAATTCACTGTGGTACAGAACACGGCTATAGTCCCCTCAAAAGTCCTAGTTGGAAAACTAAAATGGTGGTTGAAGTAGACTCCTTTTTCCGGCACTTTTAATTGAGGGTCAGACAGGGTTTAATGGTTCATACTGCTGGTCCAGGACAGGTATAGGTTAATATACACAGTTCAAATAAAATGATGGTTGAAAGATCCGTTTTTCTTGCACTTTTTAATCTGTGGTGTTCAGGACAGGTTTAATGGTCATACTGTGGTAGACAGAAGCAGTATAGTCATAAGGTCCACTTGTGAAACTAAAATCGGTGTTGAAAGACTCCTGTTGTTTCCGGCACTTTTTTTCTATTCTGGGAGTCATTGCAGCGTTTGGAGGATTCTATTTGCTGATGGTCCAAGGACCAGTGTATAGTCAATGTTCCAAGTGAAACTAACAATGGTGGTTCAGAAAGAGTTCCGGCGGATTTCCCTGCACTTTTTAATTTGAGGGTCAGAAGGTTTAATGGTCATAATGCGGTTCAGGACAGGTTATAGTTAATGTCAGTTCAACCTAAATGATTTGTTTGTGTTCGAAAGACTCCTCTTTTCTTGTGCACTTTTTTAATCTGTTTTTTGGGTTACGACAGGCTTTAATGGTCATATGTGTTGTGATACAGAAAGGTATAGTCAATGTCAGTGAAACTAAAATGGTGGTTGAAAGACTCCTTTTCCGAGCACTTTTTAATCTGGGGTCATGCAGGTTTGCAGGGCTCATGGCTGGGCCCAGGGATCATTGGGTTAATACGTACAATGTGCGAGTGAACAGAAAAGGGTGGTTGAAAGACGTCCTGTTTTTCTAGCACTTTTTAATCTGGGGTCCGCTTTGCAGGTATGGGGCTCATGATGTTGGCCTCAGGACAGGGATAGTCTTGTCCAGTGAAACAAAAATGGGTGGTTGAAGACTCCTTTTTCCGGGCACTTTTTAATCTGGGTTCATGCAGGTTTGGGGGCTCATGCTGAGTTCAGGGTCTGGGATATTCAATGTCCAGTTCAAGGAGAAATGATGGTTCAATATTCTAGGTTACTGCCTTTGGCACTTTTTAATTTGTGGGTCATGCAGGTTTAAGGCTCATGCTGTGGTGCAAGACAGGGATAGGAATGGTCTGTGGCTTTTATAACCTAAGTGTGTTGCCTAAGATGTAGCAGAAATCCTTTGACTGCTGTGGATGTTAATTCAGCTTCCCAGCCCTGTTTGGGTGTAAGAATAGGGTTTGTTGCTCTCCATAGACTTTAATGGTCATCGATCATAATCTATCATCGACCATCGAATATCTTGTCGATGATGGTCGACCATCGACCGATGTCGATGGCCAACGTAATCGCTTAACACTAATTGCAAGGTACAAAAATAAAATCACAGTTTTAGGAACAATTTAGTCTCCACATCAGAAATTTTTAATCTAAAATATATATCTACTGATTTACTTTTGGTGACAAGAGATTAATAATCACAGCATCATATTGTCTCAACTAGAACCATATGAGGGTTCTTCAGGGGGGAAAAATGTAGGGGAGTTAATGATGAATCTGGTATAATAAAAAATGCCAGAACACCTAGAAAACAGAAACGCCCGCCACTCTAGACTAAACACCATTAATGGGCAAATGGAGATAATGCTATCCATGCATTTTTTCCCCTGAGGAACTCTCCTGTGAACTAATAGGGGGAAATGTGTTGGGAAGGAAGTAAAAAAATTCTTCTTGTTTATTATATACTGAATTGACTACTACTGCATGAAGGTGGAGATCCCAATTAGGGTCTTAATAGGGTCTCTTTAGAATTAAAGTTTCCTGAGTGGGGCCGCCCCTATGGGTACAATGGACCTGCGGCACCTTTTAGGTGACAGATTGAGGTGTCTGATAGGGAGAGGACTGCCTTTCTGATTAGTGACTCCCCTTTTTCCAGCAATGGATAGCCTGGTACATCTAGCGGAAGAACCTACAGAGGACTCTAAAGGAATATGCAATGAGAGATCTCCTCAACCGTGAGTTATAATAAACATATACTTGTAATAGTTGAGACAATAGGATGCTGCCACCATATAGTATATCAGTAGAGATATATTTTTAGATTAAAAATAAGTTATATTTTAACCAGATACTTATACTATTTCTGTGACAAGGTAAAAAATAGAATAAATCAAAAATAATCCCCTACAAGTAATAGAGCTGCTGCATTGTATCATTGCATATTTAGAACATATTTACTTAAAGTGCAAGTGCTATTTAAAAAAAAAAAAAATCTGAGGACTTTATTTGCATCAAATTCAAAATAATGTAACCTATGTATCTATCTATGATACATCTTGTACAGTATATCAAGTTTGTGACAGGGGAAACCCCCTAAACCCCTTAAGTTTATTTGGAGAATTTATAAACTTGTATACGGGTGATGCAAATGAACGGGGCTGCAACCGTTTTCTGGCATGATTTGTACCAGGAACTGATGTTACTCCTGTTCAACATATTTTTAAAAGGCCTTTCACCAAAAACTGACACCCTTGACAGATTTGTATGCACCATGTCTTAAGGGGCATGTTGCATCACATTCATAAGACAAATTTATGAATGTGTCTTGATGGAATGTGACACCCAAATGTCTAATCAATGGCAATTTCAAACTGAGGAGACAAATTGTGATGCATGTTTTGGCGCATATTTTTGTCTCACAGTGAGACACATTGCTAAAGTGTTGTGAGACACTTTCATATATACTGATGAATGCTCCACTAACCTACAAACAAGTACGACTGTCTAGTCTGTTTTGAAAAAGTTAGAAACAGTTCATTTTAAAATTTGTTTTTGTTTTAGCACTTAAAAAAATTACATATTTCCCAAAAGTCGAGATTTCAACTGAACTGCAATATACTGGCATTACTGAATAAAATCTATCATAGCACAAAATCTTAATATGCAAATATTAAAATTTTTCTGCAAAATGTTTCAATATTTTGCACCTTCAAAGTCAGCTTCTTCAACGTTTATGGCTACATGATCAAAAGACATGAGATCATAGATTTATCACAATGTCAGGAATCTCCTGCCATACCTTGGAACTTGTTTACTGTGTTTGCCCTTAAGTTTGCCCTCAGTCAAGATGGTGGATCGTGTCTCAGCTGGGTGCCATCTTGTTTCCGGTTTCCTATTGCCAGCATATATAAACTCCTCAAGCCTGATTTTCCATTGCTTGAGTATTGTTTAACTCCTGCTATGCAGTCCACTAGCCTGGAACTTGCTTTCCTTGTTTTGTTCCTCACCTTTGTGGGTTTACCCCGCAAACTCTGATAACTACGTATCCCCTCACTGTGCTTCTCCTGACCTTGACTGGATTCCAGTCTACATCTCTGCTGCCCTCCGTTCCCGTCTGCATTCCCTTCGCTGGGCCCAAGCCAGCCCTCCGCCATTGGATTCCGGCGGGACCCAAATTTAACATGACAGGATCCCAAAAGGGAAAAAAGGGAGTCCCCCCGGGGGCGGGAGCCCGGGAAGCTCCCCTTAAAAACACTTAAAACCTGCTATGGCTAACAGGCGCCCCCGAGATCCCGGGCATTGAAAACTAAATGTGACGCCTTAAAGGGCCAACGGCCCCATAATTTTCCAATGTATGGACAAGTGACCCGGGAACTACGCGAAACTGTGCACCCCCATTTTTCCCCCCCGGGATACTCCCGGGAGAGGTCAAGCCGGCTGGACCACCCACTTCGGGGGCCCTGCCCTGCCCAAATTTCCCACCCTTCAGATTCGGGGGAGATCGGGGTCAAAATTTTTTTTTTTTCCGGGTTTTCCTCAATCAATGTAGGCAAACTTTCGACGAAAAAACCCCAAACGAAATTTTCCCTTTACAGACAGATAAAAGGCCCCTGTGTAAAAATAGGGGTTTAAGTCCTTTAATTGGGGGGACTCAAGACCCCCGGGGTTTTAAAATCCCCCTGGTGAGTTCATGGGACCCCTGAGCCCAATTTTTGATGATCCCAAAACGCGGTGCTACTGCTGAAGCTCCCAATACTATCCTTGCCCAGGGAAATTTTGGCCCCCGTTGCCATTATGCCATGGATAAAAGGGGTGGGCGGGCCCCGAAACCAACGAATGACCCCAGAAAAAATTGTCTTTTTTTTAGGAAAGGACTACGCAGGCAGTAAAAGAGGGAACTTCCCCGGGTGCAGGGGCCCCCCTTCGGGTTTGGGATCCCCTTTAAACACTGCATCCAATCGTTTAACCCGACTGTTTCAAACGATGACAGGAGAAAATTTGGGCTTTTTCAAAAATTTTGTTTACTAAGTTTTTCCCTGCCAGTCCCTCCCAGCTTTCCTAAGGGCCCCCAAAGGGAAGACCCCGCCAGAATCCAGGAATTGAGCCAAGAAAAGGGGATTTCCATATTAAAAATTGGGGAGAAACCGAAAGAGAGAGCCCCGGGCCCGGGGAAAAAGTCTTTGTTCTTTTGGGGGAAAAGTCGGGACCACTTCCTTAAAAAACTGCCCCCCCCCATCCAGGGATTTGGTGGCAGCCCATTAGGGGCCCAAGGACAGCTCAGATGAAGAATAAATTGTTTTCAAAAACAGATTTAAATCTGAAAAGCCCAATTATCCTTTCCCAAATCTCATCATTGGAAACCTTTCATATTAAAAAAGGGAAAACAAAGACTCTCATTATTCCCCCCATAAATTTCCCGGGGTTTAACTCTCAATGGGAAATTCTACCTCAGCTAGGGTTTAGATGGGGGGAAAGGGGCAATTTAAGGGGCCCCGCCCTTTTGCTCAGAAGCAGGGGGTTTTAAATTTTCAAAAAAAAACTCCCCCCGGGGAAAGGGAAAACAGTAATGGTTCCCCACGAACTCAGGGCCTTGGACCAAGGGGACAGAAACCACTTGAGATCTTTATAAAACATCCCATAAGGAATTCCTTTTCTTCCTTTTGGGATCTTTTCCCCCCACATTTCCCCTGTCTTCCAAAGGCCTCCCCCGGGCTACAACCCCAAAACCCATATAAACCGGGAAAACCAAGGAAAAAGCTTCCCAGCGGGGGTTTCCCCTTCCCTATCATTCTAACAAACCCCCAAAGACCCAGCTCAAGATAATAAAATAGTAGAGCACCCTGGGAATACAGGGAATTTGGGGAAACATCGCAGCAAACAAATGCAACAGGCTCCCCCCCCGACCCTTTTGATTCCCCCTTAAGACGCTCCGGGTGCACCTTTTTACCTTTTAAAAAACCCCTTCCCCCCTTGGCAGGCCCTTTAATTAAAAGCCCTAAAGGGGACTACATAGAAAAAATTTGGGGCCAAAGGGTTCATCCCGGCCCATCTTCCTCACCAGGGGGGCTCCCAAAATTCTTTTTTAAAGGGAAAAGGAGGGTTTCCTTTAAAGACCTTGCAGGGGACTACAAGAATTTTAAAACAAAATTAAAAATAAAAAAAACCGTTACCCTCTACCACTGTTCCCTGACACGGGGAAAAGGGGAGAAAATGCGAAGTTTTTTTTCCATATTAGACCCTAGGGAGGGGGCCTATAATTTTGGTCCAAACAGATCGGAATGAAGGAAAACTCCTTTTAGGTCCTTTTTGGACACTTTGAATTTTGTGTTTTTCCCTTTTTGCCTTTGAAAGGGCCCTGCCCCCCTTTTCAACATCTCGTAAAAGACATCTTTCAGGGGGAACCCCCCGGGATAAATTTTAAAATTTTCCCAATTTAAACTGGATTTGATACCTGTTTTTTCTAAACTCAAAGGAAAAAACACCAAAAGACTCTTTAAAAACTTGTTTCTGGAGGGCAAAGGAGAACCAATTTTTTACATTAAGATTGAAAAATGTAAATTTTCCCAACGGGACCGAGACCCAAATTTCCAGGGGTTTTACTAATTTCACCTCATGGTTCCCAAAGGGAAACCTCTACAAGTTTAAAAAGAAAATAGTAAAACGGGCCTACCCCCCCCCCCCAGAAACAAAAAAAGATTTTTTCCAATGTTTCATGGGTTTCCCCAAAACCTATAGACGCTTAAAAATAAAAAATTTCTGGGAAATACCTCCATCCACAGTTGGGAACTTAAGAAAGAAAAAATGCTTTTTTTTTGGTTTCCCAACACAAAATTTCTCTCCCCTAAAGGCCAAGTTCACTACACCCCCTGTGTTAGTTCACCCTGACCCAGAACCCCTTCTTTGGGGAAAAGTAGATGCTTCAAAACTGTGCTGGGGGGCAAATTCTGTTTTCAAAGAAACGGGAAGACAAGATTTTTAATTTACATCCTTGTGCTTTTTTTCCCCGACGTTTTTTCCCCCCCGGGGGAAGGAATTATGATGGGGGGGGAAAAAAAGAAACGTTAGCTATGTTGCACCCTTTTAAAAAAATGGAGACACATTTTCGGGGAAAAACCTCACAGAAAATTTAATTGTATTTCCAACACCTTTTAACGGGAAAATTCGTTAAAATCAAAACCCCTTTTTTTCCCCCTATTTTCCTCCCCAAAGCTCGGGGGAAAATTTTTTTCTAAAATAATTAAAATTTTGAAAATCTCTTACAGGCCCGGCTCTCGTAATGGCAAGGGGGATGCTCAAATCAAGAATTTTTCCCCAATGATTCCAAAAAACTATTCCCCCAAAAGAACATCTTCCTGAGTCTAATGTTGGGGGAGAAAATCCAAAATTAAAGACTTGTTTAAAAGAGAAAAAGAGGCCAAAAACACGGGACACCTTACTATCCCGGGAACCCCAACCGATGAGGGACATTGGTGCTCAAAAACAAATGTAAACCCCCCATGGCAAGCAATTATACATCCCCCAAAACCCTTTAAAAACGGAAGATTCTGGGCTAGCCCAGGGATTCAAAAGTTTGGGCTGGTCCCCAAAAAGAGTTCAATGAAGCAAAAATTTTTATCCCGTTCTTTTGGGGGCCCCCAATTCCCCTAAAGGTGTAAAAAGAAAATGTGACATCATGTAAACATCTTTTCCTAGATGCAAAAACCCCAAACGTTTTTCCCAGCCCCGGGTTTTTTTTAAACCCCTTTTTGCCAGTCCCCTCCCGCCCCGGGGGTTTTTTTCCATGGCTTTATCTTTGTTCTCCCTACCTCCAAAGGGGGGAAGAAAAACCATTCTCGGGGGGAAGTTCCCAAACCTCCCCAAAGGGGTGACATTTCACCCCCATGTCCCGGGTCAAAAACCCTCTGCCAAGGACATTTGGGCCCCTCATATTTTTAAAAAAAGGTTTTTTTCGTCTTCGGGTTTTTTCCCGGATAAAGTTTTCTCGGATCGGGGGGTCAGTTTACACCCAAATTTTTTGGCGGGGGGTTTTGTTGTTCAGCTTTTTTTTAACATTATTTTAAAACTATAAAACCGCCTTTAACCCACAATCAAAGGGGCCAGATGGAACGCACAAACGGGGACCCTGGATCGGGTCCCTTTCGATGCTAAAAATTTTGTCACCTACAAGTGACGGATTACTGTTTCGTGTGGGTTTTTTCGTACAAAAATTTTCCCAAAAAATCCCTTCCCCCAAAACAAACTCCTTTTTTGCAAATTTTGGAGAAACCATCCAAATATTTTTCCCCAAAAAATTTTCCCTGCTGTTTCACATTTTCCCCAGCTCTGGGGAAAAGGGATTCTGCTTTACAAAAAAATTTACAGTTTACTAAAAACATTTAGAGGGGGGTCAAGAAAAAAAACAAGAAGATGGCCAGATAAACATTGTAGGCCAGCCCCAAAAATTTTTAAAAGTGGGGGAAAAGGGTTTTCCCCCCTTTTTTCCCCACCAAAAATTTTTAAAAATTTTCGATCCCTTTCCCCCCAAAAAGGGGACAGAAGTTTTCGGGCCATTTTAGATCATCAAAAAATCAGTCCAGTAGCTTTCGGCCCAAACTCCCACCAACTATGAAAATCCCCCCGTTTTTCATGTGTCTCTGCTAAAGCCTGCCGTCCCCAAAACCCTTTCCGGGACGTGTTTTTTCCCTCCTGAGGGAAATGAGATTGATGGGCAAAAACATTTGTTGGGGAGCAAACCCGGCCTCGAAAATTTTTCCAGAAACCACTAAAATTCCCTCTTTAATTTGGAAAAGGTTTATGGGCCCGAAGAAAATTTTCTTTGGGAACCAGTGGGAAACATCAATGCTCCCCCGACTGATAAGAAAATTTCATGAAAGACACCCGGGAAAATAGACCAAGTCGGGTATCTCCAGGGGCCACTGTTAGGTGGGAGTAATTCGGGAATCCCCCAATCCCCTTGGAACTTTTTTTTACGTTTTTTGCCCTTAATTTTGCCCTCAGTAAGAGGGTGGGATCTTTTCTCAGTGGGTCCCACTTGTTTCCTTTTTCCCTGTTCCCGCATAATAAAACCCCTCAAGCCTGACTCCATTGTTTGGGTTTTTGTGTTAAGCCCCCTGCATCCCAGCCCAACAAACCGGGGAACTTCCCTTTCCTTGTTATTCCCCTCCCCTTTTTGGGGTTTTCCCGCAAACCCCATACCTACTTACCTAACTGGGCTTCTCCTAAAACCTTTTGGATAAAATCCAGTTACATCTCTGCTGCCCCCTTTTTCCGGGTCTAAATTGCCTTCCCCGGTTTCCAACCCCATTTCCTCGCCATTGGATTCCAGCTGTATCCACTAGTAACGTGACACACAACTTGAAAAGAGTATTGCCAATTTACACATTTATAGCAATCCACTGATTATGCCTTTAATGTCTGAATTTGTGAGTCCTACCTCTGGGACTCTTACATGTCTACAGAATGGAAGTCCCTTTAACACTAATTCCATTTAGTGCAATGGCTGCTAAGAATAAAGAGGTGACTGCAATTATAACTCTTTTTATTGATCTTTATAGGATTTCTGAACAACGGCAAGTTTTGTTCAATACAGGTCTTCAAAACTTCTATACAAATGAGCAGAGAGAGAACTGAACATGCGTTGGCTACTTAATTATTTGTAGCAGCTGTAACACAAAGCAGGATGTTGATTTGGATGACTCCATTTAGGGGACAGGTGCAGAAAGTTGGGATATGCCCCTATTAAACATTTATGGCATAGCCACAGGATTTATTTTGTGAGACGGAATATTATTTAATTTATTGGTTTTGCTAATGACTGCTACATCTAAAATAATAATAATAATAATAATAATTAATAATAATCATAAATATTTGAAAATGATATTCTCTAATCTAACAGGAAAAAATACATCCATAACTTGAAATCTGATTGAATATTTCACATTTTTTTGTAATTCAAATTCATATGGAAAGCATAGTCTGTTAGGGGAATAGTAAGTTTCCATAGGAGTCTTTGGATGCCGTATTCCAACTCTACCTTTATAAAAGAGTTTAAGCCACTGTATGTTCAAGAAACCCTTTCTGACATTATTCCTTTTGCATCAAATAAACAAAAAGGTTTAACCAATATTTTTTTCTTGGTTAGGCAAAGCATATTCAGACACTTATCTTTAAGATCTCACACTTCTAAGCTTCCTGTTTTTCCCATTTATGATAGAACATCCATTTCTGGGGTCTTAGTTTTGCACCTGCTATCACTTAATATTAGCAAAAATAAATGAAAAAAATAAATACATACACAGCAATTTAGAATTTACCAGTGATTAATAATAATTTTATAAAAATAAAATTCATATTTTTATGTTGCATAATACAGAGCCAATGGCAGATAATAAAGGCTTCTGTGCTGCCATGCTCCTGCATAAAGTGACAAATATATATCACTATCACCAGCATTTATAGATGTACTCTTGAGACAAATTGCATTACAACACTTTTTCTGTATTGAAACTTTCCACGTAACAAATACACGATAATAAATGTCATATAAAGTGATATGCTTCTAGGCAAATATAACCTGTGGTTACAGTTTAACTTAAACCTCTCGTTCATGTAAATATTTTCATCATGCTGATGTAGAGTTCACAATCAACAGTCTTGCGGCACACCTGTGTGAAGTTTCGATGGAGGCTCACTTTTGGTCAAGCACCAATAGTAATAGATGTTATCACCTTTTTTTATCTGCTATCACATCTACAAATCCAACAAATGTTAAAACTATACATAAAGTGCTACAAATGGATTTTGGGAAGAGGTGTACATAGAGGTATATATGAACAGTTAAAAGATACAGAGGTGCTTATGTATTAAAACAGTCTGGAAGTAAAAATGTGTTGCACATAGCAACCAATCAGAGCTCATAGTAACCAATAAGATCTCATGTCATCAATCAGAGCCCATGCCGACCAATTAGAGCCCATAGCAAAAAAATCAGAGCTCATAGCAACCAATCAGAGCTCATAGTGACTAATCAGAACCCAAAGCAATCAATCAGAGCTCATATCAACAATCAGAGCTCATAGCGACCAATCAGAGCCAATAGCAACCAATCAAAGCTAGGCTTTTTTTTCGTCCAGAGCACTATATGACATTAAAGCTGAGCTCTGATAGGTTGGTATGAGCTCTGATAGGTTACTATGAGCTCTGATAGGTTGGTATGGGCTCTGATTGGTGGCTATGAGCTCTGATTGGTTGCTATGGGCTCTGATTGGTTGCTGTGAGCTCTAATTGGTTGCTATGAGCTCGGAAAGGTTGCTATGGGCTCTGAATGGTCTCATAGCAATGATTCAGAGCCCATGGCAACAATCCCAGCTCATAGCGACCAATCAGAGCTCAGCTTTAATTTTTCCAAAGCACTATATGAAATGAAATTTGAGCTCTGATTGGTCGCTATGGGCAAAAAAAGACTTTCTTACTGCTAGACAGTTTACATACATAGGGCCCACTATCTATATTGAAGAGGGAACGACATGAAAACAACCCCCGGCAATGCAACAGCATCTTAAAAGTAGATATATTGGTTAATCTGCAAAGCACAAAATAATAAACACGAGTCACATTATTATGACCACTTCCTATTTTTTACATTGACAGCACATAGTTCAGGAAATAAGCCACTTGTCGTAATCTCGCTTGAGGGGTACATAAGGTGTACAATAGGCTGTCACATATGCCTTGTTGCTGTCATGGGTAAATTCAAACTCTCATTACTACTCTTATTCTTTCTCGTCTGGACTACTGTAACTCCCTGCTTATCGGTCTCCCTCTCTGCAAACTCTCCCCTCTACAATCTGTCTTGAATGCAGCAGCCAGGCTCATCTTTCTTTCCAGCCGCTATACTGATGCCTCTACCTTGTTTCAGTCACTGCACTTGCTGCCCATTCAGTACAGGATACAATATAAACTCATCACACTCACCCATAAAGCTCTCCACAGCACTGAGTCATCCTACATCTTCTTCCTCTTCTCTGTCTACCACCCTACCCGGTATCTCCGCTCGGCGGATCTTAGACTACATTTCTCAGTTATTTTAACCTCCCATGCCCGTCTCCAAGATTTTTCACGGGCGGCACCAGTTCTCTGGAACATACTACCACAGGTGATCAGGCACACTCACAACCCTCATAGTTTTAAGAGGGCTCTGAAAATACATTTTCTCAGTCTGGCATATCAAGATCCCTAATTGCTAACCAACTCCCACCCCCCTCTCTCCCCCACTCTCTAACGCACACATTTTCTGTCACTCTCTGCAATTCAGCACTTATCTGTATATAGATGTACTGTCAAGGTGGCAGGTCCATCTGAATTCTATATAAACCACCCCATATTTATGTCACATGGCTGGACCATTGTAAACCTAGCACTTCTTACCCTTCCTCTCACCCATACATCCTAATAGATTGTAAGCTCTTGCGAGCAGGGCTCTCACACCTTGTGTATCATCTGTAAGTAGCTTTTCATTGTGCAATGTATGTCTTTTGTCTGTACCTACACCCTCCAAATTGTAAAGTGCTGCGAAATATGTTGGCGCTATATAAATAAAGGTTATTATTATTATTATTATTAATTTGGCGATTGGCTTCCAGGCTCAAGAGTGGTGGTATTTCTGGAACTGCACAGTTTGAAATGAGTTTGAATTCTGCTGTGGTGGAAAGCCCATTGAGAATAAGTGACAAGAAATTACGGGCCGCTACATTTGATTAATGTGAGAGAAGGAAAGGTAAACATCGACTACAAAGGTGTGAGAGGCTGAACTGACACATTGAAATTAAGCAGTGGGCCATTAGACTTGTCTAAAACAACAGTTCAGCAAACCAGCATGTGGGACTCCGAGTTAGATAGATGATTACTGCACTTTTGCTAATAAAGTTGCAGCAGCAAAAAAAAAGCTATAATAAATGAAATTTTTCAGTTTTCATGCCTTGGACCTTCGCTGATTGGCAATGGATTGCCTTCTGCGATGAGTCACATTATCTGCTTCATCAAAGAAATGGACATTCGTGTTAGGTGAGGAGAAAAAGCAGAGAACAACCCCTCTACAACTATTGCTGGAAGAACACAAGCTGGGGGTGGCAGCGTTATGGTCTGGGGAATATTTTAGTGGAATTATGTGGACCCATTTATCCATGTGGATGGTGCTCTCAAGCAGTTTGGGTAACAATCTATCCTCCCCATGTACAACCATACATGCTGATTATCTTCTTTGGGGCAGATGGGATCTTCAGGCCAGACAATGTGTCATGTCCCATGGATAGAAATGTCTGACATTGGTTAGAAGAGTAGGGTCAAGACTTCCAAGTATTACCCTGCCCCCTTATTCCCATGTTTGGTGACCCTGGTTGGTAGTGTTGGCTCTATGGACCCTTCAGCAGCTATGCGATGCAGTCAGCATGGCTTCAGATACCTGCAACAACCTACAAGGATCTTATTGCTGTCACTCTTAGCTAATGTCAATGCAGTTACTCTAGATATTAGCTGATGGTCACAATAATATTACTCAACTGTGTACATTTTCCTGGTCAAATATCACTCAGATGGCATTTAAATGGAACCTGTCACATAGGTTATGTCCCCCTTGCTGAGGACAGCACAGGCTAGTGACAGACCTGCTGTTTATAGCGCTGTGTCCCTTATTCTGTAAGATGCTGGAGTTTTAGAGCATTGAATGCTCAAATCTTATTCATAAGCAGGTGCTAGCCCCACCCACCAAAGGCTAGCCCCGCCCACCCAACAGTTGTACAAATGTTTCTACCTATTCAAAGTAATAGGTTAGTCAGTTATGAGGTGGGCGGGGCTAGCCTCAGGTGGGCGTAGTATGAAAAAACTGACACTTTCATGACTCTTTTCTGGCTGAAATCTGCAGATGTGAACACTAAATACTCGAACACTACAGCATCTTACAGAATAAGGGATACAGCGCTGGAAAGAGCATGTCTGTCACTAGCTTGTGCTGCCCTCAGCAAGGGGGGCATAACCTAAGTGACAGGTTCCCTTTAGGATGGCACCACAGAGTCTGAATGAGTGTCTTGTACATTACACACACCTCCCCGAAATTTACCCTCTTAACATTTTAATGTTAAAAAATTATTTTTTTTTATCCAGTTTTAGGTCAAATTCTATATGTGTTCTAATAATAAATAGTAAAAAAATAAAATAAAAAACATAACATTTTGCATTTACACTTTGCTAAATAAGAAACAAAGGTGAGAAGATGGATTTGTTTGGTCGGCTATTTCTTGGTGGGCTTTGGTCCCATTTTTAGGGAAAGGTAATATGGTATAAACCCCTGGGAAACTGTATACGGTTTCATTCTGACATTGCTTACAAAAATGGGTTTTTTAGGATTATTTCGACAAAGTTGAAACGGCAAGGTTTTTTGTTATCGAAATTTTTAGTCATGCGATAATTAGGCAAAAATTGTGTATCTATTAGATCGCGCCCTTTTGGGCTTCCTGTAATTTTGGCGGCCAGCAAATCAGATTTCAGAATGAGCAGGGTGAGATGTGGGTGCGAGTATGACTGGGTGTGTATGGTTGCGATTGGCGGGAAAAAAATCACATGCCCTGTTTTAATAGAACAGGTTTCCTGTTCGCCTCAGTGTCTTCAGCGTCTCATGGGGAGTAGGAAGTGCGCTCTGTGTGGCCAAACAGCTCGGAAAATTTTTTTCTTTTTCTGACAGAGAAACTTACTTTTAGCTGTGCCCTTCAATTTGTTGATTAGGATTGGAAGTTTTAGAGTTAGGTAAAAAAAATTTTTAAAGGGCATTACGTGTAAAGCAGGGGGGCGGGGGGGGGGGGGGGGGGCGAAACTCCCAAGTCTATAAGAACCCTGGATAAAGTTCCCCAAGATTTTGTGTAGACTTTGCCTGCATATTTTATTTTTAAAACGTTTGTTTTAAAAAATATTTCCTGGATATTGGGCGCCTGCCTTATATCAGGAAAATCATTTCTAGTAATGCAGGTCTTGTTTTAGGTGCAAAACTCCCTTTTTTTCAGTATATTTTTCAGATAGGTGTTCATTTTTTTTTTTCCCCCATTCCCCTTTTTATTATCCACCTTGCACTTAAATCTTAAAAGCAATTTTATTTTCAAAGGTGAATTGAAAGGTGCAAAAATTAGTGTATTATACGAAAACATAACAGAACGTGTTTTTTTATTTGGCGCACTAAGTTTGTTCATTGACCAGTTTGCATGTAAATGTGAAAACAGCATTTTTTTAGTCACCATAGGTGAATTGAAAGGTGAAAAAAAATACGTGTATTTACGAAAACTAAAGATACGTTTTTTTTTGACTTTGGCGCAATCCTTTGTTTATTGACCCAGCTTGCACGAAATTTAAAACAGAAATTTTTTATGTACCCAGGTGAATTGAAAGGTGAAAAAATAAATTTTTTTATCGAATACATTTCGTAGTGTTTTTTTATTTGGGCACTACGCTTGTTCATTGACGCGTTGCATGTAAATTTAAAACAGCAATTTATGTCACCCAGGTGAATTAAAAGCTGAAAAAAATAACGTGTATTTTTACGAAAAATAAAAAGATACGGTTTTTTGACTTTGGGCACTAAGCTTTGTTCTTGACGCAGCTTGCAGTAAATTTAAAACAGAATTTTTTGTCACCCGGGAAAATTGAAAGGGTGCAAAAAATACTTTTTTTTAAACAAATAATTTCAGATAGTGTTTTTTGACTTGGCGACTACGGGTTTTGTTCTTTGACGCAGCTTGCAGTAAATCTTAAAACAGCAATTTTATGTCCCCACAGGTGATTTAAAAGGTGCAAAAAATACAAGTTTTTTAATGAAAAATAACCAGATAGTTTTTTTGACTTTGGCGCAATCAGCTTTGTTCATTGACGCAGTTTGCACGTAAATCTTAAAAAAACAGAAATTTTTGTCACCACAGGTGAATTGAAAGGTGCAAAAAATACGTGTATTATACGAAAACATAACAGATCGGTTTTTTGATTTGGCGCACTACAGCTTTTTATTGACGAGCTTGTAGTAAATCTGAAAACAGAATTTTTTTAGTCACCTAGGTGAATTAAAAGGTGAAAAAAAAACCCTTTTATTATCCGAAAACTTTTCAGATACGTGTTTTTGACTTTGGCGCATAAAGCTTTGTTCATTGACCCAGCTTGCACGAAAATTTAAACAGAAATTTTATAGTCCCCCAGGTGAATTGAAAGGTGAAAAAAAATCCCTGTTTTTAACGAAAACATAAAAGAAAAGATTGTTTTGACTTTGGGCACTACAGCTTTGTATTGACGAGTTGCATAAATTTTAAAACGAATTTTATGTCACCAAGGTGAATTAAAAGGTGAAAAAAATCCCCTTTTATTATAGGGAAAAAACTTTTCAGTACGTTTTTTTTGATTTGGCGAATACGCTTTGTTCTTTGACGAGCTTGCACGTAAATCTGAAAACCCAGAAATTTTTATAGTCACCACAGGTGAAATGAAAGGTGAAAAAAAATCCCGGGGGTTTTAAACCGAAAAATAACGATACGTTTTTTTGCTTTTTTTGCCCAGTCCCGATTTGTTGATAGGACCCTTGAAAGTTAATTTGAATCCAGCAATTTTTTTTTTGATTGAGGGTTTTTGAGAATAGCTGTGTTTTGCCGTCTTTTAAAGAGGGAATTTCCAAAATCTTCCTACCTTCTCAAATTTGTATATTTCTGAACATGGAGCGAAATTCAGGTGGTAAAGCGAGCAAAGAGGGGGGTAGCCATGGGGGTAAAGGTACGGGGAAAAGGTGTCCTTCCCCAGTGCTGGGACAACCCACGATGCCAGCGGATCGTCTTTGCGGCCCGTTCGGCCCCTGTATCGCTGGGTCGGGCCCTGTAAATCCCCGCCCGAAACAGCGTCGCCAATTGTCCTTCAGTGGTTAATGAACCTGCACCCAAAAGTCTTCCCTCCCGCCCTCCCAGTACGGCCAAAAATGTGTATCAGCATCTCAGCAAACCGTCCAACGAAGCAGCCAAATGCAACTGTGTCCCCCATGTGGATAATCCTTTTGTTGAAGCCTTTTTGATGGAAAAATGTGGTTGGGGTCAGAAGGCATGTTAAAAGATCAAGGGGGGATGATTTATTTGCTTGATCCCCAGTTATGATCCCATCGAGGAGGAGAATGAAACCGGTCAATCGGCAAAATCCCGGGCGGTCGGCAACGTTGCAGGCCCTTTTGCTTAGCCCGCGCCCCGGATGCAGAAAGTAGGAGCCCAAAGTACCTGTGTTGATGTTGTGTATTACGACATTGCGGACCCCTCGTGGTTTTTCGAAAATTTTGCTTGCGAGCGTTCATCAGTGGACGAGTAGGAAGCGATGCGGTAGTGTAAATACGGGTCCCGCCATAAAAAGGGAGAGGGCGGGGGAAAAGAAGTCCGTTGATTGATTCGCCAGCCCGGTCGCGAAAACCCCGCTCCTCGCTTATCGCCGTCAGAAAGGTCAGGGCCCTTAAGCCTGGGCCTTTTTGAGAAAAACCTTGATTTACCCGCAATGTATATGCCGTTTTCCCGGGTAAACCCCTAAGTAGAGGCAAGAACCCTTTAAAAGTGGTTAACCCCCACCAAAACAGGGTTGTCCATGCACGAATGCATGAGTTGAAATGGAGGGAAAAACTTGGCCAAAAAGGCCAGCCGACGGGGGCCCCTCCAACCACTGTCCACCCTTGTCTCCGCCTCCCTCCCCCCGCCACACCAAGCGTTCTCAGCTGCCCATATTCTAGAATCATGATCAGGGACACCCTGCTTCACCTCACCGTCGCCCAAGTCCCCCCAGCACCCCAGGACCCCCCTACCCCCTTCTCCTTCTGCCGTTTGGACCTGCAACGCCGAAGGGCCAGTTAGCAGCCACCCTGCTGTTTCCAGGTTTGGGAGCAGGAAAACACTTTAACCCCAAAACCATCCCAAAGCAAAACCTGAATGTCGGCATTGCCGGTTTTTGGGCCCTTTGGGAAAATTTTCCCTTTTCCCGTTGGTGGACAAAGTGGGTTCCCCCAGTTTTGGGCCCCTTGCTCCCCCCTCCGATGCCAAGAGGCATTTTTTTGCCAGAAAAGCTGTCCCCCCCCGGCCAGCCCTTTCATCTAAAATTTCAAGCGATTGTCTGCATCTGTGGCCGGAAAAGTCCATTGCCACCGACATGGACTAGAAAGCCGGCCCAAAGGGGCCGCATATCTCTGTGACAGCTCATGGGTGAGTGGGTGGGGGGTCCTGGGGGGCGGTGGTCTCGGGCTGGGCGCCGCTCTTCAAAACCGCAGGGATGGTGAAGTTTTTCCCCTAAGGCCCTCTGGTGGATCCAAGTGCCCAGGAAAACCAACCCGTTTTGAAATTAATCTGTCTTGGAGACCGTCCCCAACAGGTAGGAGTGTGGATGGCTCCCCGCAAGAGCCCGAGCGTGGCTGGGTGAAAAGAAACTTTTGCAGGCAAGGTGGTATGCGTTTAACGGGCGAAATCTGTGGCCCCCCTTTAAGTCGGTGGGCGGGAAAACACATCCCTTGCCGGGGAATGTAAAACCCGGGTCGTCCAGAAATTTTAAAAGAGTTACCGGGTCGGGACTGCCTGCTGAAAAAGGGCTGGGTCTGATTTTTTAAACCCCCCGTTCCCCCCCCTGCTTGCCCCGGGCCTGGCTGCGTTGCAGGTAGCTCGGCCTCCCCGTCAACCGTCTCTTTGTTGACGTGGAAACACGCTAAAATTCCACCCTCCACATGCTCCGCGATTGGGCAGCAGCGCAATGCCATTACGCGTAGAAGGGACAAAAGGGGCCCTGAAAAGGCGGTGCGGACTCAGGGTGTTGAGCCCCGAGGTGGGGAGGTGAAAGAGCTTGCCCCATCTTCCCATTTTTGAAGGAAAAAGCCCAAAATGTTTCAGTGCGGCAATGCCCTTGTCAGTGAGCTTTGTGGTGATTTATTTCTAAAACGTTTTGGCACCTGAAACAAAAGGTCCCGCCAGCGACGGGGAGGAGGGAAACAGATGGGGAAGGGGAGTCTTTCTCTTCGTAAAACCCACAAGGCCCGACATTTTCACAATTTCATGGGTCTTATTAGGCGTGTTTCGGGGTCCGGTAGTGAAGGTGGCGTTCAGTTCAGGGCGCATCATTCAGGAAAGTCGGGCTGGTTAAAGCTTTTCCCGGAGGCAGCGGAGGAGGGGAGGTTTGCTGCCCCGATGTTCCGACGTCCCTGTTTGGGAAAGGGGGTTGGCGTGAATTTAAGGGGAGGAGGAAGATGAGGAAGATCAGTTTGTTTAGTCCCCCGACCCAGGGTTTGGGGAAATAAAGGCTCCATCTCTCACGAGTGTTTGGATGCTCCATTTCCTCCAACATGATCCGCATTAAGGCCCATCAAAATGAAAACAGTTCTGGGTGGCCCCCTGGATCCCGGTACAAAAAAAAAACTCGCACTTTCCTTCCACCACCCAAATAGAGAGTAAAATGCAGGAAATGGAGACCTTGTGTTGTCAACTGGAGACATCTGTTGCGTCTGTTCAGTTCTTCAAATGTCAGGGTGGAACAACCCCAGGGGCAGCAGTAGGTGCCAAGTCGCGTGCGGCAGCAGAAGCAGGAAAGGTGGCAGAACCCAAAGGGTGCCCTTTGCAATTTTTATTTACCACCTCACCAAAACCATGCAATGAGGGCACAATACAACCCCCAGAGACCAGTTAAATCAGGGCACGACTTCTGCGTCTCAACCCCGATGTTTTGTTGTTTTCCGGCCCCCAAATTAGACTTTGGGTATAAAAAATGGACGAATGGCCCGGTTGGCTCGCCACGCCTGAGGGGTCCCTGCCCAGCGCCAGGTCATATCTGAGCGGGCCCTTCGCACACCCGGAGGGTCTTTAAAAGACAAACCATCCCCCCTTTTCCAAGATAATGTGGTCGTTTGCTTTCATCAAGATGAATCAGGCATGGATCTCTGATGATGTTGTGGCCCAATTGCCCAGGTCACCGATTAGTTGTGGTCTACTTCAATTCCTCTCCAAACAGAAATGGCCCCTTTAAAAAAACAAATTTTTAAAATGATCGTTCTTACTGAATTTTTATTTCGTTCCCAAAAGTTTATTTTTCTGGTTTTGTGTGAGGGAAAGTAAAAAAACCCAAGGTTTATGACAAAACTAATTCCCTTTACTCACTTCATCTTGAAAATTTTTCGCATTGTCAATGGTTTTGGGTATGTTGCCCCAAATTTTTAACGTGGTGAGAATCATATTTATAATTTTTTGGGGTATGTTGTGGAGATACGCAATAAATTTTTTTTCCTTTGGAAAAGAATGTGGCTTTTAAGTGGCATTTCTCCCTCAATTTTTAACAGGGGTGCAAAGTCAATTTATAATTTTTTGGGGGGCATGTTTCTTGAGATAAAGCTTAAACATTGGGCCTTTGGAAAAGAATTGTGGCTTCTAAGTGGCATTTCTCCCCCACAATTTTTAAAAATGGGAGAAGTCATTTTTATAATTTTTTGGGTATGTGCTTTGAAAAGCAGCTTTCTACAGGTCCTATTATAAAAAATGTTGTTTCTAACAGACATTTGTTCTTACAATTGTCAAGGGGCTCAAGGGTGATGGGGCTGTCAGAAAAAAGGAAAAGGTAGGACATGTTAAAGGGGCCATATGCAAAAAAGATTGTTTTTCAAGATCTTTAACATAGTATCAAACCCCGTATTTAGACAACCCCCTTTTAAAATAATTAAAAAAAAGAGAAAAAAGACTGGTGGGATTCCATCCTTTTTTTTAAAAAGTGTTTTCTAGAATTAAACTATAAAAAAAATTTATGTACAAATAGCTGTTAAAAAAATTCCCCTGAATTTTAAAGGGGGGTAAGGAAAAATTGACCAGATGTGTTTATTCAGAGGAAATGGGGTTTGGGGCCGGGGCAGAGAACAAAGTCAGAGGGCCATTTCCCCCAGCACGTTGAGTAAAAAGAGAAAAAAAATGCCAAGAAAAAAGGGGACCTGGGTGGAACGGAGCGTTAACCACCCCGTATTTCCAACTGAAGTCAATTGGCCGCATCATACGGATGGGCAAGCGTACCAGGTCTTGATGTTATAGGAAGGGTGGGTTTTCACACTTTCCCCTTCCCACTTGCTTCAGCCGACGTTTTCGTTGCTGCGTCTTGGGGATTTTAACCCGGTGTTAATGATGCAGACGCCCGCCTGGGCTCTCAACCCCCACCCACTGTAATCCGGCCGGTCTGCTGTGGGACAGGACAGGTATAGTCAATGTCCGTTCAACTAAAATGGTGGTTGAAAGATCCTTTTTCCGGCACTTTTTAATTGTGGGTCAGGGGCGGTTTAAGGGTCAGCGCGGTCAGGCAGGGTTTTTCAAATTTTCCGCTCAATAAAATGGTGGTTGAAAAATCCTTTTTCCCGGGACTTTTTAATCGGGGGGTCGACGGTTTAATGGTCATACTGCGGTCCCTACAGTTTCAGTCAGTCCAGTGAAACTAAAAATGGGGTTGAAAGACTCCTTTCCGGGACTTTTAATCTGTGGGTCAGAAGGTTTAAAGGGTCATGCTGGGTCCAGGACAGGGTTTGTCAAATTTTCCCGTTAAATAAAAAGGTGGTTTAAAGACTCCCTTTTTCGGCCCCTTTTTTTTTGGGGTCAGAAGGTTTAAGGGTCATGCTGCGGGCCCGGGGGGGAAAAAAAAAAAACCCCCCGGGGTTTTTTCATGTCAGTTTAAAAAAAAATGGTGGTTCAAAGATACTTTTTCCGGCACTTTTTTTAAACTGTGGGCATGCAGGTTTTTATGGTCATTTTTGGTTCCAGACAGGGTATTCAATGTCCAGTTCAGTAAAAATTTATGGTTCAAATAATATGCCTTTGGACTTTTTAATTTGTGGGTGTGCAGGTTTAAGGGCATTTCTTTTTTCAAGACAGGGGTAGTGAATGGTGTGTGACTTTTTTTCTGTGGCTTTTATAGCCTAAGTGTTGTGCCTTTAAAGTGCAGGTTCCATTTGATGTTGTGGCTTTTTCCGCTTCTCCAGCCTGTTTGGGTGTAAGAATGAAGGTGTTGTTTTCTTCCCTTGGGCTTTAATGGTCATGGAGATGATCGACTATCGACTATCGAAAACCTTTCGTGGTGGCCGACTATCGACTATCGCCCGATGTCGATAGCCAACGTATTCGCTCAACACTACAAGAAACATTTCCACTGCATATTCTTGTTAGTTTCAGAAAACCACACTATTTCCTTCTAATTTGTTGTGCGTAGAATGCAGTTAAGATTAATAGATAATAATGCTGAGCTTGAGGTTTCTGACATTTAGAAATCGTCCCCACCTACACAGAAATTACTGTACAACCCTGTGATACAGTATATACCACCACAAACCATATGACTCATAAAACTCCCCTTATGGCTAAATTATCAAAGTGTATTTTAAAAATGTTTAAAAATTGAAAATTAAAATTTTTAAAAGAAACCCCAAACATTGTGGGGCCCAAAAGGGAAAAAAAAAAATTTTTTAAACTGCCCCAAAAAAAAAAATTCCATTGGGGAATTTTCAAAAATTTTAATTATTTTTTCCCAAATAGGGTCATTGTGACAGCAAGCAAGTGGATTTCTATTAGATTAACGGAACATTCACACAAATTTCTGCTGCAAAATTTCGAGTGTAATCCAAAATAAGGGGGACGGCACATGAGTACAGAATGCTCCAGGGAAAATCTTCAACATTTCTGAAAGTAAATTTGCAGCTTCAAATCTGCATTTGAAAAAAAAAAATGCATTTAAAATTGGTAGTTGCAGATTTTGTTGTGAGTCTCATGGTATAGGCAGCAGAATCCTCAACAGCTACGGATTTATTGCAGATTGTGAGTTTCTCACTCAAGTCAATGGGAAAAATTTGCAATAAATCTACAGAGTTTCAACAACATAAATTGACTTACTGCAGATTTAGGACATGTCCCCATGACACGGGCTTTAGGACGGTTTTTAGAGGTTTGGTTTTTTCCCAAAAAAGGGCGCATCCCCCGCGTGCCTTTATTTCAAAACTGCGTCGTTCGGGTGTCCTTCACTCCCACTGCTCGGACACCCTTACAGGGTGCGGGACGTCTTGCTGCACCAATGTTCGCAAGAGTTGTATTTAAAATCTATTGGTAATTTTGTTGTCTATTGTGTGGGTTCTTGTCATAGGTTTTGTGGGTTAGTTTTTCCCTTTCCTTTTTCCCCATGTGGACCTGTTTATTTTTTTAACTTTGTAGTGCCCGCACCAAACCTTGTGGGGTCCATCCATGCACCCCTTCTGCATTCTTTTATTGGGGATTTGGGTTTGTGAGTATATATAATATAGCTACTTTTGGGGTTTTTTTTGCTTCAAGTGTACTGCTTATCCTAGCTGTACACCTTTGCCCTTGGTCTTGTGTTCTCTAATCTTCCCCTGATGAGATCCCCTATTGTGGATTGAAACATGTTCATGTTGGGATTGGACCTGTAGGATATATTTTAGGGATAGCTTTTGCAGGGTCAGGCTCCTGCCAGGACCGCCCTTATCAGGGCGACCATCCTGTTTGTATATTTAGGTTAGGGCGCAATAGTTTTCCCTTTCCAGGGCTTTATAGGGATACGTACACACCCACTGGTCTCCCAGTTCTGTATATGTCTTTTGAGGTTCGCAGTGTTTGCATTTGTATGCTTTTTTTATCTCTTATCCATATTAAAGGTTATGTTTTAAGGCCATTTCTTCCTCATTCCCCCTTGCTGAGGGCAGCACAAGCCAGTGTCAGACCTGCTGTTCCCAGCACTGTGCCCCTTATTCTGTAAGATGCTGTAGTTTTAGAGCATTTACCCCTCAAATCATATTCATGAGCAGGTGTTAGCCCCACCCACCAAAGGCAAGCCCCGCCCACCTGGCAGTTATTCACATGTTTCTGCCTATTCAAAGTAATAGGTTTGTCAGTTGAGGTGGGCGGGGCTAGCCTCCGTTTGGCTGGGTTTGAAAAAAACTGACTCTTTGAAGGACTCTTCGAATGACTCTTCTGGCTGAAAAACTGCAGATTTGAGCATTAAATACACAAAAAACTAACAGCATCTTACAGAATAAGGGACACAGCGCTGGAAACAGCATGCCTGACACTAGCTTGTTCTATCCTCAGCAAGGGGGGCATAATCTATGTGACAGGTTCTCTTTAAATCTGAGTTGCACCAGCGAATGTGCAACTCAAAAAGGTGAGAATCACAACATATGAATGGAATTTTTTACTTCTGGTTTTAATATACCACACCTTCTGTCCTTTCCCCTCCGTCTTTCTTCTTTTTCAAATCACCATTTTGAAGATTATATATATATATATTGTGGAGATGTAGCTCACCAGTAGCAAAAACACACTGTTCACAGTGTACGTTTTTAAGTCTCTTGGCCTTTATTCAGCCACCGATTATACAGCCAAGGAAAAGAAAAGCATACGGGCTTAACTTCAGCCCAACACAAAAACAAATACACAGTCCGTGTAATAACTCACAGTCTCTGTAAGTCCAGCATTTCTTAAGGTGTTTTCCCCCACCTAGATCAGGGCATGTGGTATCCATTGGACGGAAGGCTGCAGCTCGAACTTCCTCGTCTTGTCCCAGCCCAGGCAATTTCTGACTGAGAACCACCACCACACCCATCCTCCAAATTTCCCTTTCCTTAAGTAGGCCTAAAAAACCAGGCCTGGATGCCTGGGAGAAATTTCCACCCACCCTGCTCTTTGAATTGCTCCAGTAAAGCCTGACCCAGATCGACTGCTATCCAGCAGTCATACTAACAAAACAAATGCCAGTACCATATCGATACTGACGTACGGCTAACAGGCTTTACTTCACCGAGATCAGAAACCTCGGTGACACGTATCGACCATCAATAACGGAAATCTGTGCCTTCTCACATACCCCTCCCCTCTGCCCAAAGCCGGGGTTTGGGCACCGTCTGCCCACCAGACTATGCACTCTTGAGAGGGCACTGCGTTTCCCTGCTGCTTGCCCGGCCTATTTCTTGTGAATGCAAAATCCTGCAGGGCAAGAAACCAGCGGGTAACCCGGGCATTATTCCCCTTCTTCTCCCGCATCCACATGAGTGGGGCATGGTCGGACACTAGCCTGAATTTCCTTCCTAACAGTAGTCCCTGAGGGGAACCCAAAATGCCCATTTTTATGGCCAGACATTCTTTCTCAATGATGGCATAATTCCCGTTCTTGCCGGGGACAATTTCCTACTTAGTAGATCACGGGGTCTCTTCCCCATTTACAAATCTGAACATAACGGCTCCCAATCCCACCTCAGAGGCATCTGTTTGGACCACAAATTCAGGGAAGAAGTCCGGGGGCTACTAACACTGGTTCCCTACATAGGGCCTGTTTGAGCTCCTGGAAAGCCCTCTCTGCCTCAGGGGACCATTTTATCATCGTTGACTCGTGCCCTTGGTTAAGTCAGTCAAGGGAACGGCTATTTCGCAAACTTCGGGAACAAACCGTCTTTTGTACCCACAATACCAAGAAACGCCCTGACCTGCTTCTTGGTGAGGGGGCGGGGGCCACTTCTGGATCGCCTCTACTTTTATTCACTTGGGGCTTGATTTCCCCTCTCCCCACTATGTACCCAAGGTACTGGTTTCCTCCATCCCTAGGCACACTTAGTTGGGTTTATCGTAACCCCGCCTTTCTTAAGGCATCTAGCACAGCCTGGACTTTCCCGAGATGGCTCTCCCAGTCATGACTAAAGATCACAATGTCACTAGGTAGGCGGCCGTGTTTTCTCCTATGTGGGCGCAGCACTTGATCCATAGCCCTCTGAAAGGGGGCGGGGGCCCCCTGCAACCCAAAAGGCAATTCTGACATATGAAAAAAACCCATCAGGAGTAGAGAAAGCAGTCTTCTTTTTAGCTTCCTTTGAGAGGGGGATCTGCCAACCCCCCTTTTGGTGAGGTCAAGTGTGCTAATATACCTCGCCGGACCTAACTGCTAGATTAATTAATCTACCCGGGCATAGGGTAGGCATCCACTGTGGATACTTCATTGAGTCTGCGATAATCGTTGCAGAATCTCCATTTCTCCGTTTGGCTTTGGCACTAGCACTATGGGGCGGGGACCATCCACTCTTGGACCTCTCGATCACCCCTATTTCTAGCATTTTCTGCACCTCTTTGGGAAAGGGACCTCCCGGCGGGCCTCGGGACTCTATAGGCCTTCAGTTTAACTCTCACATTGGAGTCTGTGAGGATCTCATGCTCATCACATGGGTACGGCCATGGGAAATCGGTGAACAGGTCTCGATTCTTCTGCAGCAGTTCCCAAACATTGTTGCTTTTGGGAGGGGGATAGGGTCTCTGAGATTTTTACGGCTTCTATTCGGCCTCTGTTTTTGGTCACCAAGCAAAACCCTCAGGGGGCCCTCTCTCTCCTTCCGGGGTTTTTATCAAATTTACGTGGTAAATCTGAAAGGGTTTCCTCTTTCCTGGCTGGTGGACCTTAAAATTCACCTCCCCCACCTTTTCAACTATCTCGTAGGGCCCTGCCACTTAGCGAGAAATTTGCTTTCAATGGTGGGTACTAATACTAGTACCCTGTCTCCCGGTTAAAGTGCCTTATCCTGGCGGACCTATTATAGACTCGGGCCTGCCTTCTTGTGCTTGAAGAAGATGCCCTTGACAATCGGCATCACCCTGGACATCCTCTCCTGCAGTTGGGCCACATGCTCCACTACGCTCCTATGAGGGTGACCTCACTCTCCCAAGTTTCCTTGGCCACATCTAAGAGTCCTCTAGGATGTCTCCCATACAAAAGCTCAAAGGGTGAGAACCCTGTGGAGGACTGGGGTACCTCTCTAATTGAGAACAGCAGGTATGGTAAAAAGGCAGTTCCCAATCCCGCCCATCCTTCCTACCACTTTCCTCAGCAGGCTTCAGGGTCTTGTTAAACCGCTCAACGAGACCGTCCATCTGAGGATGGTAGACTGAAGTGCGCAGCTGCGTAACTTTTTACACCTTACACAGCTCCCTCATTACCTTCGACATGAATGGTGTTCCCTGATCCGTTAAGATCTCCTTGGGAATTCCTGTGCGGAGAAGACATAGAACAGCCACGTGCAATATTACGGGGAGGGGTTCCTGAGAGGGAGGCTCTGGGTAACGGGTGGCGTAATCAACAATGACCAGGATGTACTGGTGACCTCTCGCTGACTTTACCAATGGCCCTACCATATCATCGGGGGGGTTCACCTATCAAAAGGGACCTCAATGATTGGTAGCGGAACCAAGGGCTACGGAAATGTGCTAATGGGGATGTGACCTGGCAGGTGGGGGCATCGATTGGCAGAAATCCCTAATCTCCCTGTAACACCCTGGCCAATAGAAACGCTGTAGTATCCTCTCGAGCGTTTTGTCTGCACCCAAATGCCCCCCTAACACATGGGTGTGGGCCATATCCAGGACCATACGCCTATAGGGACCCGAACCAAAAACTGCTCTACCACCTCATCCCGGATTTTGGTGACTCGATACAACAGGTCTTGATTCAGGGCAAAATGCGGAAACCGACTCTCGGCCCCAAACACCTGGGGTATCCGTTGAGAACCGTCACATTTTCCGGGCCCCTTTTAGGGTCCAAGTCCCGAAGTTGGGCAGTACCAAAATTTTGTCTAGATACCTTCAACTCGGGGACAGGCCCTCCGATGAGACCCTCTTCCTCATTATCTCCCACCAGGACTGAAAAGGGAACTCTGGAATTGTCCTCATGTTCCCCCCCAGCGGCCTGGGCCAGGGACCGTGTGGGACTTGGCAGAGCGGTTTTCCGCCACAGGTCCCAGAACAGAGGAAAAGTCACGGCCCCACAATCACATCGTGCAATAGACCCTGCACCACTCCAACATTGTGTGACAGGGGACCCCAGCCTGTCTCAAGTTTAACCTGGGCCACTGGGTAAACCCTTGTTTCCCCCCTGGATACAGGTGACCCCTAATTTTTTCCCAGGGACCAACACATATGGGACGAGGCCGATATGAGAGTTTACTAAACTCCCTGAGTCCAGTAATCCTGAGACCATGGTGCCATTCACTGTAAGTTTACACATCTGGGGTTCCTCCCCATTGGTTTTACACAGCGCTGCACGCTGGATGTGCAAAGAGGGAACTGCGGCGGGTTTTCAGAGCAGTCCATGGGCTCCGTCGTGAGGGGACACTGAGCCGCTATATGTCCCGGTCCCCACATCTCCCCGCACACAATATCTCTGGTCATTCCTTTTGGACCGGGTCTGGGCCTCCCTGGCCTTGGCGCGACCCTCCCGGGGAGTCTTGGCTCCTGGCTTCTGTACGTCCCAGTCTCTCCGGGCCCTCCCAGTACAGGGATTTCAGGTTCCCTGGGCCCCCCAGCGACCTCTCCATCGCGTGGAACCTTTCTATCAGTCCCACTAGGTCATCCGCTGTCTGCGGATCACCCTGCGCCACCCAGCACTGCACAGAATGCGGCAGCGAGTGCATAAAGCGGTCCATAACCACCCCTCCACCATTTGCGCTGGGGGGCATATCTCAGGCTGCAGCCATTTTGGACCAGATGTAATAAGTCAAATAGCTGCGACCCGGAGTTTAGCCTTACTGTATGGCCCACTGATGTACCCTCTGAGCCCGGACCGCTAACGTAACCCCAAGACACGCCAGATCTCGGCTTTAATTTGGAATATTCCTTAGCGTCCTGAAAGGCGAAGGTCGTAGTAGGCCTTTTGGGCTCCCCCTCAGATAAGGGCCAGCACCTCAGCCCATTGCTCCGGTGGTAGTGCCTCCCGGTCCGGCGACTCGTTCGAACACGGTGAGGGAAAGCCTCGATGTCATCTTCCGGGGTCCCTCTTCTGGAGGGCTTCCCTGACAGTCCTCCTGGCCCGATGTCCCTCATCACGTGACGGCGAGCTGGAGTTTCCCGGGCCCGCATGGCATCCTTAGCAAAGGCCATCTGTTTTCAAACAGCAGCTGGTTCGTAGCTTGCTGCGCCTGCGGCTCAGTATGAGCCCCCTGCTGCTGTTCTGTGGCTTCTCTCTGCGCCTGCATGGCGTCCCCATGAGCTTTCTGCTGCTGCGCTGTGGCTTTTCTGCTGCTGCAGATTCGCTTGAACCAGGTGCTTAATCAGCTCCTCCATATTCGCATTTTAGCTGGCTCTGTGCTGCTTTGACCCAGGACATACACAGCGGATCTGTGCCCGCGTCCTCCAACCACTTGTGGAGATGTAGCTCACCGTTAGCAAAAACACACTGTTCACAGTGTACGTTTTTAAGTCACTTGCCTTTATTCAGCCACCGATTATACAAACCAAGGAAAAAAAAAGCATACGGGCTTAACTTTAGCCCAACACAAAAACAAATACACAGTCCGTGTAGATAATCACAGTCTCTGTAAGTCCAGCAGTTCTTAGGTGTTTTCCCCCACCTAGATCAGGGCATGTGGTATCCAGTTTGGGCGGAAAAGGGTGCAGCTCGAACTTCCTCTCTTGTCCCATCAGGCAACTTCTGACTGAGAACCACCACCACAACCCATCCTCCAAACTTCCTGCCTTAAGTAGGCCTCAAAACCAGGCCTGGATGCCTGGGAGCAATCCACCCACCCTGCTTTTTTGAATTGCTCCAGTAAAGCCTGACCCAGATCGACTGCTATCCCCGCCAGTCATACTAACAAAAACAAATGCCAGTACCATATCGATACTGACGTAAAGGCTAACAGGCTTTACTTCACCGAGATTCAGAAACCTCGGTGACACGTTATCGCCATCAATAACGCATCTCGGCCTTCTCACAATATATACATGTATATATATAAATATATAAATATAATATATATATTATATAAATATATATATTTATATATATACATATATTTATTTTATATTTATATATATATATATATATATATTAAAATATATTTTAATATATATATAATAATATAAAATATATATATATATATATATACATATATTTAATATTAATATATATATAATATATATATATAATATTTTTATATATATATATATAAATATATATATAATCTTCAAAATGGTGCATCTGGATGATTCAGTTGAAAAAATTAAAGTACATTTACCTGCAGTGCTGTGTAGATCAGTGAACCACAATGTAAAACACGTTAGAAAAGATTTTCTTGAGTTGATCCAGATGCTGAAATTAGCCATGTTCTATTTATTTGGACACATCGTCTGGTAACTACTTTAAAATGTGTTTCTGTGGAAGTGGGCTGCTTGTAAGATTAGTAAATAATAATAATAATAATCTTTATTTCTATAGCGCCAACATATTCCGCAGCACTTTACAAATTCAAGGGTAAACATACAGTCATTACACATTAAAAAGTACTTACAAATGAGACACAAGGTGTGAGGGCCCTGCTTGTGAGAGCTTACAATCTATTAGGGTGTATGGGTGAAAATACGGTAGAAGATGCCAAGTTTACAATGGTCCGGCCATGTTTCATAAATAGGGGGTGGTTTACATGAAAAATGGATGAACCTGCCACCCAGACTGTTACATCTATATACAGATAAGTGCCTGTGAGTGCCCAAGTGCAGGGAGTGACAGATGTGTGTGATAGCAGTTAGGGATCTTGGTGGGCCAGACCGAGAAGATGTATTTTCAGGGCCCTTAAAACTGTGAGGGTTGTGAATGTGCCTGATCGCCCGCGGTAGCATATTCCAGAGAATTGGTGCACGTGTGAAATCTTGTAGGCGGGCATGGGAGGTTCGGATGATTGAGGAATGTAGTCTGATATAATCAGCAGAGCGGAGAGCACGTGTAGGGCGGTAGACAGAGACTAGGGAGGAGATGTAGGGAGGAGCAGCGCTGTGGAGAGCTTTATGGGTGAGAGTGCTGAGTTTATACTGTATCCTGTACTGGATGGGCAACCAGTGCAGTGACTGACACAGGGTAGAGGCATCAGTATAGCGGCTGGAGAGAAAGACAAGCCTGGCTGCTGCATTCTGGACAGATTGGAGATGGGGAAAGTTTGCAGAGAGGGAGACCGATAAGCAAGGAGTTGCAGTAGTCAAGACGAGAAAGAATAAGAGCAGTAAATGAGAGTTTGAGTCGTTTTCCACAGTGAGAAATGGACGGATTTTGGAGATATTATTGAGGTTCAGGTGACAGGATGTGGGCAAGGGGTTGGATATATGGGGAGACGGTAAGATCAGTATCATATAAAACCCCTAGACAGCGGGCCTGCTGCCTAGGAGAAATGGTGGTACCACATACAGAAACAGAAATAGCAGGGGGGATTGGTTAGTAGATGGCGGAAAGACAAGAAGTTCAGTCTTAGTGAGGTTTAGTTTCAGATGGAGAGAGGACATGATGTCAGAGACAGTGGACAGACAGTCACTGGTGTTTTGTAGCAAGGCTGGAGTGATGTCACGGGAGGAGGTGTATAATTGGGTGTCATCCGCATAGAGATGGTACTGGAAGCCAAATCTACTGATGGTTGTCCAATGGGGGCTGTGTACAATGAAAAGAGGAGAGGACCTAGAACTGATCCCTGAGGAACTCCAACAGAAAGGGGAAGAGGAGAGGAGGTCGAACCAAAAAATAAACAATAAAGGGAGGGTCAGAAGGGGTAGGACGAAAAAAAGCGAGAGGGGTTTCCCTGGAGGAAAAAGGTGCTGAGCATGCTGAGGAAAGTTGGTGATCCCGTGTAAACAAAAAAAACAACAGTACCCCTATTTTTTCCCGGCGGAGAAAGCCACTTCGTTATTTCCCCTATCGAAAATATCAGCAAAAACCACGAGAAATCAATCCCTTTTGGGAAAGATGGTATAAAAAATTAACTTTTAATGAAAATTACTGAAAAACCTAACAATTCCCTAAAATTGCCCTACCTAAAACCCCTTTAATTTGGGGGAACCCCCCCCAAAAAAAAGGGCACCCCACCAGGAACCCTTAAAAACCCCTACAAGGCCCTAGTGTACCTTACCCCTACACCTATGCAAAAATACGTTGTAATGCCACCTAGACTAAAAAACCCCTCACCACACACAACGACTAATATACCGTTTCCCGGGTCCCGACGCTTTTCCCCACCCCCGATAGAGTGGGTTAACGGGGAAAACAAAAAACTTTCTAAAGGGGCCCAAATCTATAAGGAATCTCAGAAAGTACCAAAAATAAAAAACAATAAAAAAAAAGGTTTCCCCGAATTTGAATACCGTAACAGCAGCATAAAAGAATATACATAACAATCGTGTGGATACACCCCCGCCCCTTAGGGTATACTGGGGCGCCAAAAAAGGCCCTTCTTTTCTCAAAGGAGAGGAGACCGGTTGGCATGCTGGGCCCGGATAGAGGTTCCGAACGCTGCATAAGGGGAAAATAATGGTTTAAATACAGGCCCAATCAGGATCAACACGCCAGGTGGAAACAGGAAGAGAGCCCCCTTACCCAAACCCCGGAAGTGAATAAAGCCACCCGCCCGGGAGGGAAAACGCCCCAACAAGGCAGCAAACAAAAAAAAACAACAAAAAAAAGTTGTTAAAAACCCCAAGAGGCAGAGAAAACCCGCCCATTCAAATGCATTGAGAGGTTACTATTTTAAAAAAGCATTCAACCCACACCAATTGAGTAAATAAACCATTGAATGCATGCTGTTTTTTAAAGAAGCGCAGAAAAAATTGTCGGAAAAGCAACTACAATATTTAAAATATATGATTGTACCAACAATTAAATAAATAAATAGTAACTGTAACCAAAAAAAATAGCGGGAAATTTAAGAATGGCGCAAACGAAGGACAAATTTCCGTTGAAAAGTTTTGGGGAGTTAAAAAGGAAAAAACCAAAAGAAAAAATGGCCAAAAGGTTTATTTTCCCATTTTTTAACCCGGCCCCGACTAAAACTGGGAAGTTGTAAAAATGGAAAATGAGGCAACCCACTCTGGTTTCAAAAAATTTTGTTGGGGGGGAAAAAAGGGTGACCCTGAAAAAACTTTGAAGCGTTAAAAGGAATTACGAAGAAATTTAAAAAAAAGGGGGGGACCCGGACCCACAAATTTGAAAAAAAAAAAGACAATTTTGATAAAAAACGGCATTTTTAAAAAAACAAAAACAAGCGTTCTTTAGGCCCCTACAAAAAGGGGAAAAAGTCTTTTTCTAGCCTTTAAAAACCCCCGGGATTAAACCAATTTACGTCATGCACTGAACCTCCAGAGTTCCCTCGTAGGGAATAAAGGTTTTCAGAATCCCCCTACCGCATTTAAGAGGGCCCACAAATTTCTAAAAGGATACCCAAAAAAAGACAAAAAAGGAAAAAACAACAGGGGGAAAAACAAATTCTCCAATGGGGCAAATGCAGTTTTTGGGGGTTCGTTTTCATCTAAATCTGCACTACTTAAAGGCAGAGGCGCCCGCCCCCCTGCCTCTTTTTTAGAAAGAATATTACAAAAAAAAGTGACTTGGGGAGAATAAAAAATAAAAATATCTCTTTTCCATGAGCCCTCACAACTGCAAAATTGAAGTATTAAAAAAAGGTTTGTCTTTGAAACAAAAATCACTGAGTTTTTATTGGGGGTGAAGGACACCCATTCTTTGCCCGAATTTTAAAGGGAAAAATTTTTCAAACTTAAGGAAAGAGACAATGTTGAATGGGGCATTGATCCCTCGGTTTTCAAATGAGAACTTTTGACGAATCGGGAGGAGGGAGAAAAAAGATAGGTCAAAAAGGCCCTTTTCTGATTTAAGACCAGAAGTACAAAAATGCCACCTTTTTTGAAAAACAAAATCGATTTTCGTCAAAGTTGTTTGTGACTTAAGAAAAATACAAGCGTGGTTTTAAATAATAAAAAACAAAAGATTACTCATCTAAAGGCCAATTTTGGGCCCTGAAAAACCCGGCAGGATCGATCCATTTTTGGGAAACCCCTCAGTTTAAGGGTGGGAATACAGTCATCCTCAATTCGATGTTATCGCAATATGTTCAGAGATTTTAAACGTAGGTTGGTTATAAAAGTCCTGCCAACTGATCCCTACTCGATTTGGGCAAAAATTGGAAATAACCCTTAAGGACCCTTGATCTTGAACAATTGAAAAAAGGGGATTTTTGTTTTTTCCGTGGGGCCCCACATTCCCACATTCACGGACACCTAAGGTCACAAAGGGCCCCTTGTGCCTTTAAGATGTAACCTTGTGTCGGGCATCGACAATCTTAACAAATATTAGTTGTATTAGATCTTTATTCTGGCACCGTTGGTAACACACTTCATCCTTTGCAGGTACAACAGACCTCTTCAAAAAATTGGATCTTTGGTGATTGACCCCGTTTTGTGGCTTGCGTATAGACGTGGGCCCTTTATAGTTCCACCCCAAATAAAAGGGCATGAGGCGGTGATTTCTTTCTTAATAGTAGAAGTTTTTTTCTACATGCCATTTTTCTTTTGTGCCAAATTGGTGTTTTTTCTTTTTTGACCACAATTTCTTTCTGTTTGATGGTCGGTGTCCACCAGTCGGGGGATGTATGGGGAGCCCCTTGTGCCCCCTCATATGTATTCTCTCCTGGGTGGGGGGAAAACACACCGGGGTCTTCTCTGTGCCTTCGGGTACCCCCAAAGAACACATCGCCTATTGGGGGCGGTTTTTAATGAATCGTGTTTTGTGGACGGGCTAGGGGCTTTTCATCTGTTTGTCCAGAAACAAAATTTAATCATTGGATCGGGTTTTTAAATCAGTCATAAATAAGAATGAATTGGTGTTTTTGGAGTTTGACTTAAGGGGGATAACCGCCTGTGCGACCTGTACCGTAACCCAAACAGCAGGGAACGCCCCAACGGTGGGTTATCATCCCCGCCCCACTTGGGAAAGGTATACCAAAGGGACAGTTTATCTTTGTACGAAGGAATGTTTTTTAAGGGGGAACTTTTAGAAGGAAGCTAGAATTTAAGAAGAGATTCCTGGAGCGGGGTACCCACGAATTTTTAACGAAGATTCAATCGCCTCTTACTTGATAGGTTGCTTATTCAGCAAAAAAGCCTCATAAACACAAAGGGAAGGTTAGGAAAAAGGTACAGTGATGATTTCAGCCAGTTAAAAACATTTATCTAATTTTGGGCCAAATTTTTAAAACAAACCCAATTTAAAGGGGAATTGTTAGACGTACCCCCGTATTACTTACGGAGAGGAGAATTTAGGGACCGTTTGGTTCAGAGTCTTTTCGACACCACACCTTGGGCCATTTGGGTTTTCATCCAAGGTACGGGCCCTTATGGGTGGGAAGTTAGGCCCCCCCTTTCCCATTCGTAACGAAGTCAGTGATGAATTTACTGACAGGCAAATTTTTTTAAAACTTTTGGATATCAATTGAAAAACAAGGGGGGTTTTTACCGGCCCCCTGCCCGTCCCCCAAGTTTGGGGGTAAAAAACCCGGGGGAATTTGGGGGGGGTTTTTGGAACCCCGGGGGGGATATTAGGAATGACCCGTACCCCGGTTGGCAAAATTGAATTTGAACATAAGACGCCCCTTATCTATACTTCCGGTTTTTAAAATTTTGTCCACCCTTCCCCCCCTAAAAAAAGGGGGGATTTTGAGAAAAAAAATACTCCAGGGGGAAGGACTGGATTCGTTTAAAAACGCTACCCCCAAGGGAATTAATGATTTCCCTTTTGCGCCTTCATTTAATTCTGTTTTTTTTTGTGTTACAGTTACAATTTATTTAATTGTTGGTATATTTTATATTTTAAATTTTGTGTTTTTTTTTCGATTAATATTTTGGCTGCTTTTTGAAGGAGTTGATTCAATAACGTTTTTATTTACTCCATTGGTGTGGATTGAAATGTTTTTTAAAATTTGTAACCCTCTAAATTTGCATTTGATGGGGGGGGTTCGTCTGTGCCCTTGGTGTTTGAAAAAACTTTTTTTTGTTGTTTTTTTTTTTGTTTTCCCCTTTTTTGGGGCTTCCCCCCGGGGGGATGTGCTTCATTCTATTCCGGTTTGGGTAGAGGATTTCTTTCCTGTGTCATGGCGTGTTAAACCTGATTGGAAAACGTGTTTTAAAACCATTATTTCTCTCTGTGCGCGTTGGGAACCTTTCTACCCCGGCCCACAACCCCGGGTCGCCCTGCTCTCTTGAGTATGAAGAAGGCCCATCTTTGGCGCCCCCTGATACCAAAAGGGGACTGGGGTTTTCCCAACTTTTAAATGTAATTTTTTATGAAATGTTTATTTATTCTGTTCGGGGAAAACCGGGTTTTTTATTTTTTGTTTATTTTGGTATTACTGAGTTTCCCCTTATAGACTTTTGCCACTTTAGAAAGTTTTTGTTCCCCTGATGCCCCCACTCATCGGGGGTGGGGGAAAGGGTCGGGACAGGGTAGGGGGTATATAGTCGTTGTTGTGGTGACGGTTTTTAGTCTAGGTGGCTTTAACCGTAGTTGTTGCAAGGTTAGTGGGTAAGGTACTATCCTAGGGCATTGTGGGGTTTTTCGTAAGGTTTTCCTGGGGGGTCCCCCTTTTGTTGGGGGGGGTTCCCCCGATTGGGGCTTTTTGGGTTTGGCAATTTTGGGGAAATTGTTAGGTTTTATCAGAAATTTTCATTAAAAAAGTTATTTTTAAAACCCTATTTTGCCAAAGGTTTTGATTTCTCTGTGGTTTTTTTTGATTTTTTTCGATTTGGGTAATATATATCGAAGTGGTTTCTCCCCCTGGAAAATAATGGGAGTACTTTTGTTGTTTTTTTTTTTGAAAAATTAAAAAAAATTGTGTAGTTATACCTTTTGTCGGGGAGTTGTTATGGGTGGCCATTTTTTTGCGTGATAAATGGCTACGGATGCAGAAAGCGTTTTTTTGAGAGAGAATTTTTTCCTTTTAAACCCGGTTTTTTTTATCATTTCAGGGTTTGTTTTTAAAAAACTAAATGTTAAAATCAAGTTGTTATTAAATAGTGTGGGAGTTAAAAATCCTTGGGGAAAAATTTTCACAAAATAAAAAGTCCAAAAGGTTTAAGTAACCATTTTTTTCCGGGCCCCAAACTTAAAAAGTGGATTATGAAAAAATGGGAAAAATTTAGGCAATTCATTTCTTGCTTTAAAAATTTATTGATTTAGGAGGGGAAGGGGGACCCCTTGAAAATCTTTTAAGTGCTTTGGAATTTTCTGAAGAAACATTAAAAAAAAAAAGGGGACCCGGACTTTCAAAAATTTGAATTAAAAACAAAAGACAAATATTGATAAATTTCGGCATATTTGAAAAAAGAAACCGGGCAGTTTTTTAAGGCTGACGTTTAGGGAAAAATCGTGCATATTCAGCTATTTAAAAACCCAGGGGGTCGCAAGATTATCGAATCTGACCGATACCTCCAGAGTGTCCCCGTAGAGGGAATAAAGGGTTTTTTAGGAAACCCCCTACGCATGACAAGGGGTCCCCCATCAATATCTCAAAGGAAAACCAAAAAAAAAAACAAAAAAAAGGAAATCAAAAAGGGAAAAACAATTTTTCCCCAAAGGGGGAAAAAGCAATTTGGGGCTACGCATCACTCAATCTGCATCTACATCACGGGGAGGCGACCCCCCGGGCCCGCCTCTTTTTTAGAAAAAAATATTAAAACAAGAGATCTTTGGGGGGAAAAAATAATCAAAAAAATTTAATCTGTCCTAGAGCCCCCACAATGCGAATTGAAGTATTGAAAAAAGGGTTTCATTTGTACCTAAATAACTCATGAATTATTTTTGGGTGAAGGACTCCCCTTTTTTGCCCCAAATCTTAAAAGGAAAAAAAATTTTTTTTAAAAATTAACGTGGGACAAAGCCTTTTAATGGGGCATTGATCCCTCTGGTTCAAGATTTGGGAAATATTACGAATACGGGGGGGAGAAAAAAAAGGGCAAAAGGGCCCTTTTTGATTTAAAACCCAAAGTACTAAATGCCCCATTATAGTAAAAAATATCGATACTTTTGTCAAAGTCGTTTTTGATCTATAAAAAAATTAAAAGACGAGGTAAATAAAAAAAAAAAAAGATTAAAAACTTCTAAAGGCCAATTTTGGCACTGAAAAACCTGACAGGAACCATCATTGTTTTAAAAATCAATGGGGGGAAAAATTTTCCTCAATTTTTCATGTTTTGCAAATTTTTGTTAGAGAATTTTTTAAAAATGGTCTGGTTTGAAGTCCTCCAACTGATCCCCCGCTCGATTTTGGGAGAAAAAGGTAATCCTTTTAAGAAACCCTTTACTCGAACTAATTTGTAACAGGAAAATTTTGTTCCCGTTACCCCGGCCCCCGAGTTGCCACATTCTAATTTAACCCCCAGGGCCTTGTGCCCTTTTTGTGTCCCGCCCATAGTGCGGGCATCGACAATCTTTCCCAAAAATTTAGTCTGTTGGTAGATCGTATTCTGGCAAACCGTTGGTAACAGCACTCCTCCCTTTGGTAGGATAAACAGACCCCTTTTTTTAAAATTTTGGTCAATTGGTGATTTACCCCCATATGTGGAAACAGTATGACGTCGAGGCCCTTTTAGTTTTAACCCCATTAAGGGGATCGGGCGGGGAGCTTTTCTTAATATGAAGTTTTTTCTAAAAAAGCACATAATTCTTTTGTCCAATTTGGTGCATTTTATTTTTGACAACAATTTTTTCTGTTGATGGTCGGGGTACCACCAGCTCAGGGGGACTGCTATGGGGAACCCTGTGCCCCTGATTAATCTCTTCCCCGGGTGGTGGGAAGCACACCGGTTTCTCGTCCTTCAGGAGGCCCCGAACACATCGCCTATTGGGGGCGGTATTTAAAATGACTCGTGATTTTGTGGGCGGGTCAGAGGGCTTTTAACTGTTTTGTCCAGAAAAATTAAAACTTTTGGTCAGGGTTTCCTCAGTATAATAAGGTGAATTGGTGTTTTGGAGTTTGATCTCTTAAGGGCCCCCAAAAACCCCCTGATGCGACCTTGACCTAAGCCCAGCGGGAACGTCTCCCCCCCACGGTGGGATAGTCATCTCTTCCACTTAGGAAAGGGGATACCAAGGGCAGTTTTGCGTGACGAAGGAACTTTCATCAAGGGGACTTTTAAAAAGGAAGTGAGATTTAAGAAGGATTCCGGGCGGGGATACCCGACAAATTTTTACAGAGCAACAATCGCCTCATATTTTCGGTTGCTTTATACCGAAAAAGCCTATAAAAAACCCCAAAGGGGGAAGGTTTGGACAAGGGGACATATGATGATGTTTTTACCAATTAAAACATTTATTAAATTTTTGGCCCAAATTTTTAAAACCCAAAATCCCCTTTGAAGGAATTGTTAGACATGACCCCAGTAAGTAAGGTGGCAAGAATATTAGGGACCGTTTGGTTTAGAGTATTTTTCGACACCAACACCTTCGGCCCCTTGGCTTTCATCCAAGGTAAAGGGGATTATAGGGGCGGGGAAATGTAAGGGCCCCCCTTCCATATCTTAAAGAAATCAGTGATGTTTACTGACAGGTCAAATATTTAAAAAATTTTGGAATGCTAATTTTAAAAACAAGGGGGCATTTCCAGGCCACCTGCCCGTGCCCAAGATGTAAAGGGTAAAACTTCCGGGAATTTGGGGGGGATTTTGGAACCCGGGGGTTTTTAGGGAAAGACCCCGATACTCCGTGGCAAGAAATATGAATTTGAAAATAAGGACGCCCCTTATCTATTTCATTTTGGTGTTGAAATTGTCCATCCTTCCCCCAGAAAGGGGGGTTTTGAGAAGAAAAAAATTTTCCGAGGGAAGGGTTTGGGTCTTCCTTTAAAAAAGCACACCCCAAAGGGAAATTTAAAGACTCTCATGTTTGGCCCTTTTATTTTTTCTCCTGCTATTTTTTCCCGGGTTATCAGCTTACTTTTTTTTTATTTAATTTTTGGTATCATTTTATTTTTAAATTTTAAATATTTTAGTTGCTTTACCCACTAATTTTTTTGGCTGCTCTTTGAATGGCAGCATTCATTCAAAAACGTTTTATTTACTCACATTGGTGTGGATTGTTTTTGCTTTTTAATGTTCCAATTTATTTGAAAGGGTGGTGTTCGTCTGCTGCTCTCTTGGTTTTCCAACTTTTTTTTTTTTGTTTTTTTTTGTTTTGTGTTTGTTTTGGGGGGTTCCTCCCGGGGGGATGTTCTTCATTTCTTCCGGTCGGGTAAGGACTTTTCCTGTGTCACCCGGCGTGTTGTCCTGATTGGAAAAGGTTTTAAAAATTATTTCTCTCTATGGACAGGGTTTGGACCATCTATCGGCCCCGCTTTCCACCCTTTTCGTTTTCCCCTTCTCTCGATATGAGAAATGCCCCATCTTTGGGGCTACCTAGTATACCCTAAGGGGGCGTGAGTGTATCCACACGATTGTATATGTATTCTTTTTGCATGCGTTACGGTATTTAGTTTGGGAAGTGTATTTATTGTTTGTTTTATTTGGTACTTACTGAATTTCCTTATAGTACTTTGCCATTTTAAAAGAGTTTTTGTTTCCCTGATGAACCCCCTCTACGGTGGTGGGGGAAACCGGTCGGGGCGGTTTTCGTGTATAATTTTTCTTGTTGTGTTGGTGACGGATTTTTAGTCTAGGTGGCATTACACCCTGTATTGTATGCATGTGAGGGGTTAAGGGACTATCACTAGGGCACTTGTAGGGTTTTTAGAAAATTCTTTGGGGGGCGCCCTTTTGTTGGGGGGGGTTCCCCACGATTAGGAGTTTGGGAGGGCAATTTTAGGGAATTGTTAGGTTTTTTTATAATTTTCTTAAAAGTTTTTTTTTTATACCCATCTTGCCAAAGGTATTGATATTCCTGGGTTTTTGTTGCCCAGTGCAAATGCTGGAGAGATCCCGAGAAGCAACAATGAGTAGTTACCCCGAGAATTTGCTGTTGTAGGTCTTTTTAACTTTAAACTAAGGGGAGTTTGTGGGGTGTAGGGTCGGAACCGTTGCAGCGGGTCAAAAGAGGTTAGCAGAGAGATGCGGATTAGGCGGAAATAACCAAAAGCGTTTAGGGGTTTAAGATGAAGGGGAGGGTTTGAACTGGCGGGAGTTACGCACAGGCGGGTCCAGAGAGGGCTTTTTTTTGTAAAGGGGGTTTTGAGGGTTTTAAAAGGGAAAATGGGAAGATTTTCCCCGTGGAGAGAGAGAGGTTACAAAATTTGTAGTAAGGGAGGAAAAGTGGAGAAATAGACCGGACGAGGGGGGATGGAAGGGGTCAGTAGAGAAGGTGGTGGGACCATACGGGGAAACCTGGCATTCTTTCTCTGTGTGGGTAAAGGGCTGCGGTAGATTAGAGGACGTGCGGGGGGGGCGGATGGGTATTATTTGGGGATTTTTGTGTGAGTTTTGCTGGATATTTTTAATTTTGCTTTGAAGAAGTGGCGGTTTCCACAGGGTCAGGGCGGAGCCAATTTAGGGTTTGGGGGGTGGAAGGTTCAAAGAGGGGGTTTTTGGGGTTTTTGTGTATGGGGATGAGGGGGGGAAATATTTTTTTTTTGGCCAGTGAGGGCGTGGATAAGTCCTGGCTGAATTTTAGTGGGGAAAGTCTGAGGGGCTTGATTTTTCCAAGCGCTCAGCACACCCGGAAAAATGTGGAGAAAAAAAGGGCTGATGTGTGCCCAAGGGGTGGGGCGTTGACCTTTGGGGTGCTTGTGTGAGTGGTGCCCAAAAAAATCGGGTGGGTTTTGAGAGTTTCATTGTAACGTTGACGCCGGGGCTGGACAGGAGAGGGGGGAGTTTTGGGGGGAATGAGGCTGTTGTGTCTGTATTCCTGAGTATTTTGGAGGGGTTTTTTCTGATGGATAGGGCAATTTTTTTCCAGAGAAGGTTGAGAATTAGTGATAATGAAGGAGATAAAATTGTGGTCGAAGAGATAAGGAGAATTAGTGAAGTTGAAATTAGGAAAAAAAAGGCAGAAGACCAGATCCGGAGTTCCCAGCTTGTAGGTTTGGGGAGTCAGTAAAAGCGAGAGGCCTGAGGGGGTTAATGAAGAAACTTGAGGCAAAGGGAGAAAGGGGGCATCAATGGGGATGTTGGAAAAACCCAATGATGAGAGTGGGCATTTTAGAAAGAAGGGAAATGTGGGAGCCAGGGGCAAAATGATCCAGAAATGGCGGGGAGAGCCCGGGGGGTCTGTAGACAACTGCGACTTGATGGAAAATGGCGGGAAAAAGTCTGGGTGTGGACCCAAAGGGGGGAAAGGAGTGGGGGTCAGGAGGAAGGACCGGAAAAAGCGTGTGGAGAAGAAGTATGCAACTCCTTCACCCGGCCTGTTTCAGGGTTGGGGGGGGGGTGAAGTTAGCCCCCATAGGGGAGAGCGGCAAGGAAGCGGGGTCCAAATTTCTGGAGCCCGTTTTGGGGGGCCGAGGTTGAGGCAGGTTGAGTAGTAAAATGTTGTAAAAGAAAATAAACTTTGACAAAGGCAACAACTAAGAATATGAAGTATTGGTTGTTTCCCTATAAGGATGTGCAATTGAAATCCATAGCATTTCCATGGATGAATCTGCAGCACCAGATCAGCACCAAGTCATGAGGATTTTATAGTGGATTTTTTTTTCTGCAGATTTCAGTCTGAAAAAGAAAAAAGGAATCTTTTAAACCACAGATACAGATTTTGCTGGGTACTTAAAGTGGTTTTCTTACCACACTAATTGGCTTTAACATGTAGAGAAGGTAAATTAAGACTATCACCAAATACATTGCTGTTTTGATTCTATCTACTGCTAGTGTATACAAGTTCTTCTTGGTTACCAGCACTTTGCGATGATCACTCTCTCTAGCTGTCCTCTCCCACCATGATGAGTCACTGCCTTCTGAGTATTCTCTCTAGCAAAGGAGCTTGTTTGTTTAAGTTAATGACAATTTTTTAACCTTAGAGCTTCGTAGCTTTGTGCGCTACAGATTATAAACCTCTTGCAATCAAATCACTGTAAAAAGGAATAACTAGAAAAAGCAGAGCTGATATGCCAATCAATGTTCTAGAACCACCTACAGCTGTACTAGAAAGTGTGAGTCTGAAGCTAGCTACAGCTCTGTGAAACATCATGGTGAGAAGGCATCTTTAAGTGGTATAAGGTAAAATTTGCAACAACTCTGGGATTAACACAAATTTCCCAGTTTCCCATTGGAGTTAATAGGGAAAATCTGAAACAAATGCATAGCATCAATTCACATGCTAAAGATTTGCAGGAAACCATACACATTGCACAAAGATGCTAATTTGTATTCAAATTTGTGCATCCAACAGTAGGGAGAAATGGGTCCAGTTTATAAATGTCCTGATTAAAGCATACATAAATAGTGTTAGAATAATATCCAACCTGAGAGTAAATCAGGACCGAAGAGGAAGTTTGAGTGATCCACTGCCCAATGCACAATTCGCTTGTGCTTGCTTCGAGTAATAAGCTGGAATAGTATACATAAAATACACCAGATTTTTTATGGTATGTGTATTCACTTTCCTGGCCAGGTTTACTCTCAGGTCAGATATACTTACATTATTTATTATAACTAAAAGATCTTCTAAGGCAAACACTGGCTAAGTATATAAGGATACGGCCAGACGGCATAGATAACCACTGGTCAGATTTTGATAAAATAATCAGTATTTTATAGTTTTTGAATGGTTGGGGGATGGTTTCTGGCCGTGATTTGCAGATTAAACCAGATTAAACCATCAACCTATACATTGAATAGTATATTTTCCGCCCTAAAACCAATTTGAAGAATGTGCATGTTCCAAACTCTTTAGACTACAGCTTGGATTTTCTATTGAAGTCTGGTTGACAGTAGGTTTTCAGACGGTTTCAAAATCAGAAAACCGTCTGAAAAACCGATGCCATGTGGACTTACCCTAAGTGTTGTTGCACAATACCTGCAACAATATATAGATATATAATATAAGGCAATGACTCTGTCCTAATGGCCAATTTTAACCCAAAAAAGAAACTACGGAGGCCTAAATGCCATAAAAAGGTTAACAAATTTTTATTAGAAAAATACAAAGTATTACGCATATATAGTTAATAGATAAAAGAAGATAGCAACATATTAAAGGCTTAGAGGGGCTTTGCCACAAAGTAAAATTACTGTGGGAAGCTTGCAAATTAAATAATGAACATTTTCACCATTCATCATTATTAAATTTTCTGTACCATTTTTGTTGTAGTGCTACTTGTAATTTTATAGTTTTAAATTTTCTCCGGGGATAGACCAGTGACTGAGGTTCC